>CM074723.1:15325242-15692742 GCA_037306005.1 Rhinophrynus dorsalis
ATGTGTTGAGAATCAATGATTTGTGCACCCCTTTGGGATTTAAGGGGTTAAAGATTAAAAGGGAATGTTACTGGTAACTGAACAAGTACAAACCCATGGAAATATATGTCCGTGAATGATACCGTATAAAGGAATTACTAGTTTAACTCCTTCATGTCTGTTATTCACATATTGATAAATTCCAGGCTAGATGTGGAACTAAATGCGTAATGCAATAAATATGCACAATCACTATTTACAATGTACTTTTGAAAGAAAAATGATTAGTGTCAAAATTTTACTGAACTGCACGTTTTTTATGAATTAGCAAATCTGCGCCCTTTTTTTCTAAAAAGTGTTTCAACAAGTGGGCATTGCTAAAATATCTGTCATTTTGTGAGAGGATTAGTGATTGTGCCTAATTCAGCAACACAGCACAAATTTCCATTCATCTGCCTAACTTTGCTGTTAATGTAGGTGCATGTGCTATTCATTCAGCATCAAGGCGTTACTATGTTTCTTGCATCAAAACGTGAGCAATCACAAATAGCGCATACATTTACGGCTTTCAAAAAATAGTTATACTTCACTTTTTTGCATTCCACCATAATGGCGGAATAAGAGAAACATGAGCAATCCCTATTTACGGTGTACTTTTGATGGAAAAAATGATTAATGCTGAATGCTGAAATGTTACTGAAATGCACATTTTTTTTATGGATCAACAAATGTGTGCCTTTTTTTTGTGAAAGCATTTCAAAAAGTGGGAATGGCTAAAATGTCTGTTGTTTTGTTACTGGATTAAAGGGATAGTAATACTTCGTTTTATCTTAATTTTATTTTGTAGGCATTAAAAAAACATTAAGAACGATATAAGTCTTATCTCTCAAACCTTTATGGTTTGAGAGATATTCACAAGCAAAGTTTCCCCTCCCCGCCCCTTTTACCTAGTGTAAGCCATCTCTTCTCAGATGTGGAATGCAGTCCATAGACCAAACAGATAACAGAAGGGGACAATCTTCTTCCTATGAGAACAATGAAAGCCCTGCTCCCCTTGACAAGTTTTTCAGGTTTTTCCCTTAATTGAAGATTGTCCCTCTCTGCAGTCTACCTGGGCACTTCCCTTCTGATCTGGCTGAGCAGTGTTACATCAGTAAAAGGGGCGGGAGGGGGATACTTTGTCATTGAATTACTCTTGAACTACAGCTCTGACAGAATTGAAATAACACTCTCCAAAGTCCAAATACTATGATGATTAATTAGAGCTGCTTTTATTATGAAACATTACTATCCCTTTAACAATTGTGCCTAATTCAGCAAAAAGCAGCACCTATTTTCAGACATCTGGCTAACTGTGCCGTTAATTTATGAGCATGTGCTTACTTTTCCGTTAAGCTATTAGCATGTGCTATTCAGCATCAAGATGTTAGTATGTTTCGTAAATCAAAACGTGAGCAATCACAAATAGCTCATACATTTTTTGGCATTCAAAAAATAGCTAATTCTCCACTTTCTTGCATTCAACTGGAATTTTTTATCTATCCTGAATTTTTCATCAAATCTGGTAACTTTGTGGCTTGAAAAAGAGTCTCAGTGGAATAAGAAAACTGAAGATCATTGTGACACATTAGAGCTTTCCCTCACTGAAAACGGACATGTCACATTAAGACAAGTTTAATTTATTTTACGGATAAATCAATCTACTTAAATGTTGTACTAACAATTTTTGTACAATAAATATTTTTGAGAAAACAACCTTTATAATTGTTGTGGCACAGTGTATAATTTTATGCTAAATGTAAATATTTTTACACACCTCCCAAGTGTCCCTCTTTAGTAGACATTAGGGGTCCATACCTCCCAAGTGCCCCTCTTTAGTAGACATTAGGGGTCTATACCTCCCAAGTGTCCCTTTTTAGGAGATATTCAGGCTCCATACCCCAAATGTCCCTCTTTAGGAGATATTAGGGGGTCCATACCCCCCAAGTGTTTCCTCTTTAGGAGATATTAGGGGTCCATACCTCCCAAGTGTTCCCATTTTAGGAGATATTAGGGGTCCACAACTCCCGTGTGTTCCTCTTTAGGAGATATTAGTGCTCCATACCCCCAAGTGTCCCTCTTTAGGAGATATTAAGGATCCATGCCTCCCATGTGTTCCTCTTTGGGAGATATTTGGGCTCAATACATGCCAAGTGTCCCTTTTTAGGAGGGACAGGACCTCATTGAGAACCAAATACCTCTGCCCTCTTTCCCACCCTGTTGTCCCTCTTTTTGGGAGATCAGAGTGTGTGCTGTGTATATGTGTATCAAAAATTCTCCATAATGGCATGTCCACCAGCCATGGCCCAAGCACCCTAAACAAAAGTGTCCCTCTTTGTGCATTTAAAATCTTAGGAGGTTATGTCAGTTAGTTCTGTCTGAGGCCATATTTCTTAATGTGCAATTAGAAATGTCCCCATTGTGTGGACTCTGCCTAAATTCATTCATATCACAGTGTGTGGACTCTGCCTAGATCCATTCATATCACAGTGTGTGGGATCTGTCTAGATCCATTCATATCATTGTGTGTGGACTCTGCCTAGATTCATTCATAGTACACTGTGCGGACTCTGCCTAGATTCATTCATATCACAGTGTGGGGACTCTGCCTAGATCCATTCATATCGCAGTGTGGGGACTCTGCCTAGATTCATTCATATCACAGTGTGGGGACTCTGCCTAGATCCATTCATATCGCAGTGTGTGGACTCTGCCTAGATTCATTCATAGTACACTGTGCGGACTCTGCCTAGATTCATTCATAGTACAGTATGTGCTCAGCCTAGCTTCATTCATAGTATAGTGTGTCGGCTCTGCCTAGCTTCATTCATAGTACAGTGTGTGCTCTGCCTAGATTAGTTCATAGTACAGTGTGTGGGCTCTGCCTAGATACATTCATATCACAGTGTGTGGACTCTGCCTAGATCCATTCATAGTACAGTATGTGGATTCTGCCTAGATTAATTCATAGTACAGTGTGTGGGCTCTGCTTAGATTCATTCATAGTACAGCGTGTGGACTCTGCCTAGATTAATTCATAGTACACTGTGCAGACTCTGCCTAGATACATTCATAGTACAGTGTGTGGACTCTTCCTAGATTCATTCATTGTACAGTGTGCAGGCTCTGCCTAGATTCATTCATAGTAAAGTGTGCGGGCTCTGCCTAGATTCTTTCATAGTATAGTGTGTGTACTCAGCCTAGATTCATTCATAGTACAGTGTGTGGACTTTGCCTAGATCCATTCAAAGTACAGTGTGTGCGTGTTACTGCTTACCTTGGTTTCAGCGTCATCTGCAGGTGTGAGGCTTCAGCATGCTGCAGGCCTCTGTTTTATGTGTTTGCTTCCTGTAGTCTCCTCCTACGTACTTCCTCCCTCTGAGCTGCTCCTCCTACCTACTTTCTGAGGAGGGGTTTAAAGGGCAGACTGAGTTCTGACTCAGTTGCCCTTGTGTTGTTGTACAATACAGTTGTTTCCCTTGGGCTTGTCTGACCATGCATTCTGGTGCTGACCTGTTGCTCTGTCTGACTACTATTTTGTCTGCTCCCATTGTGTAGTGGTCACCCAATCTGGTGCGGACCTGTGGCTATGGCTGACTACCTGAATTGTGTATGAACCGGCCTGTCTGTCCATCCATTATGGTGTTGACCTGTGGCTCTGTCTGACCATTCTCCTTGTGCGTTCCAATTTGGCTTAGACATCCTTTCTGGTGCAAACCTGTGGCTCTGGCTGACTACCCGCTCTGTGTATGACCTGGCTTGTCTGACTACCCACTCTGGTGTTGACCTGGAGCTCTGTCCACTGCGCTTCGAGCATACCAACTCTTCAGTTGATATCTTATCTGGTGCTAACCTGAGGCTCTGGCTGACTACCCGCTCCGTGTATGACCTGGCTTGTCTGACTATCCTCTCTGTTGCTGACTAGGGGGCTCTGTTTGTTTCCTCCGTGTGTTGGTCCCCGCTCCACAGACACCCATCCTAGAGCGGACCTGGGGCTCTATCAGACTCCTAGACTGACTGCAGGCTGAGTCAGTGCTTGTCCTTTGGGTGTTCCGAATTACCTTGAGGCTCCCATGGGCTGAGGCCTAGTTTTGGACAGTGTGGTGGATCTCTTGGCGGACTGCTATTTCTGATACAGTGCTTGACTCTTTTATCCCTCTCTGTGTGTTATCTGTTTATGTGCATTACTGTTATTATTCTAATAAAATATTGTTTTACTTTACCATATTGACTCCTGGTTTATTCCTGGGAACCGTGACAGTGGGCTCTGCCTAAATTCATTCATAGTACAGTGTGTGGGCTCTGCCTTGATTCATTCATAGTACAGTGTGTAGGCTCTGCCTAAATTCATTCATAGTACAGTGTGTAGGCTCTGCCTAGATTCATTCATAGTACAGTGTGTGGACTCTGCCTAGATTCATTCATAGTACAGTGTGTGGACTCTGCCTAGATTCATTCATAGTACACTGTGCAGACTCTGCCTAGATTCATTCATAGTACAGTGTGTGGACTCTGCCTAGATTCATTCATAGTACAGTGTGCAGACTCTGCCTAGATTCATTCATTGTACAGTGTGTGGTAATATTGGTCCAGCACAGAAACTAATTAGAATAAATGTGTCAGATTGTGCCACCAACAGATACAGATTCATTTCTCAAAAATTATTTATATTACAAGCAACAGTTTTTTGTTAACTAAATGTATCTTATATGGATAGATCTACTTTAATGCACACCTGCTATATAACGGAGTACTGGATTCCTACTATTTGTTTATTCATTTATCTATTTGTTGGGGGTTGATTTTAATTGTTCATATAATAGCATAATAATTTAATCGCTAATATAATAGCATAATAAATGTTATGGTGCAACAGTTACTAATATTGTAAAATTTACTTGTCCCTGTAAGAAACTGCTTAAAGCGGAACTGTCACCATATTTAAAGTCGCCCTGCAATAATTAGGCAGATGGCGAGTAGCCTAATAATAGTTATCTTACCCCCTTAATCTTCGGAGGCTGATGGCCAGATTAATGCAGTCTTGCCACCTGCACCGTAAGTCCTTTCCGGTGCCTTCCTGCACAGTGCAATGCTTTTTAATGGAGACCGGGACTGACAGCGCAGTTGCACAGACAAGATGTCTGCTCTGATGTCTGGCTTCCGGTCTCAGATTAAGGATTTCTTTAGAATCAGCAAGTTTTGAGTGGTAACAGAACTATTATTAGTCCCCACCTGACTAATTATTGCAGGGCAACTTTAAATATGGTGATAGGTCCTGCTTTAATCTCTTGGAAGGAATGTTTGACGCCTCCAGTAGTGATTACTTGTCTCTTATATTCCTATATGTGCACTTAATTTACCATGTTTTGCTGTCAAGTTAATGCAGTGGTATTTAATAAACCAACAGGCAATTGGGTCATTGAATCAAATCTCAATTTAGGAACATCATTCAAATTCGAATTAACTGTTTTTGAATAACAATAATTATGAAAAAGCCTTATTTAAATCACTTTTGTTATTATTGATTTTGCAAACAACACACCATAAATAAACATACAATAAAAATTAAAACACAAAAGGATCAGTATCAAGTTAAACATTGTGTAAATGAGGGGGTATAAAGCTTTGCATTTTCATTAAGAGAAAATTAAAAATTGAATTATAAGCAATACGTTATCATGTATCTGGAGATATGTCCTCACCGTTATTACACAATTTTTACCTTGATAAATCGACTCAACAATATATAACCTTGGATAGGTGTCTTGAGAGCATCTGAATGCAATGAAGACAGCTTCAGCCAGGGTTCCAAAGATAGACAGACTTGACGAGTTCAAACAATCTTTGTGTTGACTTTAAGTACAAAATATTCCAGTGAACAATCAGTTAAAAAAATAAAACCCAACGGTATAATCCCTAAAATGTGAGAAAGATCTCTAACACATTGCTTCAAAATGCATTGGGAACCTTTCAAACATCCAATGGATTAAGGCAAAATTCTCTACCACATAAAGTGGGTTGATTTTTTTCAGACAAAAATCCAATTTGATCCAATATTCTGATATCTTTTCTTTTATATTTTGTCAATTCAATTTCTTTGAAAAGGTCAATCTACTTCAGGCATCTACTTCCAACCCCATCTCATTCTTTCAGTCTTGATACCTTAATCCAACATTTCACTGAGATTATATAAAAAAAATTGATGGGGGGAGGTGTTCTGAAAATCCTTCAATGTAGCCCATCGGCAGACATTTACTGAGAGAAATCTGCCATAGTCACCGTTTCTGTCACAAATGAAGTTAATAAAAAAAACAACATACATAAACATGCAGGAACAGAATGCAAAATAATAAAATAAAAATTTAAAAAAATAAAAAAAAATAGGAGAACAAAAGGATAGATGTGAAGAGAGTATGTTAATGTAATAAACATAGAACTTGACTTCTTGACGCCTTGTAGGGTCAGTTTAATCGTTAGTCAGCTTAACTCTCATGGAAACAAAGTTTATTCCTTGCTCAACAGAAAAGTCATTTTCTTTTCTGGATATAATTGTATAATAGTGGTTCTCAGGCTATGTTCCATGGAATACAAGGAAGTTCCACAGAACAAATGTAACTAATGCCACAGAGTGGAACAAGACTAGAGTGACCACTATTGCATTTTTGAGTCTGCAACTATCTGTGAATGTGCAGATTGTGTGTGAACACTGAAATATCTCCCCCTCTATGATAATATAATCATCAGATACAGTTACCTGATATGGCTCACCTTAATGACTTGCTCTTATGCTATCAGCGGTAACACGATTTCAGATATGATTGATATAGATGTTATGTTAGCTTATTTGATAGCATAGAGCTGTCCAATGCATTGAAAAGTATTGCGTTTTAGACCTCACTTGCATCAAAAAGGTTATCAAATGCTACTGTTAGAGTACCAAGAGAATTTCATTGTTGAATCTAATGGGTATCACCATGGCAAAAAGTTTGAGAACCACTAATTTTAGGCCACACTACTTCTTCAAAAATGGAAAAATAAGAGAATAATTTTAACTACCTTTTCAGCCGTCACAACTATGAATAATCTTACTGATACAAAATATTTCTTTTCTGATCCTCTCAATTCCAGGACAGTTATATGTACATCTATTTCTTTTTAGCCATAATTTATGCTAGCAACTAAATACTCTTACACATTGCATAAAATATATTCGTAATGCTCAAAATGAATTTTTCCCAAATAACAGATTGCTTAATCTAATGAAAGGAATACAGATAATCTTAGTTTAAACATTTTGCTATATACATATTCAGAAACAATATGTAGACAACAGCAATAATACATTTGGCACATACAAATGCTCTAATTTATGTTCCAAACAAGCAGCTGAATAGCACACAACCAGTTTTGCCATACAACAAAAAAAAAAAATTAAATAAATACAAAATTAACACCCCTACAGTACATTCTAATGCTGCTATCTAGACAAACAGCATATAATCAGATTTTTCTAAAATATTTATGTAATAATTTGCAAGTGTAATAAAATATATATTTTAAATATATGATAATACTCTTACGACAGATATCAGAAGCCAGAAAATGTCAATATTACCTGAATGATGTTTACATTATTGAACAGAATATAATATCAAGTGGATAACATAACTCCTAAGTGTCCCTCTTTAGGAGGGGCAATCCCTCTTTTAGACCCAAATCCCTCTGTCCCTCTTTTCCACCCTGATGTCCCACTTTTTAGGAAATCAGACTGTGTGGTGTGTATATAAGTGTATCACCCTGGTGTCCCTGTGTTAAGGAGATCAGACTGTGTGGTTTGTATAAGTGTATCACCCTGATGTCCCTGTGTTTAGGAGATCAGACTGTGTGGTGTGTATATAAGTGTATCACCCTGGTGCCCCTGTGTTTAGGAGATCAGACTGTGTGGTGTGTATATAAGTGTATCACCCTGGTGTCCCTGTGTTTAGGAGATCAGACTGTGTGGTGTGTATATAAGTGTATCACCCTGGTGTCCCTGTGTTTAGGAGATCAGACTGTGTGGTGTGTATAGAAGTGTATCACCCTGGTGTCCCTGTGTTTAGGAGATCAGACTGTGTGGTGCGTATAGAAGTATATCACCCTGGTGTCCCTGTGTTTAGGAGATATTAGATTGTGTGGTGTGTATATAAGTGTATCACCCTGGTGTCCCTGTGTTTAGGAGATCAGACTGTGTGGTGTGTATAGAAGTGTATCAACCTGGTGTCCCTGTGTTTAGGAGATATTAGACTGTGTGGTGTGTATATAAGTGTATCACCCTGGTGTCCCTGTGTTTAGGAGATCAGACTGTGTGGTGTGTATATAAGTGTATCACCCTGGTGTCCCTGTGTTTAGGAGATCAGACTGTGTGGTGTGTATATAAGTGTATCACCCTGGTGTCCTGTGTTTAGGAGATCAGATTGTGTGGTGTGTATACAGGGCCGGTGCAAGGATTTTTATATACACAGGCGAAGGTGCATTTTGATGCCCCCCCCCGACACAATCCACCTGCCCCCCCTGACCTTACCACAGTCCCCTGCCCCCGCCCACATATTCACCTCCACAATGCTCCCTTCATCTCCACATTGCACCTTCCACAATGCCCCCTTCATCTCAGCATTGCCCCTTCCACAATGCCCCTTCATCTCCACATTGCTCCTTCCTTTGTGCCCCTTCATCTCCACATTGCCCTTCCATAATGCCCCTTCATCTCCACATTGCTCCTTCCTTTGTGCCCCTTCATCTCCACATTGCCCTTCCATAATGCCCCTTCATCTCCACATTGCTCCTTCCTTTATGCCCCTTCATCTCCACATTGCCCTTCCATAATGCCCCTTCATCTGCCCCTTCCATAATGCCCCCTCAGCTCCCTCCTTTATGCCCCTTCATCTCCACATTGCCCTTCCATAATGCCCCTTCATCTGCCCCTTCCATAATGCCCCCTCAGCTCCCTCCTTTATGCCCCTTCATCTCCACATTGCTCCCTCCTTTATGCCCCTTCATCTCCACATTGCTCCTTCCTTTATGCCCCTTCATCTCCACATTGCCCTTCCATAATGCCCCTTCATCTGCCCCTTCCATAATGCCCCCTCAGCTCCCTCCTTTATGCCCCTTCATCTCCACATTGCTCCCTCCTTTATGCCCCTTCATCTCCACATTGCTCCTTCCTTTATGCCCCTTCAGCTCCACACTGCCCTTCCATAATGCCCCTTCATCTGCCCCTTCCATAATGCCCCCTCAGCTCCACACTGCTCCTTCCTTTATGCCCCTTCAGCTACACACTGCCCTTCCATAATGCCCCTTCATCTGCCCCTTCCATAATGCCCCCTCAGCTCCACATTGCCCCTTCCTTTATGCCCCTTCAGCTCCACACTGCCCTTCCATAATGCCCCTTCCATAATGCCCCCTCAGCTCCACACTGCTCCTTCCTTTATGCCCCTTCAGCTACACACTGCCCTTCCATAATGCCCCTTCATCTGCCCCTTCCATAATGCCCCCTCAGCTCCACATTGCCCCTTCCTTTATGCCCCTTCAGCTCCACACTGCCCTTCCATAATGCCCCTTCCATAATGCCCCCTCAGCTCCACACTGCTCCTTCCTTTATGCCCCTTCAGCTACACACTGCCCTTCCATAATGCCCCTTCATCTGCCCCTTCCATAATGCCCCCTCAGCTCCACATTGCCCCTTCCTTTATGCCCCTTCAGCTCCACACTGCCCTTCCATAATGCCCCTTCATCTGCCCCTTCCATAATGCCCCCTCAGCTCCACATTGCTCCTTCCTTTATGCCCCTTCATTTCCACAATGCTCCCTACCTTGAGTCCCTGGTGGTCTAGCTCTAAGAGAGCTCTGTGCCTCCTTCGGCACAGAGCTCAGCCTCCCAGCGCTGTTCTCAGTAATGCAGAGCGCTGGGAGATGATGTCATCTCCCAGCGCTCTGTATTACTACAGAGCCTGGGTCGCTCTGCGTTGTGAGCGTCCCATAGACGCCGCGAGGGAGCGCTTGGTCGTGTAAACGAGCGCTCCCTCGTGGCAGATATAGTTAAAAAAAATAAAAAAAAATAAAAAATATTTCTCAGCTTCTCCCTTTCCGGCGCCCCTCCGATGCGGCGCCCTAAGGCAGCTGCCTGTGCTGCCTTAATGGTAGCGCCGGCCCTGTGTGTATATAAGTGTATCACCCTGGTATCCCTGTGTTTAGGAGATCAGATTATGTGGTGTGTATATAAATGTATCATACTGCTCTACAGCAATAAACTCACATTATTGTTTGTTTAAACATCAAAATGTGTGTTTATAAATTAATCTGTGTAAATAAAATATGTAGGTCTTGCTCTAAATCATTTATTAGGTTACACAAGGAGGTGTCACTAGGTCATGAAATAGCCTAAAAATTCTTGGCAATGTCTCGCCTACCAGCCACGCCCCCTAAAACAAAAGTGTCCCTCTTTGGTAGTTTGAAATGTTGGGAGGTATGGCATAATGTTCACTGACTAACTGAATATAAACACTGCCCTTGGGTTAGCCTACTGCAATAATCACTTGCCTAATACAAACTGTTACAGAAACCAAAATCTAATCCTAAATCTAAAACGATAAATCTAAGATACAGTCCAGTTTGTGTACTTTTTTTTGTTTGTGAATATTTAATAAATGTATTTCACAGTATTAGCTAACATTTCAGAAGATTTCACTCTAAAAAATGAAATGGAATCTCATTATCAGCAATTAACTAACCTTTTTTACTGTGAAAATTCATCCCACCCCCTGGGAGGGTGGGTGTGTAGACATGATGAGGGTTTTATTATTTATTCATTTATTATTTATTAATTTAGCCAATTAATTATTTAACTGTCGCAGGTAGATTTGCGTATCAGTTAATTGACTGTTCACTAAGTACTCTGATTTCCCAAGTGATAAAAAAGCATTAAATCTGGTCTCCAGTTTCACATAATCGAGATCTTTATATTCGTGTTCCTATGTGGCCAAATTTTATTGACAGTTTTTACATTGCAAGTGAGGAAAATTCCAGACTGGAGAAAAGGCAGTAAGAAATATATTAGCCTCTCTGGAAATGATGAGTAAAATAGAATGTACACATATCAATCAAATAGACATTTACCAGTCCATAAATCTAAATCAAGAATGTATATTGACTCTTTAAGCACCAGGTTCTTAAAGGATTAAATGTGCATTGGAGCATGTCTCCCAAGTATCCCCCTTCAGGAGATACTAGGGGACCATTCTTCCCAAGTGTCCCTCTTTAGGAGATATTAGGGTCCACACCTCCCAAGTGTCCCTCTTTAGTAGATATTAGGGGACCATACCTCCCAAGTGTCCCTCTTTAGGAGATATTATGGCTCCATACCTCCCAAGTGTCCCTCTTTAGGAGATATTAGGGGTGTATACCTCCCAAGTGTCCCTCTTTAGGAGATATTAGGGGTCCATACCTCCCAAGTTTCCCTCTTTAGGAGATATTAGGGGTTCATACCTCCCAAGTGTCCCTCTTTAGGAGATATTAGGGGTCCATACCTCACAGGTGTTCCTCTTTAGGAGATATTAGGGGTCCATACCTCCCAAGTGTCTCTCTTTAGGAGATATTAGGGGTCCGTACCTCCCAAGTGCCCCTCTTTAGGCGATATTAGGGATCCATGCCTTCCAGGTGTCCCTCATTAGGAGATATTAGGGGTCCATACCTCCCAAGTGTCCCTCTTTAGGAGATATTAGGGGTCCACACCTCCCAAGTGTCCCTCTTTAGGAGATATTAGGGGTCCATACCTTCCAAGTGTCATTCTTTAGGAGACATTACGGGTACATACTGCCCATATATCCCTCATTGTGAGATATTAGGGAACATACCTCCCAAGTGTCCCTCTTTAGGAGATATTATGGATCCATACCTCCCAAGTGTCCCTCTTTAGTAAATATTTGGGGTCCATACCTCCCAAGTGTCCCTCTTTAGGAGATATTAGAGGTCCATACCTCCCAAGTGTCCCTCTTTAGGAGATATTAGTGGTCTGTACCTCCTAAGTGCCCCTCTTTAGGCGATATTAGGGCTCCATACCTCCCAAGTGTCCCTCTTTAGGAGATATTAGAAGTCCATACCGCCCAAGTGTCCCTCTTTAGGAGATATTAGGGCTCCATACCTCCCAAGTGTATCTCTTTAGGAGATATTAGGGCTCCATACCTCCCAAGTGTACCTTTTTAGGAGATATTAGGGCTCCATACCTCCCAAGTGTCCCTCTTTAGGAGACATTATGGGTACATACTGCCCAAATATCCCTCTTTGGGAGATATTAGGGAACATACCTCCCAAGTGTTCCTCTTTAGTAAATATTTGGGGTCCACACCTCCCAAGTGTCCCTCTTTAGGAGATATTAGGGGTCCCTACCTCCCAACCGTCCCTCTTGAGGAGGGACATGCTTCTTTGAGACTCAAATCCCTCTGTTCCTAATTCCCACCCTGGTGTCCTTATGTTTAGGTATGTTTAGATAAGTGTATCACATTGCTCCACAGCCTCACATAATGTTTGTGTGAACTTCACTACAAGTTTTTTGAAATTAGTCTGAATAAATAAAATATTTTGCTCTTACACTAAAGCAATTATTTAGTTACACTACACCCATATATTTAGTTACTTCAGTATAGATAGGATATTGATCCAGGGAAATATCTGATTGTCAGGAAGGAAATTTTCTACCCACTTAGAGCTAAATTGGAAATGGCTTCAATTTTTTTTTTGCCTTCCTCTCGATCAACAGGGGTCATTTGGCATCGGCTAGACTACATGGACACTTTTTTTCAGCTTCATCAGCCTACTATGTTACTATGGCAACGGGTCCTGTATCGTTTAAACTCTTAAATTGTAAAATGCTGCATACACTTGTGGCTCTATATAAATAAACATATTCATTCATTCATTCATTCATTAGGTCATGAAATAACATAAAAATTCCCAGTAATGTCCCTCCCACAAGCCACACCCCCAGTAACTGCCCTTAAAATAAAACTGTCCATCTCTGGCCATTTTAAATTTTGGGAGATATGTTAAAATGCCATTTGTCATAAGATACTATAAATCTAATGCATTGAAGACATTTCCAGCATCCAAGGGGTTAGGGTGACCATGTGTCCCTCATTGCCCAGGACAGTCCCTGATTTTAAATGTGTGTCCCTTGTCCCAGGCAGCCCCGTTTTGGGACAATACAAAGTCCTGGAATGAAGACACCAGAACATAGGAGAACCGCACATTGCCTAATGTGACAGGAAGTGGTGCCACTGCTGGGCTACAAGAAAATGGCTTCCAGACTGGGCTCCAAACTAGAGAGAGCGAAATGAGCCTTGTTTTTAACATTGGACAGGAGCTGCAGTGCATTTTTGTTGTAGTGTAATGCTAGTCAAGGCTTTAGGTATTATGTACATTATCTAGTAGCCTACAACAGGCATTGTTTTTTGTCACAAAATTCAATGGGCAAGTCTCCTAGTGTCTAGAACTCCGTGGTGCACTGGAGAAAGAACAGGTTGCACACTGATGTCCAGTGACGAACAGTGACCCCTCCCGCATGGCTGTGTTACGCCAAGGAGTGGTACTCTGCTGCTATCACCTCCACGGTGTCCCTGAATGGCAGAATGGAAATGTGGTCACCCTACAAGGGGGTAAAGTGGAGCCTCTTATGTAACGGAGATCTAACACTTAAAAATGAATGTGTGCACATCCTCACAGCTAAAATCGACAAAGCTTATTTTATGTTACAGCTAAAAATTTAATCCAAAATTGCCTTATTTAACCCTTTTAATGACAAAGCGGTATGTAAGCCATTGTATCACAATGAGTTGAGTGCTCTTCTGGCATTCAAAGAGTTAATGCATATCTTGACTTACATGGATACCGAATAGTTAATTTGTATTTGCGCATTTTGTTAATTTTGGCAAGAGCGAATGCAGGTAATACCCTATTTGCTCAAAGAGAAGGCAATTTTTTTCCGGCATTTTAGCCTGAAAAACTGACCTCGCCTCATTTTCGGGGTCCCCTTTATTAGGGTTGCCAGACGTCTCCCTCCCTCTCCCTTTGATTCTCCATAATGTGGCCAGAAATCTTCTTGAAGTTTGTGCCCCTCTGTCTTGAATTCTCAATAACGTGCCTGGCAATCTTCTTGAATTGTGTCCTCCTCCACGCCAGGACCTTTCTATCAATGAGCGGACTCGACACGCATTGATAGATAGGTCCTGGAAGGGCCGTTCAGGCATTGTGCATTTTCAGCGTGGAGTCGAGCACAATTCAACAAGATTGCCAGGCGCATATTGAGAATTCAAGATAGAGGGGAGTAAACTTCAAGGAGATTATGAAGAATTACAGAGAAAGGGGTGCACACGTCAGGAATATTGAAGGGGACATTATAGAGAATTAAGGTAGAGGTGGAAAAGAGACAAAATAATGTGTTGTGAAAATTAGAAACAATCCTCGATATAAGGGGATGACCTTACATTGAGGATTTTTCTTTTTTTTCACACCCAACGTACGAGAAGTTGGGGGGTCACCTTATAATCAGGGTCGCCCTGTGTATGCGGGCAAATACGATACATTGAGATTAGTTCCCACTGCTCATTTAATCACAAAGATTCTTAGCTTACTTACAGACAATACAGCACTGTCACTTCTGAGATACCCTATCAAGCTTGCTGTGGCAGTAAGACTCAGGAAATAAGCAGGAATGGCTGCTCCTACAAACCATACTTAACCCCTTAACGACCGGCCGATCACCACGGAGCATTTTTTTTATTGCTCCTTCCGGTTCCGGACTCCCCGAACGGCATGCAGCCACGGGGTGGAGCCCGTAAATTCCATGACGGTCATAGTACGTCATGGGTCGTTAACCCA
Organism: Rhinophrynus dorsalis; assembly: GCA_037306005.1. NCBI lineage: Eukaryota > Metazoa > Chordata > Amphibia > Anura > Rhinophrynidae > Rhinophrynus > Rhinophrynus dorsalis. The sequence continues at coordinate 15,340,167 of CM074723.1, forward strand.
GATTGACCCATGACGTACTATGACCATCAAGGGTCGTTAAGGGGTTAAGATTAGGTTTTAGGTTCAGATAGATCATTTTTATAAATGCTAGCACTGAGTACAGGTTGTCTAGGTTTATATAACTCTAGTTTGTTTCTTTAACTCTGGTTCGTTACTTTAACCCTTTGGATACCCCTCTGGAAATTAAAGGGTTATCCTTCGGATAGTAGAGGAATCTCCAGTACATTGGGAAGGAATTATTTTGAAAACTCTTAAGCTTTCAAGGGCAGGGGAGTTTTAACCCTTTCAGCATCAATGCATTGCATACCCCTTTGGCACTGAAAGGGTTAAGAACCTCTAGGACCCCAGATTAGATTGTATTGCTTCACAATGAGTTGAGACATCTCTAGCATCCAAGAGATTAAATGGAGCAGAGTACTTCCTTACGTTCTTTAACCCCTTAAGGACTACATGACGTGCTATGACCATCACGGTCCTTATACCCTTAAAGGGATAGTAATACTTCGTTTTATCTTTATTTTATTTTGTAGGCATTAAAAAAACATGAAGAATGATATAAGTCTTATCTCTCAAACCTTTATGGTTTGAGAGATATTCACAAGCAAAGTTCCCCTCCCCGCCCCTTTTTCCTAGTGTAAGACATCTCTTCTCAGATGTGAGTCTGGTTGTATGACAGTACAGATAACAGAAGGGGACAATTTTCTTCCTATGAGAACAATGAAAGCCCTTCCCCCCTTGACAAGTTTTTCAGGTTTTTCCATTATCTTAATTGAAGATTGTCCCTCTCTGCAGTCTACCTGGGCACCTCCCTTCTGATCTGGTTGAACAGGGGGGGATACTTTGCTTGTGAATATCTCTTAAACCATAAAGGTTTCAGAGATAAGACTTATATCATTCTTCATGTTTTTTTAATGCCTACAAAATAAAATAAAGTTAAAATGAAGTATTACTATCCCTTTAAGGACCAGTGACGGTCATAGCACGTCACGTACTTTTTACTTACAGCTCTCTACCGGGAGCGCTGTAAGTAAAAAACGGGGCCTAAAATTGATCGCTCCAAGACCGGAATGATCTCTCTTAGGCCTCAAAGCAGCGCGCCGGTACGCGTAACAGGTCACGTGTCCCGGCGCGTCGGCAAGGATCAAAGCAGTTCTTAAGGGAAGGTAACTTCCCTGGACAGCTGGTCCTTAAGGGGTTAAAGGGAGGTGTTTTATTCATATTCATCTCAAGATGTAAGGTACCTGCAAACTTGTACAAAAACAATGATGCTAGCTCGGATTACAGAATATTTAAATGCATGTACAGCCTTATGGACGTTAGTTCCTCTTTAAATGACCGGCACTGTATTGTAACAATAATTAATTGTGCCACTAATTTCTGCTACAGCCAACATATTTCTTGATAGAAGCAGCCCCAAAGTAAACGTTAGGATAATGTTCTAATGCAAGACATACTGTGCATTAAGCGATCAATTAATGAGAAAAAAAAACATTAACCTTTGTTAACATGGTAAGATTAGAACAAAGTGCCAAGTAGAATCCTGGATGCCATTAAATCGAAAAGTATAAATTTGTTTAAATCCATTAAAGGGACAGTAATACTTTAGATGTAAAGTAAAAAATATGTTGTATGGTTTATCCCCTGAGTAAAACAAGGGTATTTTCAACAACATTGTGTTCACTGAAAATATACAGAGGCGTTGATTTGGATTTATATCCACTTGTATCCAATGTTTGCTTATTGTTTTACATCTACTGCATTCTCCTCTTTGTATTCTTTGACCATTCAATAAAATTTGAAAAAAAAAGTTATTACAGCTCAAAGTTGAAATTTTTAGGTGCAGTATCACAGTGGCCTGAGATTATACAGTGGTGCTGTTGCTACACCATCCTATAGTCAACTGACCATAGTTTTACTTAGGAGGATAAACCCTACAATATATATATATATATATATATATATATTTTTTTTTTATATATTTTAAGTATTACTATTCCTTTGAAGACCAGAGAGGTTGCACGCTCCTCTTGTCTTTAAAGGGTTAAAGTAGAGCGAACACTTCCTAATTATAGTAATAATTGTCCCTATTACTCCTGCCTTTCGGCATTTTTTCAAGAGATAACATATTTTCTCAGTCCTAAATGTCTTGTGCGTGGAGGCGGACATGACAGTTGATGGCAGGATCACAGGTCCTCAAAATCTGCTCGCTCTACCTGGTAATCGTAACCCTGTAAGGACTCTGGTACGTAACCCTGTGAGTGCCGGAGGGGTATCCAATGCATTGCTTTGCTATGTGTTGGATACCCCTTTGGCACTCAATGGGTTAAAGTGAAAGTAAGCTCATGCACTCTGCCTGCTTCGGATTTTAAAAACCTGCCAGCAACTGTCATGTCCGCCTCCGTGGACATGAGATTCAGGGATGATTGAAGATGAAATCTCTTGAATAAAGGTACAAGGGGAAAATTCACAGGGTCAATAGGATTTTTCTGGCCATTTTAAGGTAAGCAGAGGTGCTGTTTTAATTAGGTGCCGTTGTCCTTTAAAGGGATAGTAATGTTTCAAAGTAAATGCAGCTCCGATTACTTTTTATAGTCTTTAGGCCATAGAGAGTGGTATTATCATTTTCTATGATGTATCGTTCCAGAGAAATTGAGTCATAAAGTGCCCTCCTCCTGCCCCTTTTACCTACCATAAAATCTTCCATATAATATGCACAATTTTGCCCCTCCTCACCTTATGTGAAGTGGGGAGGTGTGCGTATTATACATGAGAAAACATTTATTAAAAAAAAAATTCCATTGTTTGCTTCTTCCCTCTCTACCCGCTTAGCCATGGCCTCCCTCTGTCCAATTTCAGCATCCTGACAGGGTCCCAGTGGGCGGCATGCTTACATACACTCCCTGCTTCCAGCATGGCTGTGTCAGGACCTCCTCTGCCCAGCCAATGGTAGTGTTTCTTAGGGCAATACCATAGATCCAGTGTACATGCTATGGTAAGTAGGGAGGGAGGGAAGAAGGGGAAAACAAGGGTGAGTATTATACATAGGCACTTTTGTTTTCCCCTAAAATCTTGGGTATAATATACACCAGCATATTATACACAGGTGCGTATTATATCCGAGATTTTACGGTATGTAAAACTGCACAGCATGACCGTCCAGATGGATTGCAGCATGGGACATTCTTCTGTTAGCATAAGGAAAAACCTGCCCTCCTTTTTCAAGGGGAACAGAGTTTTCATTGTTCTCACAGAAAGAAGATTGTCCGTCGCTGCGATCTGTCGGGTCAAGCGACAGGGGAGGGCTGGCAACTTGTGGCTCGGGGGCAAATACATTGTGGCCCATTTCTATTATCGTTCAAGCCCAGTGTTCCAGCTCACACCCTTTAGTTAATTTTAAAATTGGCATTAATGTTGTAATGTAAGTCAAGTGATATCTCATAGCTTACAGTTAAACTGGGGCTACACTAGTGCGCTACTACAAAGCTTACAATTTAAATACTTCGTTTTAACTTTATTTTATTTTGTAGGCATTAAAAAAACATGAAGAATGATATAAGTCTTATCTCTCAAACCTAGTGTTTACCTAGTGTAAGCCATCTCTTCTCAGATGTGGAATGCAGTCCATAGACCAGACAGATAACAGAAGGGGACAATCTTCTTCCTACGAGAACAATGAAGGCCCTGCCCCCCTTGACAAGTTTTTCAGGTTTTTCCCTTATCTTAATTGAAGATTGTCCCTCTCTGTAATCTACCTGGGCACCTCCCTTCTGCTCTGGCTGAGCAGTGTTACATCAGTAAAAGGGGTGGGAGGGGGATACTTTGTTATTGAATTACTCTTGTACTACAACTCTGATAGAATTGAAATAACACTCTCCAAAGTCCAAATACTATGATGATTAATTAGAGCTGTTTTTATTATGAAACATTACTATCCCTTTAAGTAAAGCTTACCTAGAGATACTATAGAGCTTACAAGGGAAATGATTTATGCTACTAGTTTAGCTCCATTTATGTAGCACCATTTCAATTGTAAGCTCTGTGGTATCACTAGTGTAGCTCCATTTACAGCACCAGTTAAGAGATTTAGTTAGGTGCCGTGACCTACCAGCCCAGGTATATGACCAACCCAGGGGGTAATTGCCCCCTTCCCCCCAGGCCAGCCCTCCCCAAGCGACCAGATTCCACATCTGAGGGGAGGCGGCTTACACTAGGTAAAAAGGGCGGGAGGGGGACACGTTATAATTCACAACACATCGTAAAGAATTATAATTCTGCTCTGCATGGCCCAAAACCGATAAAGAATAATTGGAACTGCATTCATTTTTAAACATTACTATCCCTTTAAGTAAAACAGCACCACAGTCTGTTGTTGAAGTTATAGCGGAGGAGACAGGACAGGTAATGTGCTATTTTATAACATGATGTCACAACGTCAACTAAACTAAAGCAATCCTTTCGGAAATATTTCAAGAGATAGTGTCAATTCCCAGTTAGATTGGAGCAGGTAATGGTCTATTGCAGGCGCGTGAATGCTAAAGCAAAACTAGAAAACATTTTCCTGATAAACCCTGCAATTTCAGTGCCATTTTCTCTATTATGTCCACTGAGAGGCAGGAAATATATACTGCGAAATGATTTGAACCTTTCACAGTTTCTCTCATAAGTGTGAACCAAGGTAATTTATAGGTGCTGGATTGTGATATTGCTTTTAGGTAAGAAAAAAAAACATTTTAAGTCAATGATATTCAAACATCTAAATAAAAGAACTTATATAAGACCCTGTTATTAAAATATCAGTAAAGTGTGATTATGAAAAAGCATATATATTGTAGGGCTTATCCTGGTTAATCCTACTGCTGGCAGGTGCTTTAATCCAAAGGTCATGCAGTTCAAACTGGTGGAGCTGCTACCATCACACTCTGCTAAGAATTGTATTCAGTGGCTCACCTCTCCCATTTAGACAAACAGAATAACTGTCCATTCCCCCTTCTCATGCTAAATAAAACATCATAGAACATCAAAGGAAAATAGCTAACATTTGATGTTTTACATAGTGTTGAACGACAGCCATGAGCTAGTTCCATAATCACCCTTCAACACCATCCCAACCATTACTGGAACTAACATACAATGACATCTCCCCAACAGGCCCAACACTAACAATAAATTACTCACTCCAACCCTAACAATAATCTACCTCTCACTTATTAGACCCAACACTGACAATATAGGCCCAGTTACTCTATCTATCTATCTATCTATCTATCTATCTATCTATCTCATATCTATCTATCTATCTATCTATCTATCTATCTATCTATCTATCTATTTCATATCTATCTATTTAATGTCTATCAATCTATCTATCTAATATCTATATTTCTAATATCTATCTAATATCTCTCTATCTCATATCTATCTATCTATCTATCTATCTATCTATCTATCTATCTATCTCATATCTATCTATCTATCTATCTATCTATCTATCTATCTATCTCCATCTATCTTGTATATATCCACCTCATATCTATCTGCCTATATCTATCAAATTTAAATAAAAAATATACCTCTTGAAATTTGGCAAAAACATGAGATACATGTGGCAGGTAATTATCAACTTCAATTTAAAGTTGATTAACTCCATTAGATATCCAAAGCATTGCTAAATAATGGTTTGTTGAACCCTTTGAAATTAAAAGCATTAAATGACCAATACGCTTGTTGGTGCTCTATGGAGGCTCTTGAGTCATAGACAGCGACTCTCCGCTCTAATCCTCAGAACACACCAACAGGTCAGTTTTTCAGGATAACTAAGGACAGGCAGGTCAATCACAATGACTGAATCATTACTCACCTGTGATTATGAAGGACATCTTAAAACAATGTAATTAAAAATCTCCCACCAGCAAGAGTACCCTTGTTTTAAAACAGCAGAAGCAGAAAAATCTTCCATAAAATAGTTTACTGATTATTTCATCTGATTTGAGATAGCATGATAGTTTATACGTAAAATTAAGCCATAATTGGACTACGCTATCTAATTCCTTATCAGCTCACGTAACAAAATAAATAAGTCAAGGATTAGCACAGAGCCCATGGTAAACGTAACCTTTCAAATTGGATTTTAACTACTTTCTCAACAAATGTCAATCGTCATCATCATCAAGAAGAAACAACGCACCTCTATAAAACAAAACTGTTCCCTGCCAGTGCCTTCCTGTCACATTGTAAAAGTATATCATCTTTATGACTGCTCCTTCTACCATCGATGGTGGACAAAATAAATTAAGAAAAACACACAGAGAAACCTAGACATACAAATAAACAGAAAACATCAACAGCCAAATAAACACAGATAAACTCGTGACCACTTTGCATGCTGGGTAAAACATGTCTTCTGTCAGGCCATTGATGTTAATCTCAAAAACTGCTGCTTAGAGCAAATTTGACTATAATAAACGAAGTGAACAGCTTATCTAACTTTACCTGTACATTTGTTTGATATAACTGGCCATGAAAGATAGATCATGTTTTTAAATAGATTATTTGTAACATACGTTTAAGATAACAGAACCTGTTGGAACCAACTTCCATTAATTTGACTTGGGCAGCAAAATAATCATGTTAGAAAATGATTTAGTGAAGTTGATGTACTGAGATGTGAAGCAATTCTAATTCAAACCAATATGAGTCGAGACCAAATTCCTTTTCATTTAAATAGGGAGACTTAATCACTTGAATGTTCAAAAGGTCTCCATCATTCAGGTGGTACAAAGCTCCATTTAAATCAAAGGAAAATTTTAAATTTATTCTGGTTTCAGGAGGGAAGTTTTTTTCCCCAGTTACTTAAAGGGATAGTAATACTTAAAATGTAAAAAAAAAATATGTTGTAGGGTTTATCCCCCTGAGTAAAACAAGAGTACTCCCACTGCTGAAAGGTGTTTCGTTCAAAAGTTACTAATTTTCAAAGTTGAATTTTTTACATGCAATATCACAGTGGCCTGAAATTGTACAGTGGCGCTGTTGCTACACCATCCTATGGAGATTTATGGTCCCGGGACCAGAGCTGTCCATATGATCGTGTAGCAACAGCGCCACTGTACAATTTCAGGCCACTGTGATATTGCACCTAAAAAATTCAACTTTGAAAATGAATAACTTTTGAATGAAACACCTTTCAGCGGTGGGAGTACTCTTGTTTTACTCAGGGGGATAAACCCTACGACATTTTTTTTTACATTTTAAGTATTACTATCCCTTTAATACATCAGCCTCACTGTGGATAACGTACTGGTTGACGAAAATTCTATATGTAACCAGAGAGAGAGCACTGGGAGAGTATTATTTTATCCATCAAAGTACTATATATATATATATATATATATATATATATATATGGAAAGATATACGTGTTAGTGATTGTAGACATATTTTCCAAGGTTTATAGGCAAAAGTAGCTCAAATACAGGGACAAGCTGACATCACTTTACTTTTCAAAGAAAACATTAAAATGATTAAAATTGGGCTCTTTCTCTTTGCCACGTGTGATGCAGCCATTTTGCCATAGATTTGTTCAGCATTTGCCTTCATATGACATATGTCATTTAATGCATATTTATATTGGCTCTATCATAGACACTGTGTGTTGTTGAGAATATTAATTGTAAATTATTAAAGCAACACTTGCCTAAGTAATAAACCTCCACTTACCTTAATTTGGGCAAACTATGTTAATGACCACTGTGAATTCATTCGGTGTGGATTTGTTGTCCAAAGTACATTTTTAAGTAGTGGTAGATATGATTTCCATGGACATGGGTGTCAAGGGGTGTGGTGGGGCAAGAGGAGACACTTCTCCCCACACACACTTACTCCTTCAGTTAAAATTAGGGGATGGCGGGGGTTGCCTTAGGGTCCTATTTTGGTTTTGCGCTCCCCTCCAGAAACATTTCTGCATATGTCCATGACTGCGTAGGCATACGTTATTCTGTATACGGGAGTCCACCACCAAAACTTCTCCCATTGAAATTATCTTAGGGAGGCTTTAGTGGGAAGAGTTTGGCATCTTGTCTGCCTGTCTCTGTGGACATGATATCCCTGTACTAATTAACCCTTTAAGTGACAGAAGAGTACACAATCCCCTCTGGCACTCAAAGGGTTAAAGACTAATTTGTGAGATGCAATGCATGAAGATTTGATTAATAGTTAGTTTTCCTTTAAAGGGATAGTAATGTTTCACAGTAAAAGAAGCTCTGATTAATCTTCATAGCATTTGGACCATGGAAAGTGTTATTTCAATACTGACAGAGTTGTAGTACAGGAGTAATTGAATTATAAAGTTTCCCCATTCCGCACCTTTTACTGATGTAACACTGCTCACCTCAGAGCAGCAAGACTGTCCAGATGGATCGCAGAGATGGACAATCTTCAGTGATCATAAGGAAAATCCTGTCAAAGGTGGCACAGTTTTCTTATGATCACAGTAAGAAGATTGTCCCTCACTGTGATCTGTCCGGTCAAGAGACCAGATTCCACATCTGAGGGGAAGCAGCTTACACTAGGTAAAAGGGACAGGTTTTCCCTTATGATCACTGAAGACTGTCCCCCTCTGCAATGCATCCGGACAGTCTTGCTGCTCTGAGGTGAGCAGTGTTATATCAGTAAAAGGGGCGGGAGGGGGATACTTTATCATTCAATTACTCTTGTACTACAACTCTAACACTTTACATGGCCCAAATACTTTTAAGATTAATTGGAGATGTTTTTGTTAAACATTACTATCCCTTTAAGTTGTGTTTGGAATACCATAAACATGGTATGATAACATCAATGGACTACTTGCAGAAAATCCAATATAATTATTTTTTCACTATCCTAATAGTAGAATACCTATTACCTATTAACCCTTATAGCAATGTCGCTTCACTTAAGTTCTGGTTGCTGTGAAAGTAATATCTGTACTACATATCTGATTAGTTAATGTGATAAAACTTTATACACAGAAATACAGCTTGTGTGATACCTGCAACCAAGGCATTGTATATTGTTTAAACCCCTTGGGGTTAATTAACTTTGGAAAGAAAAACAATGTAACCTGTTCTCATAAAAAATTATAGATAAATAGAAATTATCATAAAAATATACTCTAGATTATAATTCTTGAGAACAGAGAGGAGCTTTGAGAATCACTAAGTACCATCCAGACACGCGATCCATATGATGGAATCCATTGCCTGATAAATGTGGTAGCTGTTATGATCAATTACCTCTTGTTTGGTGTTTCTCCCTGATCTATACGACTGAAGCTGATTTAGTATACATAAATGAAGAAATCCTGGAAAAAAGCAACTATACCATAGGAATCAAATATAAATTCTCCTAGTGCCAGTTGGTTTAAAGGGGTACATTCACTTAAAGGGATAGTAATACTTGCAAATTACTAATCCCCATATTGTAGCTTTGTTAAAAAGAAACTTATTGCCCCCAGTGTCATGTCTCAGACCCTTATGGTTTGAGAGATGATAGCTCTCAAAGTTCCCCCCTCCCTACCCCTTCCCTGACTGAACGCTGAACACTGGCTGCAGGAGAGGCTGTTGTACGATAGTCTTATGTGCATCAGGTGGCTCTGCAGCATTGCCAAGATCGCGTTTATAAAACAGAAATCTTTCACTGAAAAGGTCTTCTACGTGTGTTTTGTTTACAAGCACACGTAGAAGACTGTTTTAGTGAAAGGTTTATTTTTTATAAACGCGATCTTGGCAATGCTGCAGAGCCACCTGATGCAAGTAATACCGGATATCCCTGCAGTCAGCGTTCAGTCAGGGAAGGGGGAGGGAGGGGGGAACTTTGAGCGCTATTATCTCTCAAACCATAAGGGTCTGAGAGATGACACTGGGGCAATACGTTTCTTTTTAACAAAGCTACAATATGGGGATTAGTAATTTGCAAGTATTACTATCCCTTTAAGAAAACAAATTTGTGTAGTGGTTTCAACCACTACAACAAGATTAGCGGTGTTTCTTTTATTTTTTATTTTAATTACCACTTTGGAAGATCTTAAGGGTTACAATGTGGCACTTCCGGGTTCCGCGGTACGCAGTAAGTGCAGCTGTGACTTCCCACCTCTCTCCCAGCTGCCCCAGGGAGCGTGTTCAAGCTTTCCTTCATGGGGGCATTTGTGCGGGCTATCGTTACAACAAGCTTCTTACCTCAGTAGAGTGGTAAACGGTGGCATTGTGCCACACTTACAGTGTGCTGCGGAACCCAGAAGTGCCACATTGCAACCCTTAACCCTTTGAGTGCCAGAGGGGTACGTGGTCCAGAATGACTCCAGTTCTACTCAGTGCAATAGCCTCTGTCTTTCTGAACCAATGGATTGCATTGTAACATTACTAGTGTAAAAGACTGTGTACACGGGGCAAGGTCCGGGTGATGTTAAGCGGCCGCTACCTCACTGCTCCACGTGATACAGTCTTGCGTCACCTCACTCACGCGATGCAATCATGCTCAGTAGAGACTGCCCGAATGCGAGCGGTCTCTACTGCTCATGACGGCTTCTGACAAACATCCTAGCGAATTATTATATAGGATTACTGCCCTTCTGTACAAAGCAAAGTGATCCAAGGTGCCAAACTCTTCCCATTTAAAGAAGATATTTAACTCTTTGAGTGCCATAAAGGTGTCCAATGCATTGCAGCATTTTGAATACCTATTTGGCACCGAAAGGGTTAAGTAGAGGTCGTCTAAAGTGGCATGAAAGTGTCACAAGCTGAATGTATTCATAAGTAGTAAAGCTGCCATTGCCTCTTTGAGTTTTATCCAAAATCAAACTTCTTTTTGGTATTCTTATAAAAAAAAATACACCTCTTAAAGGAGCAGTAAAGTTTTTAAGAAATAAAAATATATTTTAGGACTTTTCCTGCTGAGTAGAAAGGGTTTCCCGGTGCAGGGAGACAGTTCATTAAAGAGTTATTACAACTCCATCGATTCTTCTTCAATGAAACGTGTGGCCAGAGGACAATAGTTCTATATAACAGGAATAACTGAGTCTTAGACCACAGCTATCCATAGCAAGTAATAGAAACAGCTCCACCTGGCAGCTAAGATAGAACATTGCATTTTTTTTGTTATAAAGAGAATAACGTTTAAACAAAGCATCACTTTCACAAACGGGAGTAGCCTTGTTTTACTCAGCAGGCAAAGCTCTAAAGTTCTACCATATATATATATATATATATATATATATATATATATATATATGTTCAATAACAAAACGTTACAGCTCCTTCTAGCGTCACATCTCTGCATCCATTCTCATTCACGTCACAAGCCCCTCTGGATGGAGATCGCATACCTTCTGCATCGATTAGTCAGAGTATGCACTTCAGATAGTGGTTTCTCCCTGTTAGAACTATCCAATGGTAGTGCACTGTAAAAAACAACACCACTCTATGAAAATGAATGAGAATCAGAATGAGATCAAAGTTCTACCTCTCCCTATGGCCTGGCTGCCTTGTGTAAAAACAAACTCTTCCACTGGATTCTGGTAAAGGAACACTAATGATACAATGCAACTTGCTGTCGTATGAATGATGAGCCCGTTACACGGGCCACAGTGCCACTGTCAGCCGTTCGTGGGTCAGTCATGAGCAGTAGAGACTGCCCGCGGCGTGGCGGAGCGTCCAGGTCTGTATCAGTCGCGGCACAGGCAGTATCCACTGCGCACGACTGCAGCACGCACAGCAGTCTCTACTGCATGACTTTGTCATTATACATTTTTTAGCGATTTATTATATAGGATATATATATATATTTTCAATAGATCTATTTACATGAAAGAGCTGAAACTCTACTTATAGAAATAAATGTCTCTTAACTAAATTGGTAACTTTAATTCTGTACCGATCATCTGTTACACTATTCTATACCAATCATCTGTTACACTATTCTGTACCAATCATCTGTTACACTATTCTGTACCGATCATCTGTTACACTATTCTGTACCAATCATCTGTTACACTATTCTGTACCGATCATCTGTTACACTATTCTATACCAATCATCTGTTACACTACTCTGTACCAATCATCTGTTACACTACTCTGTACCAATCATCTGTTACACTATTCTGTACCGATCATCTGTTACACTATTCTATACCGATCATCTGTTACACTATTCTATACCAATCATCTGTTACACTATTCTATACCAATCATCTGTTACACTATTCTGTACCGATCATCTGTTACACTATTCTATACCGATCACCTGTTACACTATTCTATACCAATCATCTGTTACACTATTCTATACCGATCATCTGTTACATTATTCTATACCGATCATCTGTTACACTATTCTGTACCGATCATCTGTCACATTATTCTATACCGATCATCTGTCACACTATTCTATACCGATCATCTGTTACACTATTCTATACCGATCATCTGTTACACTATTCTGTACCGATCATCTGTTACACTATTCTGTACCGATCATCTGTTACACTATTCTATACCGATCATCTGTTACACTATTCCGTACCGATCATCTGTTACACTATTCTGTACCGATCATCTGTTACACTATTCAATACTGATCATCTGTTACACTATTCTGTACCAATCATCTGTTACACTATTCTATACCGATCATCTGTTACACTATTCTGTACCGATCATCTTTTACACTATTCTATACCGATCATCTGTCACACTATTCTGTACCGATCATCTGTTACACTATTCTGTACCGATCATCTGTCACACTATTCTGTACCGATCATCTGTTACACTACTCTGTACCGATCATCTCTTACACTATTCTGTACGGATCATCTGTCACACTACTCTGTACCGATCATCTGTTACACTATTCTGTACGGATCATCTGTCACACTATTCTGTACCGATCATCTGTTACACTATTCTGTCAGGGATGTGACTAGGCTACTGCGTGTGCTATGATCTTGTTGAAACAATTTAGTGCCAGTTGTGAGGAAGTTTAATGAAATGGAGACTTCAGAATGAGTAAATAACATTAATTGCAGATGCAATGTCAAATATAAGTCTGTATGTGTGTGTGTGTGTGTATACACATGTGTGTATCGGTGTGTTTATCTACATGTGTGTATCTGTGTTTATCTATACGTGTAACATAGTAAATTAGGTTTAATAGAGACACAAGTCCATCAAGTTCAACCTTCTCCTCATACACCAGTAATTTTATAGCTTTCCTGCTACCAATTAAATTAGTCTTTATCAGACCTTCCTGATCTGTCTACTGATAAACAGTATAACTCTGTATGTTCCCTTTTGAAAGAAATGTATCTAATCTTCTCTTAAATGTATCCATTGTATCTGCCATAACCACCTCCTTGGGCAATGAATTCCACAATTTAACAGACCTTACTGTAAAAAATCCCTTCCTCTGCTGAAGTCTAAACCTCCTTTCCTCTAATCTCAAGGGGTGTCCCCTGGTCACCTAATCAGGCCTTGGAATAAATAGCTCACCACAGAGATCCTTGTATTGACCTCTCATATACTTGTACAACGTGTGTGTGTGTTTATGTGTGCATGTGTATCTGTATTTATCAATGCCTCTGTGTGTGTGTGTGTGTGTGTTTCTTTGTTAATCTATGAGTGTGATTGTGTGTATGTGTATCTTTGTTTATCAGTGTGTGTGTGTGCGTGTGTGTATATGTGTTTATCATTATGTGTGTGTGTGTGTATGTTTGTGTGTATGGTCTCCTATATTAAGCACTTCTATAGTTATACCTTTCTATCGAACAATCTAAGGAGGATCTGTCGTATGCCCAAGTCCTCTCCTTAGTGAGAGCGTCCATCTTCATAGAATTTGAATGATAATTCCTCTCCACTAATTTATTTCACCCCTTTGGTGGATGTTGATATGTTCTGGGAACCCCAGAAGGAGAAGTGAGGATGAAAGAGGCAATTTCCTGACACGTGAGTAATAATTTATACAAGCTGGGCTGCACAGTTCAGAGAACAAAGCTCTGCTGAGGTTGAAGAGTCACAACTACTAATCGAAAAGATCTCAAACAGACTGAAAAACAGTTCTAGACAGTTAACAAGGCTATAACTTGTGTAGGTGACAGATCCAATTTAAGATATATTACTAGAAGTGTAGTTTGATGACATCATATTATGATAACAGGGCCGGATTTGTAAATAGGCAGACGAGGCACGTGCCTAGGGCGCCCAATTTTCAGGAGCACCCGGCAATGGCCTTGTCACACCCACCGGCCCGCCCACTGTAGAATGAGATGCTCCCAGTACTGAAATACAAACAACAATGCTGCTTGTGCTGTGTGCGCCTGCAATGGAGCTTGGTTTTATACGTTTATACTAAAACTTGGTGATATCTACAGATATTAAAGATAACTTTGAACACCGAACACAAGCAGAGCTTCTGGTAGTATTGTCATTGACATATTGAAAGCCTGAAACACTCAGATAGATACACTGTAGCTGTAAGTGATCTGCCATGTATAATTTAGCACTCACTTCTGGGTCTTTCAGTTTCGGGTTAATCTTTGGTACCCATACCTTTTCATTTGTTCTTAAACAGTGGGAACCCCATCTATAACATTTTCATCTACCTCTGGAAAATTGCTACATTACTCTGAAGGGTGTGGCTAAGTGAAGGGGTGTGGTTAGGGGGTGGAGCAAAGGCAGGGCTAGGGGCGCAAGAGGGTGTTGTGCCTAGGGGTGCTTGAGATGTAAATCCTGCCCTGTATGATAATGCAGACTTGGAGAAACAAGTTGCCTTTGCGCTACTGATTTGTGTTTTATATTGTAGACAGCAACATGTGTAAGGGAATGAAGATATCGTCATTAGGCCTGGACTAACATCTTCTTGGGAAAGAAACCATTGGTGCCGTAAGCCCTACCTATACACACACACACCATTTGTCTCATGACTCTGCAATCCTACCAAATCACTGTTACTTGGAACAGAAAATACACTTTATCTATAGCATATAAACAGAAAACTACACTCTTAATTAACTGCCCAGTACAATGGTCTATAAAGTAACCAGTTCAGTTTATAGACCAGACAGTATAGATCAGTATATAGACCAGACATTACAGTAATATTAAAGCGGAATTATCACGTAGATAAGTGACCCCCAATTAATTGTTAGTATAGTGGTAATCATTGAAATACTTTTATAATGTTTATTAAGTGCCGGCTATATTTGGAAACGTACGTTCTTATGAGACTCACCTCAAGACAACAGAGTAGACATCTATGCAAAGAGGGATCTGTAAGCCTGCAGTCTGTCCCTGTCTGTACCGTATGGTTACACTGCAGCTCCCTTTGGCAAATAACTTATCATTAAGGAGACAGGGAAGGACAGTGAAGGCACACGGATCCCTCTTTGGCAAGATGTCTGCACTGCCCTGTTGAGGGGAGTCTCATATAAACTTATATTTCCAAATAATGTCGGCACAATTTCAGTGATTACCACTATACTAACAATTAATGGGGGGGTATTCGTATCTATGTGATAGCTCCAGATACACTACCACCATAAAACTAGAAGCAGGTGTCTGGTTCAGGAGGGTCGGCACTGTGTTGGTCATGCCCCCAAGTCAACTCCATGGGAGTGGCCACCCAGGCTTAGGCACCTGCCCTCAGAATATGGCACCTTAGTTGACTGCCTATGCTGCTTAATTGAAAATACAGCTCTGATTATCGTAGGTCTGTGAATAACAGAACATACTGTTTGTATTCAACAGAAACTTGCATTTCACTATTAGTGTTCCTTTAAGTATTAAGCAGCCACGTCTCGTACTGAGGTGGCATAATACTTTAGACAAAAGGGAAGATTTGTAACTTCAGAACATCTGCTTACTTCTATGTTTCGAAGTTTTAACAGAATTGGAGTAAATATTACTGGGAGGCATTGAGATCACAAAGGTATAATACAACAGCACATTTGAGTGTTCTCTAGTCTAACTAATAGAAAATATGCAAAAACATTATGTTACTTAAAACCAGTAGGTCCAAAAGAGTCCTTATGCTATTACACAGACAATTTTATATGGCAACATGATGTAAACAAAATGAATCAAAATGAATGTGTCTTGTTTCCACTGAAATGTACTACTCCAAAGGAACAATTCATCACCCCTTACGTTGTGCCAAGTATTATCAAAATGTATTTCGCTCAGACTACAAATTGAATATCGGGGGGTTTGTAATGACAATAACGACTCTCTGTAAACGCTGTTTATGATAATCTATGTTGTCTACAGTCTAACAAGTCATTGCAGTACCCAACATAATGATATTTGTAACCAAGGGGATCTCCGTGAAGGTCAAGTACTGTATTTTAAATCGACATGAGTTTTGTTAAAAAGAAAACAATGCAAGGTCAAGACATACAGTAAATGACACAGTCCTGCAATGACATCAGGGGAGGGCTGGCCTGGAGGGAAGGGGGGAAAATGCCCCCTGGGCCGGTCATAGGTCTGTGCCAGTGGGCCACTGCCTCACTCGATCTCCCTCTTGCTGCTGTGAATGTAGCTACACTAGTGATACCACAGAGCTTACAGTTGAAATGGAGCTACACTAGTGATATCACAGAGCTATAATCCAAATGGAGCACCCCTAGCAGCATAACCCAT
The DNA here is from genome assembly GCA_037306005.1 of Rhinophrynus dorsalis. Lineage (NCBI taxonomy): Eukaryota > Metazoa > Chordata > Amphibia > Anura > Rhinophrynidae > Rhinophrynus > Rhinophrynus dorsalis. The sequence goes on from CM074723.1 coordinate 15,356,833, forward strand.
TTCCCTTATAAGCTCTGTAGTATCACTAGTGTAGCCCCATTTCAACTGTAAGCTCTGTGGTTTAACTTGCTTTACTTCTCAACATTCATGACAATTTTAAAATTAACAAAAGGAGGTGGGCAGGGACGATAGTAGAAATGGGCCACTTGATGGTATTTGACCCCCGGGCCACGTGTTGCCAGTCCTCCCCTGAATGACATGAATATTCATAAATGTTATAAAAGCACAGCATTTTATTCTATGAAGTGCAGTGAATGTGATGTCATCAAGACCCTATGACATCATCTAACCAAGCAAGTTCAAAGTGCAGCAATCAAAGATCACCAAACAAGCCCCAAAACCTTTCAATAACCCTTTGAGGAAAAGAGGGTGGGCAATGCATCTCTTCCCAGTGCACTGCAAACCTCTCCAGATCTTAACCCTTCGAGTGCCCACCCTCCTTATGGTTAATCTCACCCCTGCCAATTTGTTTAAATTAATTTTATATACGTGCCCATTTACAACTGTTCCTGAAGCCCACGTGATCGTACTATCATTTCAAAGCAGACGGTAATGCAGCTAAGCTTTCAACGTTGCATGGCTGTGGTTAAGGAGGAAAAGGATAACTGAATAAAAATTAAAATTCGGAAAACAAACAGGGGGGAATGATAAATTAAAAACGTAGAAATGTGCAAAGTAAAAAAAAAGAAAGAAAGTCTGAAATTAGAAGGACTAACATGGCGTTACTGGTGGCTGTGGCCGAGACTTCTGCTGAAGAAACTACTCCACACTTGGAACATTTGAGCGTCATGCCGTATAGGGGCATTGTCATCTGACTGCAATTAAAATCAAAAATACTGGAATAAAAACAAAAAAAAAAAAAGATACTTTGCTTTTAAAACAGAAAAAATTATGCACCACCAATAGACATCATCACATCACAAATAGAACTTTATGTATCAAAACAGAGCCATTCTGGGCCAATCCGGCTGTACTGTAGGAGATACAAAAAACATGAAATTGATATAACTGGGTCTTTTAACCTTTTCAGTGCTAGAGAGGTCTGCATCGCAATGTTGGAGACCTCTTAAACATTTAAGGGTTTAAAAGAGTGATTTAGATCAAAGGAAATTTGAGGGATTTTTCTTTGTTCTCTGCGGTGAGATTGGCTTGCTCCAGAATGGCTCCATGTTATCCTTTAACCCTTTGAGTGCCAAGAGATGTGTCCAAAGCGACATCTCTCTGGCACCAAAAGTGTTAAATGGCAGGACCGGAGAACAAAGCATCTGTATGGTTTGCTCAGGAGATTCAGACCTAAGTGAGCTGGTTCAGTCAAACATTTGTTGGGTTTAACCCTTTGTGTTCCAGAGGGGTACTCAACGCATTGCTTCCCAATGCATTACGCAGTCCTCTGGCACTCAAAGTGTTAACCCTTATGACCTCCAAAGAGGTGTCCAACACATTGTGTCACAATACATTGGACACCTCTTTGGCACTGAAATTGTTAACAGCAAAGACACCAAAAGCCATATGAAGAAAGGAAACGATCGACAATTCTGGAGCAAACCAACTGCTCTACTGGGGGAAAAATGGAAATGCCCAATGATGTCAATTGGACATTTAACCCCTTAAATGCTAACGAGGTCTTAAATGCATTGTGAAGAAATAAACTGGAGTCCTCTCTAGAACTGAAGGGGTTAATTGCCCTATCTGACAACATTTTTCGGAAATGTTTATTCTTCCCCTACAGATGAAGTTGGTTTGCTCCAGAGTCGCACCCCATTAGCTTATCAAATCTGGGCCTGCGAGCCGAATGACGAAAGACAAGGATGCGCAGTTCTGGATCAAACCAACTGCCACAAACGAATGAAAACTGCACAGATTTCCACTGCTTTAAATTACGGTTTTAACCCTTTGAGATGGGTACACAACCCATTGTACTGCAATGCGTTGTGTAACCCTCTGGTACTCTGTGGGTCAAGGCCTTGAATACTAGAGATCTTCAATGCACTGAGAAGCAAGACACTGGGAAATCCTATAGCATTCAAGGGCTTAAAGGGTTAGTAATGTCAATATATTAAAAAAAGGTCATATTGCAGCTATTAGAAAATTAAACTAAACAACCCCAGTCCCGTCTCTCAGACCTTTATGGTTTGAGGGATATAAGAGGCTAAAGTCCCCCGTCCCTCCCCTTTCGCTAATGTCAGTTGTAAAGCTGGCAGCAGGAGATACGAGTCGGCCGATTCGAGGCGGCTCTTCAGCAGAGCCAATATAGTGCAATGTAAAAAGAAATACTTCATTGGAACGGTCTACAAAGTATGTGTGGTTTGCAAGCACGCTTTGTAGAGCATTCCAATTAAATATTTCTTTTTCACATTGCACTATTTCGTCTCTGCTGAAGAGCCGCCTCTTGTTCTGGGATCGGGATCTCTTGCCTTCAGCTTACAGCTGACATCAGGGAAAGCAGAGGGAGGGGGGAACTTTAGCCTCCTATATCTCTCTAACCATAAAGGTTTGAGAGATGGACTGGGGTCATTTTGTTTCATTTTCTAATAGCTGCAATATTACCTTTTTTAACCCTTTGAGTGCCAGTGAGGTATCCAACGCATTGCATTGCAATGCGTTGGATACCTCTCTGGCACTCAAAGGGTTAAGATATCGACATTACTACTCCTTTAAAAGGATAGTAATACTTAAAATGTAAATAAAAAATATGTTGTAGGGTTTATCCTCCTGAGTAAAACAAGGGAACTCCCATTACTGAATGGTGTTTCATTCAAAAATTATTACGGCTCGACCTTGATTTTTTTTGTGCACCACAGTGGCCTGAAATTGTACAGTGGCGCTGTTGCTACACCATCCTATGGACAGCTCTGGACAGCTGACCATAAACCTCCATAGGTTGTTGTAGCAACAGCATCACTGTACAATTTCAAGCCACTGTGATACTGCACCAAAAAATGGAAGTTTGAGCTGTAATAACTTTTAAATAAAACAGCTTTCAGCAGTGGGAGTACTCTTGTTCTATTCAGGGCGATAAACCCCACAATATATATATTTTTTAAACATTTTAAGTTAAAAATTAATCCTCAGTTAAATTAATGAGAATTTGGGACACTGTATTTACCCCCCCCCCCCCCCGTGGTGCTCTTGGTTTGTTCCAGACTTTCTCCTTTTCATTTCCTGACTATGGCCATAAAACGAAGCACCTCAAGGGGCTTCACGGGAGATTCCAACCCATTTGTGAATTTCTTGGACTGAATAACGAACACTACGAGCCGAATGAAGAATGCAAAAAAATGAACAAGTCTGGATCAAACCAACTATAGCATAGGGGACAAATTTAAATTCTCAGTAAGATCCCGGCTCCTTTTAAGGCCTTGAATGCTACAGAGGTCTAGATTGCATTTCTGTTCAATGTATTGAAGACCACTTGCATTTAAGGCCTTAAAGTGTTAGTAATGTCCACAAAAAGGTTTTTTGCATTTAGAAGAGCTTAAAAAGCTGAGCTAAATGCAAAAAAACGTATCTCTCAAACCGCTATGGTTTAAGAGATACAGACGTTTAAATTTTGATTTCTCCTACTGACAGCTGTAAAGCTGTCAGCAGGAGATCTGTGTCGGTCGACACGCTGGCACTTGAGAAGTGCCGAAATCTTGTTATTTACCACAAATGCCTTCATTGGAATGGTCTAAAACGTGTGCCTGGTTTTCAAGCACTCCTTTTAGACCATTCCAATGAAGGGATTCGTGGTAAACAACGAGAGTTTGAGAGATACTTATTTTTGCATTTAGGTCGGCTTTTTAAGCTCTTCTAAATGAAAAAAAACCTTTTTTGTGGACATTACTAACACTTTAAAATCCCAATTTAAAGCTGAGCTCTCAGTGAAAATAAAGTGCCCCCACAAATCGCTATACATATAGAGCGATATCCATATCCATACTAGTATTGTCCTGAATAAGTCCGTCATTACTGATAAATCCAACTTGTTCCCAGAAGGACAGGCAGGCATCAGCATAAACATCTGGCCAATCAGACGTCTGTGCGCCTGCACTGTCCACCATGGTCTGAGGTACAGCAAAATACCTGCCTGTGCGTCTGGGAACGAGTTGGATTTCTTAATAACGCCAGACTTACTCGGGGTAATATCGCTCTATATGTATAATGATTTGTGTGGGGCACTTTATTTTCGGTGATAGTTCCGCTTTAAGTCAATAGAAATTTGGTCAGTTTTCATTTACTCCAGTGATGCCTTTGGTTTGCTCCAAAATCATTCCTTTTTACTGAACACAGCCAACAGAGCCAGATTTATATATGTTTTCCACAAGGTATTAAACCTCAAGTAAACTGGCTCAGTATGGAACTATTTGGGTTTAACAGTGAAGAGTCTAAGACACACATTCATGAAAGTGCTTGAAGACAGAACCATGACATTTGTTAACACCGCTATCATCCGTGCAGTTTTGGGTGGAAGGAAGTCCGATGGCCTGGCATTAAACATTATTGTTCTGCGTGGAAAAAAACTTGTGACTATTAGACACTGAGGCTGATGTGCTGAGCAGAACTGGAGAAACTCCATGTAACGCCAATTGCACCATTTGGGGACAAATAAAAATTCTGAATTATGTAAATGTTATTTTAACCCCTTGAATGCTAGAGAGTATATGTTACTATATTCAAAAAAGCAATGGATGCCTATCTAGCACAGAACAATATTGACAATTATGACAGATGGCTTCAAAGCAAATATGATATTGATCCGGGGAACTATTTTGACTACCAGTTGGAGTCAGGAAGGAATAATTCCCCCCCCACACACACACACAGACTTAGGACTAGATTGGTAATGACTGCAGAGGACTTTTTTTTACCTTCCTCTGGATCAACAGGGGTGTTTTTGGCATGGGCTGGACTTGATGGACGCATGTCTTTTTTCATCCTTATCTGCTATGTTACTATGTTAGGTCTCCAGCATAGCATTAAAGACGTTAAAAGCCCCATTTAAATCAAAGGGATTTTTTTTTAAAATCTTTGTATCGTATCGTATAGCTTCTTGCTCTCTCTTCTGTTTTGTGTATAAATCTTTATATACATTATTTCATGCAGGGAAGGAAACACTTTTATGTATTACAAGCGATATAGACATTATGGGCGGCAGATGTTTGTTTTAACCCCTTGTATGCCATAATGGTAGCACTGCAATGCACACACCTGGTTAATTTCTGTGTAATTTTCTGTCTTGAGACTAATCTTAGTGTCCTGGGGGGAGAAATGCAATAAACTGGCACAGTTTCTACTGAACGATGTACTTTTAATGGAGGAATGATAAGCGCCAACATTTTACTTGATTGCGCATGTTTTTTATGAATTAGCAAATGGGTACAGTTTTCTTAGAAAATTCATTTTAAAAAGTGGGTGTGGCTAAAGTGTCCATTACTTTGTCAGAGAATTAGTATTTGAGAGCACAATTTCATTTGTCTGGCTAACTTTACTGTTAAAGGGATACTAATGTCCTATAATAACTTTATGTAGTATTGTAGATTTTAAAAAACTAAATTATGTGCAGAAAATCCCATCTCTCAGACCTTTACGGTTTGATAGATATTCGCATCTAAAGTTCCCCCTCTCCCTCCCCTTCACCTGACGTCAGCGTTGTACTGACAGAAGGAGATCTCGGTGCTGGGACCAGCCAGCGGCTCTGCAGCAGAGCAGAAATAGCGATATTTAAAAATAATTACTTCATTGGAAAGGTCTACAAAGTGTGCCTGGTTTGCAAGCACTTTGTAGACCGTTCCAATGAAGTAGTTCTTTTTAAATAATGCTATTTCGGCTCTGCTGAAGAGCCTCCTCGTGTCAGACGACTCTAATCTCCTGCTGTCAGCTTTATAGCTGACATCAGGAGGAGGGGGGGTTACCTTAGATATGAATATCTCTCAAATCTTAAAGGTCTGAGAGATGGGATTTTCTGCACATAATTTAGTTTTTTTAAATCTACAATACTACATAAAGTTAATATAGGACATTACTATCCCTTTAATTTATCTATCTCATATCTATCTCATACATATCTATCTATCTATCTCATATTCATCTATCTATCTATCTATCTATCTCATATCTATCTATCTCATATTTATCTATCTCATATCTATCTATCTATCTATCTATCTATCTATCTATATATCTATCTATCTGTATCATATCTATCGATCTATCTATCTATCTCATATCTATCTATCTATCTATCTATCCCATATTTATCTATCTATCTATCTATCTATCTATCTATCTATCTATCTATATCATATCTATCTATCTCATATTTATCTATCTCATACATATCTATCTATCTATCTATCTATCTATATATCTATCTATCTGTATCATATCTATCGATCTATCTATCTATCTCATATCTATCTATCTATCTATCTATCCCATATTTATCTATCTATCTATCTATCTATCTATCTATCTATCTCATATCTATCTATCTATCTATCTATCTATCTATCTATCTATCTATCTATCATATCTATCGCTCTATCTATCTATCTCATATATATCTATGTATCTATCTATCTATCTATCTATCTATCCCATATTTATCTATTTATCTCATATCTATCTATCTATCTATCTATCTATCTATCTCATATTTATCTATCTATCTCATATTTATCTATCTATATCTCTATCTCATATTTATCTCTCTCTCTATCTCATATTTCTTTATCTCATATCTATCTATCTGTCTATCTATATGTCACATATCTCTCTAGCTATCTATATATTTAGCTTATATCTATATGTCTATCTATCTATGTATATATCTATGTATCTATCTATCTACCTAATTATCTCATGTATATCTTTCTATCTATCTATCTAGACTGAGCAAATAGAATCCACCACATCAATTTTGCACATATATCACATTAATTCTCAGTGCCACTGATAAATATGCAGAAACAGGAGACAATAAAATATATTTATCAAGATACCCAGAACATATCTTAAAGATATACTAGTTTATTAAAAACACATGCATACCAAAAAGGTGCCCTCATTATTACACAATACATATGGTAGTGACATAGAAAACTTAAAAAAACAAGCACTTTACACAAACACTTTAAAATTGTATAATAGTAAATTGTCAAAAACAGATTGTATGGAAATGAATACAACAAACAAATCAGATCACATTGAAAGCCACAAGAATTAACCTTCTGAGTGCCAGAGAGATATCAAATGTTGCACTGAAATCTGTTTTATATTACTTTGGCATTCAAAGGGTAAACCCATGAGATAAACACAGATCAGACTGTGATTCAAATATAGCAACAAATGATGGACGAATTAATCAACAACCCTATAAAATGGATAAATAGATGAATGATGAGTTAAATTAGAATATTCAAATGTAGCAGCCTGTCTTAAATGAATCAATAACCAGCGCCGTACAGTGAATAAATGGATGATGAAATGCGTGTAAACAAATCGATTATCCAAATATAGCTGCAAACAATGTGTGAATAAATTATCAATTCTGTAAAATAAATAGATGAATGAGTTACCAATTACAAATTAATCTGACTGTCCAATATGATAAAAATCTTCAGACAAAATCAATATGATGAATAATGAGTGATAATATCACGGACGGCTTTCAGATGAATGACACTTCATTAATCTGCCCCAACAGACAGAATATATATTCCAGTCGTTCCGGAGAGAAACCACAAGAAAGGGCCAGTATATAAATTGTTAGTGACAGTGTATACACTGTTGCATAGCAAGACGGGTGGTGGGTGTAAACCAAACCTTATGTTAGTAGGACATATCAACACTATAATTATAGGTTGATTCATTCATCCATTATTTGTTGCTACATATTTCTGGCTTCTGATCTCTCTGCTATCTCGTGGATTAATCCTTTGGGTGCCAGAGGGGTACTCAGCACATGCATTGCATACCCATCTGGCACACAAAAGGGTTAACTGTTGTGGTTCACAATATAAACGAATTCCTGTGGATAACACGTTCAGGGGAGGGCTGGCAACTTGTGGCCCTGGGGGGCAAATTCAGTCAAGTGGCCCATTTCTATATCGCTCAAGCCCACCCCATTTTGTTAATTTTAAAATTGGCATTAATGTTGTGAAGTAAGGCAAGTGATACCACAGAGCTTACAGCTGAAATGAGGCTACACTAGTGTGCTCCTACAAAGCTTACAATTTAAGTAATGCTACACTAGTTATACCATAGAGCTTACAAGGGAATGGGTTATACTACTAGTGTAGTTCCATTTCAATTGTTCCTCTGTGGTGTCGTTTGTGTAGCTCCATTTGGATTGTACCTCTGTGGTGTCGTTTGTGTAGCTCCATTTGGATTGTAAGCTCTGTGGTGTCGTTTGTGTAGCTCCATTTCAATTGTAAGCTCTGTGGTATCACTAGTGTAGCTCCATTTACAGCAGCAATTGGGAGATTTAGTGAGGAGCAGTGGCCCACCAGCCCAGACATATGACCGGCCCAGGGGGCAATTGCCCCCCTGCCCCCCAGGCCAGCCCTCCCCTGAACACGTTGACCATTTTGTTCATTCACAATGAATCTGCTTTTTACTATGAATATTCTTTTTTTTTAATAATTGTTTTTAAGTGATTTACATCACTGATGTGATTTACCATATATACAGTGGCGCAACAATAGGGGTCACAGGGGTCACGACTGGTTCCGTCATTCCAGGGGCCTGTCCCCCCACCCGGTGCCCACGGGACTCTAGCAAAAGAGCTCTCCCTCGTTGGCACTCTAGTAATGCAGAGTGCTGGGAGATGACATCATCATGACATCATCTCCCAGCGCACTGCATTACTGAAGAGAGGGACCGCGAGGGAGCTCCAGCTGTATAGAGTTCTGTGGTGAAGGAGGCACAGACCTATCCTATCACAACACTGGACCACCAGGGAGGTAGGAGATGGTCAATGGGGGCAATGTGGAGAGGTGGACATTGGGGGCAATGTGGAGAGTTGGGGGCAATGTGGAGAGGTGGAGAGTTGGGGGCAATGAGGAGAGGAAGGCATTGGGGCAATGTGGAGAGGAGGACATTGAGGGCAATGTGGAGAGGAGTACATTGGGGGCAATGCAGAGAGGTGGATATTGGGGGCAATTTGGAGAGTTGGGGGCAATGTGGAGAGGTGGAGAGTTGGGGGCAATGAGGAGAGGTGGACAGTTGGGGGCCATGTGGAGAGGAAGGCATTGGGGGCAATGAGGAGAGGAGGGACATTGGGGCAATGTGGAGAGTTGGGGTCAATGTGGAGAGGTGGATATTGGGGGTGAAATGAAGAGTTTGGGGTCAATGTGGAGAGGTGAGTATTTGGGTCAATGTGGAGAGGTGAATATTGGGGGCAATGTGGAGAGGACACTGGGGGTAATGTGGAGAGGTGAATATTGGGGGCAATGTGGAGAGGTCGATATTGGGGGTGAAGTGAAGAGTTTGGGGTCAATGTGGAGAGGTGAATATTGGGGGCAATGTGGAGAGGTGATATTGGGGGTGAAGAAATGAGAGTTTGGGGTCAATGTGGAGAGGTGAGTATTTGGGTCAATGTGGAGAGGTGAATATTGGGGGCAATGTGGAGAGGACACTGGGGGTAATGTGGAGAGGTGAATATTGGGGGCAATGTGGAGAGGTCGATATTGGGGGGTGAAGTGAAGAGTTTGGGGTCAATGTGGAGAGGTGAATATTGGGGGCAATGTGGAGAGGTGGATATTGGGGGTGAAATGAAGAGTTTGGGGTCAATGTGGAGAGGTGAGTATTTGGGTCAATGTGGAGAGGTGAATAATTGGGGCAATGTGGAGAGGACACTGGGGGTAATGTGGAGAGGTGAATATTGGGGGCAATGTGGAGAGGTCAATATTGGGGGTGAAGTGAAGAGTTTGGGGTCAATGTGGAGAGGTGAATATTGGGGGCAATGTGGAGAGGACATTGGGGGCAATGTGGAGCAATGTGGAGAGGTAGACATTGGGGGGTGAAGTGAAGAGTTGGGGGCAATGTGAAGAGGTGGACACTAGGGGCAATGTGGAGATACCCAATGTGGCAATGTGGTCGGGGGGGGGCATGGCAATTTTTCCACCACGGCCCAGTGACTTCTAGTTACACCTCTGCACATATATTGTGTTATAGGGCTGCATTTTGGCATACACACATTTTTAATAATCTAGTATATATCCAACGTATTTACTGGGTGTTTTGTTTAGTCTCTAGATATGTGGATTTGTATTAGAAAGGCAGAGGGAGATGTCCTGTCTGTGTATGTACAAGATATGAAAACTCCAAGTTGTAGAATGTTAATGTGTCATTGTGGACTGACCGGAGGACGTCTGTGTTAGAGCAAATAGTCACATATCACTTATAGGTAAAAGGTGGTACAGTAGAAAAAGCAGAGCACAGGGAGAGTAAAAGCGATGCCTAAGTTATCCAATAAATGTAACAATTTTACTGTACCAGTGATACATCACTTAGAATCCACATTATGGGGGAATGTAATTGTGTGGAGTCAGCTCATTTTGAAAGGTATGTTGCATTGGAGAAGCTTCAAGAATGCAAGATTTTTACAAATCCAGTGGAGGGGAGCATGTATATGGAAATATAAAATACTCCAAAAAATTAGTTGCCATTAAAGGGATAGTAATACTTAAAATGTAAACAAGAGTACTCCCACTGCTGAAAGGTGTTTCATTCAAAAGTTATTAATTTTCAAAGCTGAATTTTTTAGGTGCATATCACAGTGGCCTGAAATTGTACAGTGGCGCTGTTGCTACACCATTCTATGAGATTTATGGTCCCGGGACCAGAGCTGTCCATATGATGGTGTAGCAACAGCGCCACTGTACAATTTCAGGCCACTGTGATATTGCACCTAAAAATTTCAACTTTGAAAATTAATAACTTTTGAATGAAACACCTTTCAGCAGTGGGAGTACTCTTGTTTTACTCAGGGGGATAAACCCTACAACATATATTTTTTTTACATTTTAAGTATTACTATCCCTTTAAATCTATTTTAAAAGTCATGGATGCCCTTGTTCTTGGGATCTGTCAAGCCTGATTTAAAGGGATACGTGCACTAAGATGTTATTCTGTGGTACGTGCCCAGTTAAATCTGCATGACCTCTCAAAATTTCTCACCTCATAGTGAAAGTGGCCCAGTTTGAAGGTTTATCTCATGGAAAATGAGGTATCCGTACAAAATCCACTATATTCCCATCATATTTCCTGACGTGAGTCAATTTATAAAATGTAAAGCACCGCCGGTACCATAACACTTTAAAAACTGGCAAGTTTTCCATTGTATTGTCAGAGCAATGCACTTGAATACCCCCACGGACATTAAAGGGTTAAGAATTAGTTAAATCTTTTCTGTATTAAATATTTTTAAATGACTGCCACAATTTTCCACAATTAATATTTTCCACTAGATTTCAGCAAATGTTTAACCCTTTGAGTCCCGGAGAGGTACCCAACGCGTCGCAACGCAATGCGTTGGATACCGCTCTGGCGCTCGGAGGGTTAAGCAGATACGAGAAATACTGAGTTCACTCTTTCATCCCTGAGATACTGGCCTTTGTGAGTTAATTGAAATCCAAATGCCAAGTAATGGCTGTCTCGTGCAGCTCTCTGGATTCTGAACTAACAATGGCCCTTTTCACCTGCCAAGAGCAAAGCCTAACCCTTAATTAATGGCGTTCTCAATAAACTAAAAGGAACGGTTCACTAAAGTGAACTACAGCGGAATATAAAGTTCACATAAAGCACCAGAGCTCTCTGAATACATGCACAAAAAACATCTTAATCAGACTCCTAAGAACCTCGCCAGCAAAAGGCTCATCATCCATGGATTTGGGGATTCTCTACACATCCCTGGAAGAATGCTCTCAGGAGTGAAGAGGTTAAACAAGGGCCTAACAGCTAGGGATGATGTCACCCACACAATAGAGGAAAATGCTTTAAATTAAAGCAGTAGTAAACTTTTATTATGGGTAATAATGTGCGCTTTTCCTACTAAGTTACACTTCAAAACTAAAATGTAGACAGAATAGACAGATAGACATGAGACAGATAGATAGATAGATATGAGATAGATAGATAGATAGATAGATAGATAGATAGATAGATAGATATGAGATAGATAGATAGATAGATAGATAGATAGATAGATAGATATGAGATAGATAGATAGATAGATAGATAGATATGATATACGATAGATAGATATGATATAGATAGATAGATAGATAGATAGATAGATAGATAGATAGATATGAGATAGATAGAGAGATAGATATGAGCTAAATAGATAAATATGAGCTAGTGAGAGAGAGATAGAGAGATAGATAGATAGATGATATGAGATAGATAGATATATAGATAGATATGAGATAGATATATAGAGATAGATATGAGAGATAGATAGATAGATAGATAGATAGATAGATAGATAAATAGATGATATGAGATAGATAGATAGATAGATAGATAGATAGATAGATAGATAGATAGATGATATGAGATAGCTAGATAGATAGATATGAGATAGATATTTTTATTCCTAAAAAAATAATGTTACTGGTACTTTATAGATCTCTCTGCAGTCGTAATCATGTCAGTTTATATTGTCTGTATTATGCCACATCCAGTTTTGACTTTTTCATTGATACATTTAATTAAACTTTCCTGCAACCATGGATACTAAGACTACAAAACAATCAAGAGCTGTGATCTATAAAATATATCTCTTCATATTTTTAAAATCTGAGTAAATGATAGTCATTGAGACAGATGACCTTAAAAGAAATGGTTCAAATAAAACATTTACAGAATTCCCTTTGATATCAGTAGGGGCGATTTGCTAAGTTGGAGATCCATCTCTACCATTTCAGGGATTAAAAGCTCGATTTAAATTGTATTTGTTCCTTAAAGTGCAGTTGGTTTGCTCTGCATCATGCTAATAGTACATCAGCTCAGTTAGGGTAACTAATGATGTCACCTTATAGAAGTAAAGAATCACATCATACCTGGAAATATTTGATTGCACATATTATATCAGTAAAACATACACTGAATGGGAAAAGAAACCAAACTATATGTTTTGATAACCAATCTGATCACAGTATCCCAGAAAATCTAAACATCATGATAAATCTCAGCATGTTGGAAAACAGTACGGCATTTTAATTTGGTCTGTCCTTTAATTTGTCTGCCTATGGAAAAAATGCTTGTTCTCGATGAACAACATACAAAATGTGAGTGGTTTTATCTCGTAGCATGTTAAATATCACATTAAATGTTCTGCCGTAAAGGGACTCCATCACGTACAAAACAACTTTGGTGATTTTAAATTAAAAGATCTTTCATTGTGTTAAAAAGACTATTTTGAAAGAGCTATCAATATCATCTATATGTTGAGTTCCCTATTTTCTAGTTAGAAAACAAAGGTATTTAGATGCATAGATAGTGCTAAGTAAGGCATGAAGTGAGGCACTTCCCATCTTGTCCCTTACATTACCTCCCCACTCACTGACACTGCTCAGCAATGCATTACCCACGTCCCCAGCACTTACTTCCTGTATTATCCCTACATTACCTTCCCATTCACTGACACTGCTCAGCAATCCATTGCCCACCTCCCCTAGCACTGACTTCCTGTCTTATCCCTACATTACCTCCCCCACTCACTGACACTGCTCAGTAATGCATTGCCCACTTCCCCTAGCACTGACTTCCTGTCTTATCCCTATATTACCTCCCCACTCACTACACTGCTCAGCAATGCATTCCCCACCTCCCCTAGCGCTGACTTCCTGTCTTATCCCTACATTACCTCCCCCACTCACTCACACTGCTCAGCAATGTATTGCCCACCTCCCCTAGCACTGACTTCCTGTCTTATCCTTACATTACCTCTCCATTCACTGACACTGCTCAGCAATGCATTGCTCACCTCCACTAGCATTGCGTTCCTGTCTAATCCCTAGCATCACCTCCTCCACTCACTGACACTTCTCAGCAATGCATTGCCCACCTCCCCTAGCACTGACTTCCTGTCTTATCCCTACATTACCTCCCCCACTCACTGACACTGCTCAGTAATGCATTGCCCACTTCCCCTAGCACTGACTTCCTGTCTTATCCCTACATTACCTCCCCACTCACTACACTGCTCAGCAATGCATTACCCACCTCCCCTAGCGCTGACGTCCTGTCTTATCCCTACATTACCTCCCCCACTCACTGACACTGCTCAGCAATGCATTATCCACCTCCACTAGCAGTGACTTCCTGTCTTATCCCTACATTACCCCCCACTCACTGACACTGCTCAGCAATGCATTACCCACCTCCCCTAGCACTGATTTCCTGTCTTATCCCTACATTACCTCCCCACTCACTGACACTGCTCAGCAATGCATTACCCACCTCCCCTAGTACTGACTTCATGTCTTATCCCTACATTACCTTCCCCACTCACTGACACTGCTCAGAAATGCATTACCCACCTCCACTAGCACTGACTTCCTGTCTTATCCCTACATTACCTCCCCACTCACTGACACTGCTCAGCAATGCATTACCCTCCTCCCCTAACACTGACTTCATGTCTTATCCCTACATTACCTTCCCCACTCACTGACACTGCTCAGAAATGCATTACCACCTCCACTAGCAGTGACTTCCTGTCTTATCCCTACATTACCTCCCCACTCACTGACACTGCTCAGCAATACATTACCCACCTCCCCTAACACTGACTTCCTGTCTTATCCCTACATTACCTCCCCACTCACTGACACTGCTCAGCAATGCATTACCCACCTCCCCTAGTACTGACTTCCTGTCTTATCCCTACATTACCTTCCCACTCACTGACCACTGCTCAGCAATGTATTACCCATCTCCCCTAGCACTGACTTCCTGTCTTATCCCTACATTACCTCCCCACTCACTGACATGCTCAGCAATGTATTACCCACCTCCACTATCACTGACTTCCTGTCTTATCCCTACATTACCTCCCCCACTCACTGACACTGCTCAGCAATGCATTACCCTCCTCCCCTAGCACTGACTTCCTGTATTATCACTACATTACCTCCCCACTCACTGACACTGCTCAGCAATGTATTACCCACCTCCACTATCACTGACTTCCTGTCTTATCCCTACATTACCCCTCCCCCACTCACTGACACTGCTCAGCAATGCATTACCCACCTCCCCTAGCACTGAAAATAAGTGTCAATGAGTTGGGCAGATAATGTTCCTTAAAGATTTAAGATTACCATGTGAATTTCATGTATTCATGTCATCAATTGTCATGTCCACCTCTCTAGATATGATGTTCAATACTGACTGAAGATGGTATTTTCTTGAAAAAAAAAAAAAGACAAGTATATTAGAGTTTTAGGCTTTTCATGAATTTGCCTATGTTTTTCTTTTTTCCTGTGCATGCTATAAATCAAAATGTTCTGGCTTGTGTGCATTAACTTCTTAAGGATCAATGATGTTCCAGGACCGTCATGGCGGTCCTACACTTAAGTACTAGTGATAGTCCTGGCAAGCCATGGAATTCAGGTGTCCACGTGCGGCTGCACGACACTCAGCGATCCCTGAATTTGAATTGCAAAAAAGAAAAATGCTTAGTGGTGCTTAAAGGATAGTAATACTTCATTTTATCTTTATTTTATTTTGTAGGCATTAAAAAAACATGAAGAACGATATAAGTCTTATCTCTCAAATCTTTATGGTTTGAGAGATATTCACAAGCAAAGTTTCCCCTCCTGCCCCTTTTACCTAGTGTAAGCCATCTCTTCTCAGATGTGGAATCCAGTCCATAGACCAGACAGATAACAGCAGGGGACAATCTTCTTCCTATGAGAACAATGAAAGCCCTGCCCCCCTTGACAAGTTTTTCAGCTTTTTCCCTTATCTTAATTGAAGATTGTCCCTCTCTGCAGTCTACCTGGGCACCTCCCTTCTGATCTGGCTGAGCAGTGTTACATCAGTAAAAGGGGCGGGAGGGGGATACTTTATCACTGAACTACTCTTGAACTACAACTCTGACAGAATTGAAATAACACTCTCCAAAGTTCAAATACTATGATGATTAATTAGAGCTGCTTTTATTATGAAACATTACTATCCCTTTAACTGCCAGCCGTGTCATTAAGGGGTTAAAGTCTGATCATTGGTGAAGTTGTGTGCACCGGTATGCACTAACACCTTAGTATGTACCATAAGGTGCAGTTGCAGGATTTTTCAGTTAATGTCTAAGCAAAGAAACTGTGCTGTTCTGCCACATTTGTACATTAATGCAATTGATTAAAGGGATAGTAATACTTCATTTTAACTTTATTTTATTTTGTAGGCATTAAAAAAACATGAAGAATGATATAAGTCTTATCTCTGAAACCTTTATGGTTTAAGAGATATTCACAAACAAAGTATCCCCCCCCCTGTTCAACCAGATCAGAAGGGAGATGCCCAGGTAGACTGCAGAGAGGGACAATCTTCAATTAAGATAATGGACAAAACTGAAAAACTTGTCAAGGGGGGGAAGGGCTTTCATTGTTTTCATACAAAGAAAATTGTCCCCTTCTGTTATCTGTACTGTCATACAACCAGACTCACATCTGAGAAGAGATGTCTTACACTAGGTACAAGGGGCGGGGAGGGGAACTTTGCTTGTGAATATCTCATAAACCATAAAGGTTTGAGAGATAAGACTTATATCGTTCTTCATGTTTTTTTAATGCCTACAAAATAAAATAAAGTTAAAACGAAGTGTTACTATCCCTTTAACTGTGTCCTGATGATGTACAAAGCAGAGACGATTACAAGTAAACTGTGACGTCAAATATGTTTTACGCAATTGCATGTTTCAAAGGAATCTAAGAGTTCTTTCCATAGATCGAATTAGAAAGACACTTTCTCATAAATGAAATCCATATAACAGCAGCGCACATTTCTTAGCCATGATAGGTCAATCGATGAGGGAATCTGAGCATTTTCATACACTATATTTACAGCAAGAAAAAAACAAGCAGCTGCACGGACCTGACGTCTTAAAAGGATAACATGTTTTGAAAGACAAGATTGCAGTATCACGTAATGTCGTCTTCACATGGGTATTTATAGTTCATTATAAAGCTAACTTGAGTGTTCCGGAAAAGACTACAGCACAACAAAACATCAAAATGCCAGTTACCGTCTCGATGTCTAAATTATGTCCTTCTGACCAAGTACGTGTTTTCTTACTAAACAGGACAATGTTCCTAAATTGGAGACGTAAAACATCCTAATAACCCTTTGAGTGCCAGAGAGGTATGCAACGCATTGCGTACCTCTCTGGCACTCAGAGGGTTAAGTATCCAATTTATCATGCTATAGCCAGAAAAATGTAATGTCCCCAATTAAATTTGCTCAAAAGATAATGGGGGAGATTGACTAAGTGGTGATAAATAGGTGATAATGTGGAGCACAACACACACAGGGCTTTTTTTGTGTGCAATGGATTCCAGGGTTGCCGAACGGCATGCAGCCGTGACGGTGCTGGCATGAAAATGATCCTTAAGGGGTTAATGGGTTAAACAGGCTCATGTGCTGTCCTGCTTAAGTTAAAAAAAAACAAACAAACAACTACCGGCAACTTTCATGTCCGCCTCCGCGGGTGTGCTGTCCAGATCTGCTTGACAATGTTATCTATTGAACAATGGTGCAATGGCTAAATTCTTAAGGGACATTAGGGTTTTTTTCTGGACATAGTAAAGTAAGTGTGTGGCGGGGGTTATTAGGAGATATTGGTTCTACTTTAACTTTTTTAATTAAATTTTAGGAAAGTGAACTTTTATATGATGATAAAAGAAGGTATGTTTTTATTGTTGGTATAGAGAGCTTGTTAACCCTTTGGTATGCCGGGGGAGTTGCAACGCATTGGATACCTTGCCGGCAAGCAGAGGGTTAATGCATGCTAATATTATTACATATAACGAGGCTGATGTATTTGGAGGAGCCAGATCAATTTTGCAGCAAACCAATTGCAGTATACGGGGACAAATGGGGTTTTTAACCCTTTGAGTGCCAGAGGGGTATGCAATGCATTGCTGTGGCACTCAAAGGGTTAACCTCTTGTATGCCAGCAAGTTCTTCCGTGCATGGGAGACGTATATTCCAAGAGGCTGAAAGAACAATTTTCATCAATGGGGATTTGGAGGAATTTTCTACCCATTAGTTTGCTCCAGAATTGCTCATCTTTTTTACTTTCTGCGTAAGATCCCAAATGTTCCATTTATTAACCCTTTGAGTGCCAGAGGGGTACGCAACATATTGCAAAGCAATGCATTGCGTACCCCTCTGGCACTCAAAGGGTTAATATCTGATTGAGTCCCGTTGTGTTCCAAGGCAATGGCGAAAAGTCAGGTATTTACCAAACCCTTCACTTCGTGTTCAATAAAAAGGAAAGAAACAAGAAACTGCAGCACTTTCAGTACCCAGCCCGTACTGTGTTCCAACATGGCTGAAAATTAACCCTTTGAATGCCAGAGAGCTATCCAACGCATTGCGTACCTCTCTGGCACTGACAGGGGAAGAGATCAATGTAAGACATGAACATTGAAAAGCATATAATTCAAAAGGTTTGTACAGTAAATATGATCAATAACCAGATTAAGTTTAGAACAGGATGAAATACGTTTTACATGTAAAGAAGCAGTAAACATATACATTACAGAACATTTTCTGCTGAGTAAAACAAGGCTACTCTCATGATTGGGAGACCTGTCATTCAAAAATGATTACAGTTAAAATGTTTTTTACCATTTAAGGAACAGCAGTGCACACAACCCATTACAAGCAATGCGTTGCTCAGCCCTTGGGTTTAAACGATAATGTGCAACATTCTATTCTTGTCACTAGGTGGTGCTGTTTCTATACTTTACCATAGTGAACTATAGTCTGTGACTCAAGGGGTGAGATTCACTAAGCAGTGATAAAGAGGTGATAAAGTAGAGATGACTTCTCCAGTGATATCACTTCTCCAGTTCCTATGTTGTTCTATGGAGCCTATGCACTAAGATTTCTTCAACTTTGGAGATCTTAGTAAATAGCTTCTACAGAATAACATAGGAACTGGAGAAGTCATCTCTACTTTATCACCTATTTATCAACGCTTTGTGAATCTCCCTCAAGTTATCCAAGATAATTAAATATTTTATATATATAAATA
This sequence comes from Rhinophrynus dorsalis, assembly GCA_037306005.1. Classification (NCBI taxonomy): domain Eukaryota; kingdom Metazoa; phylum Chordata; class Amphibia; order Anura; family Rhinophrynidae; genus Rhinophrynus; species Rhinophrynus dorsalis. Next base: position 15,376,088 of record CM074723.1, read on the forward strand.
TATATATGGATTTTAATTCCTCCCTCTGTGGTGCAGATTTTAACCCCTTAAGGACCCTTGACGGTCCTGGTACGTCATGGCTGGATTTGTTTTAAGGACCGATGACGTGCCAGGACCGTCATGGAATTCCGGGCTCCCAGCGCAGCTACACGCCAGCTCTGTGGTCCTTAAGAGGTGGTCGGTCCTCAAGGGGTTGATTGCACCTTTAAGGGATAGTAATGTTTCAAAATAAAAACAGCTCCTATTAATTTTCATAGTATTTGGGCCGTGGAGAGTGTTATTTCTATACTGTCAGAGTTGTAGTTCAAGGGTAATTGAATGATAAAGTATCCCCCTCCCGCCCCTTTTACTGATGTAACACTGCTCACCTCAGAGCAGCAAGACTGTCCGGATGGATCACAGAGAGGGACAATCTTCAGTGATCATAAGGAAGACCCTGAAACACCTGTCAAGGGGGCAGGGTTTTCCTTATGATCACAGTAAGAAGATTGTCCCTTGCTGTGATCTGTCCGGTCAAAAAGACCAGATTCCACATCTGAGGGCTTACACTAGGTAAAAGGGGCGGGAGGGGGATACTTTATCATTCAATTACTCTTGAACTACATCTCTGACAGTATTGAAATAACACTCTCCATGGCCCAAATACTATGAAGTTTAATTGGAGCTGCTTTTAAAAAAAAAAAAAAAAAACCATTAGTATCCCTTTAAATCTTATACCTTAACCCTTTGAGTGCCAGAGGGAATCCTCTGGTCCTTAAAAAGGTTAAATGAGCCAAACACACAGTTTTATAACTGCTCCGCCAGTGTTGTTCTACAAGAATTCATTCGTTGCCGAGTCCCTTTTCTCGTGTTCATTGTTGCCAGAAACTGTACAGTAAATACACAAATTCTCCATAGTTATAAATCTGGTTTTTGATCATAGCGTGTACCTGGAAGCAGAAATGGACTTACCCCGCCCGCTCCTTGAGCTTTTTGTCCGTTATTCCATCTTTAGATACAAGTTTGTTAAACACAAGAATGCCAATGACCATGTTAACCTGTTGGAACACAATGACAAAGAATGCAGAAGCATTGAGGGAACGTCCAAGACTTGTTCATTCATCAGGTCATATGCACAATGTAAAGGCAGAGCAATTCTGGGGCAAATTGTGAACCGTGTTAACAATACCATATTACTTTTTGTATATGGACCTAAAAATGAATATGATCAAGGTGTGATACATAAACATAAGCGCTTAAAGGAACACTAACATCTCTTGATTATAACCCCTCCACATACATTAATCTGTGCAACAAAAGCCTAATGGCCAATTTAAATCAGTTCTCTGAGGATTTATTTTCCCAAATTAATTTTAAAGTGGATATATCACATTACAAAAACGTATTACCATATATTTTGTTAATTAACGTAATAACAGGAAAGCTGTGTATTTTTTTTAAAGGAGCAGTAAACTTTTTTATGAAAAAATATATACTGTAGGTATTTTCCTATTGAGTAAAATAAGGGGAGAGATTTATATTTCCAGAGTTATTACAGTTTAAACCCATGTTTTTTTACATTAGCAGTGCCCTCTAGTGGTCAAATTCTAATTAGATTTCCTGTTAGATGCTAATGGAGAGGAAAGTCAGAAAAGTCAGAGACATACAGTTCTCCATACAATGTGATAGAAACTGCTGAGTCACTTCCTGTCAGTTAGAACTATCAGGAAGTAAACACAGTAAATTAACTTCCTGTCAGTTAGAACTATCAGGAAGTAAACAAAGTAAAATTCACTTCCTGTCAGTTAGAACTATCAGGAAGTAAACACAGTAAATTCACTTCCTGTCAGAACTATCAGGAAGTAAACACAGTAAATTCACTTCCTGGTTATTTAAACTGCTATAATTTTTGAATAAAACATCTGACAGTGATGGGAGTGACCTTGTTTTATTCAGCAGGAAATGCTCTATAAAATATTTGTTTTCATAAATAAAAGTTTACTGCTCCTTTAAATCTAAGTACTTAAAAAGATAGTATATCTTCTGTGCTGTGCACTTCCGCATAATGTGCACAGCACAGCTCTTATACACGTCCGAATTCCCCCTCTCATCTCCTCCCAGCTGCCCCAGGGAGCGCGTTCACTCTTCCCTTGTGCTGTGAATGTCTTCTATCTTTACATCAAGCTCCGGTTAGCATTATACTGAGGTTGCAACCTCAGTATAATGCTAAGTGGAGCGTAAAGTAACGATAGAAGCCATTCATAGCACACCAAAGGGATGAGTGAACGCGCTTCCTGGGGCAGCTGGGAGGGAGGTGGGAGGGGAATTCGGACGTGAAGAAGAGCTTGAATAGAGAATATCTTTGTAAGTACTTAGATTAAAAAAAAAACATTATTACGTTTATTAACAAAATATATGGTAATACGTTTTTATACGGTGATAAATCCCCTTTAATTATTACTGGATATGGTATCAATGGAGGCAGACAGGAATTTAAAATACAAACTCCTCCCGTTGGAGTCTTCTAAGGAGGAGTTAGGAGTTCTAGAGTCCTGCAAAATTAACCATGTTACCCTCTGAGGACATGATATCCTGTAAAAGTTAAAGATTGATTTTGGAGAAGCAGTGCAGGCTGAATTGATTCATAGTGGCCATTAGGATTCTCTGTACAAATTGTGTAACATGCCGTTAGTGTTCCTAATGCATTTAGTGATACCTTTCTCATTTAAGTACTAATATAAATTTTAGAACAATCTTTGAAGAAATCATCTCCATACCTTCCATGTGTCCCTTTTAAGGAAATATCAGGGGTCTAAACCTCTGAAGTTTCCTGCTTTAGGTGACATAAGGCTCAATAGAGTCCAAGATTCCCACTTTTGGAGATACTAGGGGGCCTACACGATTCCATACCACCCAAGCGTCACTCAGCTGAGCCAAGATCGCGTTAGTGAAAAATAATTATTTCACTGAAACAGTCTTCAACCAAGCACACTGCAAACCAAGCACACGTAGAAGACCATTTCAGTGAAATAATTATTTTTCACTAACGTGATATCAGCTCAGCTGCAGAGCCACCTGATGAAAGTCAGACCGGATATCCCTGCAGTCAGTACAACGCTGACTTCAGGGAAGGGGGAGGGAGGGGGGACCTTTGCCTTCGGTTACCTCTCAAACCTTTATGAACCTGGGGGCTATTACATTATTTTACAAATATCTACAATATGGGGGATAGTAATAATAAAGTATTACTATCCCTTTAATGTTCTGAAACAGCAGGTGACTGTGCTGCCCGAAGTACATTATTTCTAGCAAACTGAAAAGAAGGATTAACGTATTATGAGAACATTAATCCGTCCGTGGACAAAGGTCTGTGAAATACACCATTAGAATATTCATTTTTGTGCATTAGCATATTCCGTAGCGTGGGTTACAACAGTACAGCAAGAACACAAACAATATCCTGGGGGAGATTCACTAAGAGGTGATAAAGAGATGATAAAGTAGAGATAACTTCTCCAGTGATATCACTTCTCCAGTTCCTATATTATTCTATGGAGCTAATGCACTAAGATTTCTCCAGCTTTTGGAGATGTTAGTGAATAGGCTCCTTAGAATAACATAGGAACTGGAGAAGTGATATCACTGGAGAAGTTATCTCCACTTTATCACTTCTTTATCATTCCTTAGTGAATCTCCCCCATTGATGTAAAGGAACAGTAACCCTGTAATTTGACATTACATTTCCCGCAAGTACATAATATGTAAAGTCAAATTGCCTACATGTTATATTCTTTTTATTTTGAACTGTTGCCTATTTTGTAACATATAAGTCCATAAAATTAAACTCTTTGGATATCTGTATTCAGAGCCAACCATCAAAGCAGCACACTGATACATTGTAACACTATCACTGCAGCACTGAGTGCTCTGTATTCTGTATATATTTTTTTTTTCCAATAGTAAGTTTTCTACATTGTTTCACTCTCCCTGCTTTCATAAATACAGATAGCTTAAAGGGATAGTACAGTCTGATTTTATTAAAATCTGATAGTGTAGATATTACAATAATAAACTAACGATATAAGTCCCATCTCTCAAACCTTTATGGTTTGAGAGATATAGGGAGATAAAGTTCCCAGTCCCTCCTCTTTCTCTGTGATGAGCTGTAAAGCTGTCAGAAGGAGATTCTGGTCCCGAGATCAGATGGAGGCTCTTCAGCAGTGCCGAAACGCTTCATTGGAACGGTCTACAAAGTGTGCCTGTAAACCAGGCACACTTTGTAGACCATTCCAATGAAGTATTTGTTTTTAGCTCACTCTATTTCGGCTCATCTCAGACAAAGGGGAGGGACAGGGAATTTTATCTTCCTAAATCTCTCAATCCATTGTAATTGTAATAGCTACAATATCAGAGTTTAATAAAATCAAACCTTACTATCCCTTTAATGTCAAGGACGAAAGTGCCAAAAAATGAGGTGAATATGAAAATAAGTAAATAAAGAAGTTACAGGCAATTTGACATATTATATACTTGCAGAATATGTAAAGCTGAAAGGTTATAATCCTTTTAAAATATTATGTAGCAGGGGTGACAAAATGATTCCCAAATGGCCTATACCATGCACGTTTGGCACTTCCTGATAACGCACAAGTGTCTATGATAAGCTCAGCCGTTTTTGTGAAAAATTACAGATATCACAAAATATGTTCTTTCTGGTCCCTTTTGACACTTATTATATAGGGTGTTTTAATAGTACATGGTCACTTTGTGTAGTTACTAGTGAAATATTAAAGGATAACTGAACCTATTCGAATTACTTATTTAGTGGGTTCAAATAATAGGACTTATAGGACCAGCTGTAAAGCAGACAGAAGGAGATTTGTGTTGGCCGACTCGAGGCGGCTCTTCAGCAGAGCCGAGATAGCGCTATGTAGAACGGAATACTTCACTGGAACGGTCTAGAAAGTGTGCCTGGTTTACAAGTACACTTTGTAGACTCGTTACAGTGAAGTATTCCATTTTAGATTGTGGTATTTTTACTCTTCTGAAGAGCCGCCTGCAGGTCCCGGGACAGGATCTTCTTCTGTCAGCTAGACACTGACGTCAATGAGAGAGGAGGGGCAACCATAAAGGTTTGAGAGATGGGATTGGCATCGATGGATTTATTTTTTCAATATCTACAATATTACTTTTTATTGATATATGCCATTACTAACCCTTGGTGCACATTTATCTTTATCATATTATAAAACTAGCTAGCACAGTCTACAACAAGGATACAATGCAAAAAAAGATTTTAAAAAGAAGTGAAAAGTGTGATTGTTAACTCCTTAAAGTGGAACTACCACCCTTAAAAGGCATTGTCCCAAATAATTCCCCATCTGGCAACTAGCTGCTTAGTAGCGCTAGTTGCCAGATTTCTTACCGCGTTCATGAGAATGAGTCACTACTCCAGGACTGAGAGGCAGGACGGAGCACAGACCTCTCTCCATAGTGACGTCCGCGACCCTGCTCTGTCAGTCCCTTTTGGAGCCGAACGGCTCCTAGCAACGCCTCCTGGAGCCGGCTGGGACTGACAGAGCAGGCGCTCGGACGTCACTATGGCAAATGTCTGCGCTCCGTCCTGCCTCTCAGTCGCAGAGTAGGGTCTCATTCTCATCAACGCGGTAAGAAATCTGGTGACTAGCGCTACTGAGCAGCTAGTCACCAGATGGGGAATTATTTGGGACAATGTTTTCTAAGGGTGGTAGTTCCGCTTTAAGGATAAGAGGGGTGTAAAAAAAAAAACAACATTATAATGCAATGTGCTAGTCCTCAAGGGGTTAAAAATTAAGAACCATTTATTCTAAGAACTATAGTTCAGATGCTGGTTCTGCAGAGCACCATGGGCAGGGCTAAGGAATTACTTTTGCTATGAGCAAGATTAAAAGTAGATTTAAATGGAAAACAAAATAATAATAAAAGGTTAAAACGTGTATAGACCACTCAAACAGTTATTTCATAAAGCAAAACAGAAAAAGGTAGAACAGGGAGAAAAAATATATCACGATATACAGCAAATAAAATACCAAAACGACAGCAGCAGCAGGTCCCACAAAGGCATAGAGAAGTCCACCTTCTAGTGACAGCCAGCAACTGCAAGAGACAAACAGAGTGCTGGTTATTTATTACATGGGGTATAGCAGTGTTTATAAGATGTACTAAGGTGTGATAAAGTAGAGATAACTTATCCAGTGAGATAAACTCTCCAGTTCCTGTGTTATTCTATGGGAGATCTTTAGTTATAGACTACAGGGGAGATATACTAAGGTGTGATAAAGTGGAGATAACTTATCCAGTGAGATAAACTCTCCAGTTCCTATGTTATTCTATGGGAGATATTTAGTTATAGACTACAGGGGAGATGTACTAAGGTGTGATAAAGAGGAGATAACTTCTCCGGTGTGATAAACTCTCCAGTTCCTATGTTATTCTATGGGAGAGATTTAGTTATAGACTACAGAGGGAGATGTACTAAGGTGTGATAAAGAGGAGATAACTTCTCCAGTGAGATAAACTCTCCAGTTCCTATGTTATTCTATGGGAGATATTTAGTTATAGACTACATTGGAGATGTACTAAGGTGTGATAAAGAGGAGATAACTTCTCCAGTGAGATCCAGTTCCTATGTTATTCTATAGGAGAGATTTAGTTATAGACTACTGGGGAGATGTACTAAGGTGTGATAAAGAGGAGATAACTTCTCCAGTGAGATAAACTCTCCAGTTCCTATGTTATTCTATGGGAGAGGTTTAGTTATAGACTACAGGGGGAGATGTACTAAGGTGGGATAAAGAGGAGATAACTTCTCCAGTGAGATAAACACTCCAGTCCCTATGTTATTCTATGGGAGATCTTTAGTTATAGACTACAGGGGAGATGTACTAAGGTGTGATAAAGAGGAGATAACTTCTCCAGTGTGATAGCCTCTCCAGTTCCTATGTTATTCTATGGGAGATCTTTAGTTATAGACTACAGGGGAGATGTACTAAGGTGTGATAAAGAGGAGATAACTTCTCCAGTGAGATAAACTCTCCAGTCCCTATGTTATTCTATGGGAGAGATTTACTTATAGACTACAGGGGAGATATACTAAGGTGTGATAAAGAAGAGATAACTTATCCAGTGTGATAGCCTCTCCAGTTCCTACGTTATTCTATGGGAGAGATTTAGTTATAGACTACAGGGGAGATGTACTAAGGTGTGATAAAGAGGAGATACGTTCTCCAGTGAGATAAACTCTCCAGTTCCTAAGTTATTCTATGAGAGAGATTTAGTTATAGACTACAGGGGAGATGTACTAAGGTGCGATAAAGAGGCGATACGTTCTCCAGTGAGATAAACTCTCCAGTTCCTATGTTATTCTATGAGAGAGATTTAGTTATAGACTACAGGGGAGATGTACTAAGGTGTGATAAAGAGGAGATAACTTCTCCAGTGTGATAGCCTCTCCAGTCCCTATGTTATTCTATGGGAGATCTTTAGTTATAGACTACAGGGGAGATGTACTAAGGTGTGATAAAGAGGAGATAACTTCTCCAGTGTGATAGCCTCTCCAGTTCCTATGTTATTCTATGGGAGATCTTTAGTTATAGACTACAGGGGAGATGTACTAAGGTGTGATAAAGAGGAGATAACTTCTCCAGTGAGATAAACTCTCCAGTCCCTATGTTATTCTATGGGAGAGATTTACTTATAGACTACAGGGGAGATATACTAAGGTGTGATAAAGAAGAGATAACTTATCCAGTGTGATAGCCTCTCCAGTTCCTACGTTATTCTATGGGAGAGATTTAGTTATAGACTACAGGGGAGATGTACTAAGGTGTGATAAAGAGGAGATACGTTCTCCAGTGAGATAAACTCTCCAGTTCGTATGTTATTCTATGAGAGAGATTTAGTTATAGACTACAGGGGAGATGTACTAAGGTGTGATAAAGAGGAGATAACTTCTCCAGTGAGATAAACTCTCCAGTTCCTATGTTATTCTATGAGAGAGATTTAGTTATAGACTACAGGGGAGATGTACTAAGTCATTGTTCAAGCCCCTGGCACTTCAAGGGTTAAAAACACCTTCACCAACTCACACAGACAGGATAAAATAACAAAACCCGATTTGATGCACGCCATGGCCAGACAGCATAATACCATTACGTGACGAGCATTGGCACAGGGATGAAAGGCGTTCAGCCGCTGTGCCAAACTCCGTGACTCTGCCACCTGAATGTCAATGAGATCCCAGGCAGCTGACACTGGTCAATTGTTTCTGCTCCAGGCCAAAGCCAATATTGCAGTGACAGATGTCTGAATGTTGTGGAAAAAGCTCTGACACTCAGATTTGGTTCACCTTGCTGTGACAGTATAGGGCAAGAACATGCCTGGCCGGGGTGATCGTGCAACTTCCGTCCATTCTAGGGACATTTTGTTATTTTTTTTTTGCAATCACCAGCATGCAAGAAGATTTACATAGATTAACCCATTCAATATTACAAATGTCTAACATAAAGCCTGTCCGATACACACTCAAAAAGCTAACTTGCAATTTAATTCACACGCATATACACACAGGCTCATGCACACTGAAACACATACACACATATATATGCATGCACAAAACACACACATACGTGCACATGTTCACATCCTATATTATAATTTGCTACGTTTGTCAGAAGCCGTCATGCGCAGTAGAGACTGCCTGCACCGCGGATGACATGGAGCGGGGAGCTCCGAATTCAGACCGGAGTCATTCCGGTGCGCAGAGAGGACTACAATCTGAATTCGCAGCTCCCTGCTCCAAATAAGACATGGCGCGGGCAGTCTCTACTGCGCATGACTGCACCGCGGCCATTGTTGGGTGGCACTGTGGTCCGTGTACACGGGCTCTTCATCTGGTACTTGCATACAAAGAAAATATTGATGACATTGGTCTACAAAGTGGGTACAGTGTCTACTGCCTCAAACCCTGCCTACTTTGTAGACCGTTTTCTTTGCATGCAATGCTACTTCAGCTTTCCAGAAGAGCCATGCTTTCTGCGGACCAGAATCCAAGTCTTTCGCCTAGAGCGCTGACCTAGCTTAAAGGGGCGGGAGGGGTAAACTTTACATAGCGATTAATCTTACACTATATAAGTTATAGAAAAAAAGACACAGATGCTTTAGTTTATTTACTTAAAGGGATAGTAATACTTCATTTTAACTTTATTTTATTTTGTAGGCATTAAAAAAACATGAAGAATGATATGTCTTATCTCTCAAACCTTTATGGTTTAAGAGATATTCACAAGCAAAGTATCCCCCCCCCGTTCAGTCAGATCAGAAGGGAGGTGCCCAGGTAGACTGCAGAGAGGGACAATCTTCAATTAAGATAAGGGAAAAACCTGAAAAACTTGTCAAGGGGGGGAAGGGCTTTCATTGTTCTCACAGGAAGAAGATTGTCCCCTTCTGTTATCTGTCTGGTCTATGGACTGGATTCCACATCTGAGAAGAGATGGCTTACACTAGGTAAAAGGGGCGGGAGGGGAAACTTTGCTTGTGAATATTTTTCAAGCCATAAAGGTTTGAGAGATAAGACTAATATCATTCTTCATGTTTTTTTAATGCCTACAAAATAAAATAAAGTTAAAATGAAGTATTACTATCCCTTTAATACCTTCAATATTAAAGCTTAAATATATAAAGTATTACTATCTCTTTAAGCGATCTGTGAAATGTTAATTTACTCTACGTCAGCAAGTGCAGACCAGACAGGTAACTAGGCTACGTGCACAATCTGTACAAGCCCTACACTGAGCAATGGAAAACAACATACATATACAGTATGAGCATTTATACATATTCTGAAAGGACAAACAATTTCTGTTCATAGTTGCTGGAGTATGGTCAATATAATAATCAAAGAAAAAGCTACAGCACTCACAAGACTTTTCAAAAAGGATTATCAATGTTTCAACCAATCACAGCTGGCCCTTCTCCAGAAGTCTTGAGGAAGGCCAGCTGTGACAAGCTGAAACGTTGATGTAAATTAAACACTATTAGCCTTCTTGAAAAGTCCTGTGAGTGCTGTAGTTTTTTTTTCTTTTGTTATAAATAGATAGATAGATAGATAGATAGATAGATAGATAGATAGATATGAGATAGATAGATAGATATGAGATAGCTAGCTAGCTAGCTAGCTAGCTAGATTGATAGATATGAGATAGATAGATAGATAGATAGATAGATAGATAGATAGATAGATATGAGATAGCTAGATAGATAGCTAGATAGCTAGCTAGCTAGCTAGATATGAGATAGATAGATAGATAGATAGATAGATAGATAGATAGATAGATAGACAGATAGATAGATAGATAGATAGATAGATAGATAGATAGATAGATAGACAGACAGACAGATAGATAGGAATGGTACGGAAGCACTCACAGTTAAGGGGTCATCTGCCTGGGTGCAGTGAGTGTAGCCAAACAATATGGAAAAGAAAGTCAAAGCAGCACTCACAGGACTTGTAAATGGGTTATCAAAAATGTATTGTCAACGTTTCGGCCACATGTTCTGGCCTCTCTGGAGAAAGGCCAGAACCTGTGGCTGAAACGTTGGCAATACACTTTTGATCACCATTTACAAGTCCTGTGAGTGCTGCTCTCTCTCTCTCTCTCTATATATATATATCTATATATATAAAAGAAGACTTTGTGCCTGCCAAAACACACCCAGGGGAGGCATAAAGCAGGAGTTACTACTCCTATTGGGTGATTCAGTCATGCAGGGAGTTGGCCCGCCCCCACTATGCAGCCCGCCCACCACTATCAAAGTCAGAAAAAAACAATATGGCCGCCACTTGCTCCTACACCACAGACAAACACACATGCCCCACTCACACAGCACCACACAAACACACACACACACCACCACACACACACATGCCCCACTCACACAGCACCAAACACACATGCCCCCACTCACACACACAGCACCACATACACACACAAAGCCAGAAATAAATATGGCTGACACACACACACACACAGTCACTCACCCTGACTCCCAGTGGCCTCAGCAGGACCTGTAGTGCAGCACCAGGGGAACAAAATGGCACTCAAAGGGTTAAGGTAGGCCCTCATTGCTCAATTATTTCTTCACTGTCATCATTTCCCATGCAAGACACAGGACAGACAGCCATCAGGTACACACTTAACCCACTGACTGCCACAAGGTTCTGTATCAACTTTTACCCCTCAGGGAGTGTGTTCAAACCCCTCACACTGTAAACTTGCATTTCCCTCCCACTTCTCCTCCTTCCCCAGCCTATTACTAACACTTTTCCATATTTATGTTAAGCCCCGCCCCCACTCGCGATTAAGCCCCGCCCCCTTTAACCCAAATTGCTCCATTGCTCTCTCCACATCAACACCACATGAGGGACTCCACAAGTTAAAGTTCCTGGCTGTTACACACACATGCCTCACTCACACACCACCAAACACACACAAAGCCAGAATGAAATATGGCTGACACACAGTCACTCACCCTGACTCCCAGTGGCCTCAGCAGGACCTGTAGTACAGCCACTGAGGAACAAAATGGCACTCAAAGGGTTAAGGTAGGCCCTCATTGCTCAATTATTTCTTCACTGTCATCATTTGCCATGCAAGACACAGGACAGACAGCCATCAGATTCACACTTAACCCACTGACTGCCACAGGGTTGTGTATCAAGTTTTACCCCTCAGGGAGTGTGTTCAAAACCCTCACACTGCAAACTTGCATTTCCCTCCCACTTCTCCTCCTTCCCCAGCCAATTACTAGCACTTTTTCCACATTTATGTTAAGCCCCGCCCCTGCTCGTGATTAAGCCCCGCCCACTTTTAACCCAGATTGCCCCATTTGTCTCTCCACATCAGCACCACATCAGTCCCCTCTAGGGACTACACAAGTCAATGTTCACAGGTATGAATACACTTCCCACTGCTATTTAACTCTCACATGCCTCTCTATATCTTAACCATTTGAGTGCCAGAGGGGTGCACAACTCACCAGCGCATGTGTTTCTGCTCATATATGTTGCGTGTGTGTTTGTGTCCATCTCTGTTACATATGTGTGTCCATGTGTGCATCTCCGGTTTGTCTGTGTGTGTGCATGTGTTTTGCATGTTTCTGCCCCTCACTGTGTGTATGTGCATACCTCCCATCATTTCACATGGCCAAAGAGGGACACTGTAGTTTTAGGTGATATTGTTGGGGGCGTGGCTGGTGGGTGGGGCATTAGTAAGAATTTTTAGGTTATTTCATGACCTATTACTGGTTATTTATTTAACTGAATAAATGATTTAGTGCAAGACCAAAGTATTTTATTTGCACAGACTAATGTATAAACACATATACTGAAGTTTATTGCTTTATTGCTGTAGAGCAATGTAATACACACCACACAGTCAGGGCTGGTTCAAGGATTTTTTCCACCCTAGGCAAAACCTAATTTTGCCGCCCATTTCGCTTCGCCCCTTGTGTCCCACCCCTTTATACCCTGCCTACTTATACCCCACCTCTTTTCGTGATTATCCTCTCTCTGCCCCCTGAGCCACTCTGCCCCTGGTCTGGAGATGCCTGTAAGAGATGCCCCCCACCAGTTCCAACTTGCCCCTTATCAGCTTCACTTTGGCCCACCAGCTCCACTTTGCCCCTATCAGCTCCACTTTGTCCCCCATCAACTCCAACTTGCCGCCTCAGCTCCAACTTGCCCCCCATCAGCTCCACTATGCCCCCCATCAACTCCACTTTGCCCCCCATCTGCTCTAACGTGCCCCCACCAGCTCCATTTTGCCCCCTATTCAGCTCCATTTTGCCCCCTCAGCTCCAACTTGCCCCCTCAGCTCCACTTTGACCCCTATCCTCTCCAACTTACCCCCATCAGCTCCACCTTGCCCCCCATCCGCTCCAACTTGCCCCCACCAGCTCCACTATGCCCTCTCAGCTCCACTATGCCCCCATCAGCTCCAACTTGCCACCATCAGCTCCAACTTGCCACCATCAGCTCCACCTTGCCCCCCATCCGCTCCAACTTGCCCCCATCAGCTCCACTTTGCCCCCATCTGCTCTAACGTGCCCCCACCAGCTTCACTTTGCCCCCTCTTCAGCATCACTTTGCCCCCTCAGCTCCAACTTGCCCCCATCAGCTCTACTTTGACCCCCATCCTCTCCAACTTACCGCCATCAGCTCCACCTTGCCCCCCATCCGCTCCAACTTGCCCCCACCAGCTCCACTATGCCCTCTCAGCTCCAACTTTCCCCTATCAGCTCCACTATGCCCCCCAGCAGCTCCAACTTGCCACCATCCGCTCCAACTTGCCCCCCCATCCGCTCCAACTTGCCCCACCAGCTCCACTTTGCCCCCCCTCGGCTCCACTTTGCCCCCCCTCAGCTCCAACTTGCCCCCCCTCAGCTCCACTTTGACCCTCATCCGCTCCAACTTGCCCCCACCAGCTCCAACTTGCCCCCATCATCTCCACTTTGCCCCACATCCGCTCCAACTTGCCCCCTCAGCTCCACTATGCCCTCTCAGCTCCAACTTGCCCCCCATCACATACCTGTAGCTCCCGCGCAGTCCTCTCTTCAGTAATGCAGAGCGCGGCGGGAGATCATGAATCCCAGCGCGCTCTGCATTATTAAAGATCCAACCCAATGAGAGAGCGCTGTAGCAACACAGACCTGACTGTGTTGTGGTTCCCGGCGTGGTGAGTGCGGGCGCAGCTCTTCTCCGCTGCATGCCCGCGCCCCCAGTACCTGTGCACCCTAGGCCGGCGCCTACCTCGCCTATAGGTGGAGCCGGCCCTGTACACAGTCTGGCCTCCTAAAAAGAGGGACAACAGGGTGGGAAAGAGGGACAGAGGGATTTGGCCCTCAAAGAGGTGCTGTCCCTCCTAAAGAGGGACACTTGGGATGTATGGTATGTGTCTGCCTGTGTGTTGCATATGTCTGTGTTTATCAGTGTGTCTGCATTTCACACACGTGCGCCCAATGGTCATAACATGACGGGCAACGCCGTCACACGTTGCTAGTATATATATATATATTGAATTATTGAACTCTCTTGGACATAGACTTGTGTATTTATATATATATATATATATATATATATATATATATATATATATATATACAGGGCTTAAAATCTGAAGTCCTTTGCTACTAGCCAGACCTGAAAAGTTACTCGCCACTGCAATCCAAAACATACCCACCAGGGCTGAATTTCTACTCTCCAGGGCTAAATTTTCACTCACCATTGGCTAGTGGCAAGTGGAAATTTTGAGCCCTGTATATATATATATATATATATATATATATATATATATATATGTATCATTCTCTGTTCTCTTTAGTGACCTCCTTCTCAGAGACATGAAAGTGTGTAAAATAATAAAAACATAACAGTTGCATACTTAATTATAGTTAATTTGGCTATACATGTTTTGTTCTTGCAAAATACGTAAAGTCAAAAAGCAGGCTGTGTTACTTTATTATTTTTTCCAATTGTATTTCTCCTTCTAGTGACCCTCCAAACCATCGAGAGTCACCTCTAGCATTCAAGGGGTTAAGCACAATTTTTGAGACACTCTTTCATCTGTAACCTCATTAATAACACACCAGTTCTTGGTTTGGTCTGATGACATATTTTATACTATACAGAGTAACGACTGGAAAATAATAAATCCCATAGCAGTGTCACGTAATGCAGCAATTTTCCAAGGACTGAGCATGTTAACAAAATGATGATTGGCCTTCGTCTTGTCTGTACAAACCCAATCTACCTTGAAGACAGCTAATAAATTAATCCAAGCACTCATGCTGTTTTCAACTACGGTATTAAGATTAATGCAGACCGCTCTCCCCACCTAAATAAGGTGTTCTTAGTAATTTGTAAGCTGCACAAGTGGAAGGGTTTGACACCATGGCACTGCGTGGCACGGAGAAGGCCATTACTCATTGTCAGGGAAGCCGAGTTCCCCGGGTAGTGCGCAAAACTAAATATTATGCTCTCAATTTGGTGAAACGGTGTTCAGTGACACTGAGCAATGACCTTGGTCTTATCAGTTATAGGTTTAAAGTGACAGTCACTCCTAAAATGAAAAGCCAAATTACCTATACTTTTTAATGCTCTGTATTCTGTTTTCTACATTGTTTCACCATCTTTTTTTTTTTTTTTTTTTTACAATATATCACTATAGTTATCGTTACTGCTACAAAACCAACAATCAGCTGAGTAATGTAAACAATATAGAGCTGAGTAATATGCAGCCTCATGTTACATATTTTGCACAACAGCACTGTAATTCGACTGGAGCCATGTACAGCTCTGCACTGTTTACATCAATCAGCTGATTTCCAGCTTTGTATTATTTACATGAAACAGCAGATCTAAGGCTGTGGCAAGGTCCACAAGTTGTTAACATCAGGGAGTAGCATTTGTTTCTATGTGCTCAGACAATATCGCCAGCGATCAGAGTTTAGTGCATGTGGCGAATAGCCACAATAAAGGGGAACTAGCACCTATATAATTGTTGCTTCCATATGAAAATGGAAGCATAGAAAATAATAAAAAGTCACGCCTTTATTTTTTGTACTGTGGCACGGCAGGACTTTTGTGGCAATGTATGTCCACCCACCACCGCCCCCCTTTCCTCCAGAACTTTGTCTAAACAGCTGTCTGCAGGTAGCATCGACATGAAGGAGCAAGCTGGGCAATGAATACAGAGTAATTGATATGAGCACTGATAAGCACAGAACATTTTTTTACAGTGTATTCATTGCCCAGCTTGCTCCTTCACATCGATGCTGCCTGCAGGCAGATGTTTAGACAAACTGCTGGATGAAAGGGAGAAGGTGGGTGATGGGGAGAGCGCTACATGTCATCTTAGATGGAGGAAAGATGGCTTCCCTCTCCCTCGCATCTTCACAACATTTGGCTTACAGTTTCTGTGAAATATCATAGTAGGTGAAACTGGTCTGTTTATTATATTTATTATATAAGCAATTGATTCGAGGGTGGGGAGGCTGTATATGGTGAGAGTTCCTCTTTAACATATAAATACACCCACAGGAATGTGAAAATGGCACATTAATTGCAATTTAAATATGCAAATAATCCATTAGTGAAATTGATCTGAAATTTAGCAAATGCCAAAGACACAGCAAATGCATCGCGATGGCATATGAGGCTTAATCTTAGGGATATGAATGTGAATATAATATCTCCAACCAGGACCCTTTCCTTACCTTAGTGCATCTCTGTGGGTGAAGGGGAGTCACTAGGAATCACCCACAATGTGATAGTATCAGCTTCACACATTTATGAAATTCTGAACTGTGATAACTTTTGAATTGAACATCTGTCTTTGGTGGAAGCGTTCTTCCTTAACCCAGTAGGAAAAGTCCTATGACACCAAGGCATGGATTCTATTGCAGTTGATAACTTTATCAAGGGCTTAATTAACACATTTCTCCATAGACTTAATATATATATATATATATATATATATATATATATATATATATATATATATATATATATAAAGAAAAGAAATGGTGTACGTAACCATGAAACCAGTGCACACACAGGACTTGAATGAAAGTGTTAATTTATTTCTTTTCTTTATACAATTTTGACCAGTAGCACCCAGGCAGAAGGGACACAAGGATTAGTTATATAGGAGTGCCCGAATTAAGGTTTAATATATATATATATATATATATATATATATATATATATATATATAAAGTCAAATTTCCTACACAAATGTATTTATCTGTTTGTTTGACTGTGTATTTATTATTCACTTTTATGTGCCAGACAACGAGCTTGCTGAATTTTTGTTTCCAGAGAGTTTTCTGTCAAGGAAAGTGAAAGCATGGAGAGTGATTCAATGTAACACTTGTCCCTGCAGCACCTAGTGCCCTGTATGCCGTAGTGGCAGGTATTTGTATATTGTATCACTTTCTGTTTTACATTATATCTATTTTTACATTGTTGCCCTAGCCTTTTTCATGTTCAGTGACAGAGAGATCACTGGACAAGTCCTTGTCAGGGACACGGAACACAAATAAAAAGACAACATGCAGTGTGTATAACTAGTGTAAAAGCCCGTGTACAGGGGCCGAGGTCTTGGTAATGTTTACAAAGCAGTAAAAATGTTAGGACAAGAGGCCATAGTCTAAAACTAGAGGGACACAGGTTTAGACGTAATGTAAGAAGGTTTTACTTCACTGAGAGGGTAGTAGATAAGTGGAATAGCCTACCCGCAGAAGTGGTAGAAGTTAACAAAGTGACAGAATTTAAGCATGCATGGGATAGGCATAAGGCTGTCCTTAACCCCATAAGGACTACGTGACGTACTATGACTGTCACGGTCCTTAAACACTTAAGGACCAATGACGGTCATAGTACGTCACATACTTTTTACTTACGGCGATCAACCGGGTGCGCTGTAAGTAAAATTGAGGCCTACAATTGACTGCTCCAAGACAGGAGCGATCTCTTTCAGGCCCCAAAGCAGCATGCCGCAACAGGTCAGATGTATTGGCACGTCGGCAAAGATCAAAGCGGTCCTTATGGGACGGAAACGTCCTTAAGGGGTTAACATAAGACAAGACCAAGGACCAAAAAAGGTTTGAGGTTTTTACAGTAGGAAAATGGGCAACTAGATGGGCCGAATGGTTCTTATCTGCTGTCAAATTCTATGTTTCTAACCCTTTGAGTGCAATGCGTTGCGTACCCCTCTTGCACTCAAAGGGGTTAAGAGGCCACTACCTCACTGCTCCATGCGATACAGGCTTGCGTTGCCTCACTCGCGCAATGCAATCATGTGCAGTAGAGACTGGCCAAGCACGGGCAGTCTCTACTGTGCATGACTGCATCGTGACAAACATCCTAGCAAATTATTATATAGGATAATGGTAGGAACCCCAGTCCACAATATCATACTTACAGGAGTGAGAGGGAATTTGCCATTCCACCCTGAAATGTGGGTCAAAGCCTGAGAGTTCCCAGGAAGCTAAAGCTTTATTCTGTAAAACATCCCAATGTTACAGTACTTCAGCTTGTGTCTGGAGTTGATTCACTGAAGGAAACAGAACTAAATTCCAGTTCGGAGGACAGATATTCTGAGGCTTTAAGCGGAACTACCACCCAATAAAAATATTGCCCCACATAATTGCCCATCTGGCGACTAGCTGCTCAGTAGCGCTAGTCACCAGAATTATTACCAGATTGAAGAGAAATCGCTGTTCTTCCAGGACTGACAGGCAGGACGGACATCTTGCCATAGCGACGTCCACGCTGTCAGTCCCAGCCAGGTCTAGGAGGCGTTGATAGGAGCCGGCCGGCTCCAAAAGGGACTGACAGCATAGGCACACGGATGTCACTATGACAAGATGCACACTGCATGTAGAGGAGGATTGCGCTCTTGTCTTTTTTTGTGTTCCTTAGGGGGTGACGGTGAGAAGGTACGCTGACCTCACAACAAGTGAAAGCTGCAATGCCTAAGATCGTCCCTATTAAAGGGTTAGTAATATCTGATTAAAATTTCATGTTATATTGCAGATATTAAAAAAATAAATTATCTGGAGCAAGTTCCGTCTCTCAAACATTTATAATAAATAATAATAACTAGTATTTATATAGCTCCTTTCTCCCTGTGGGCCTCAAGGCGCTTTCAGCGCACGCTCTCGGAATTAACCAAATCGGCAGCTGAAATAATAGATGTTATTATTACCCAATCAATGGTACTCATTTATCGACCTCGGAAGGATGAAGGGCTGAGTTGACCCTGCTGGGATTCGAACCTGCAACCTTGCAGTTGGAATAGGCACCATAGTCAGGAACTTTACCACTGAGCTATCTCACCAGTTTGAGAGATAAAATGTTGTAAACTCCCCCCCCCCTCCCTTTGCACCAACGTCAGCTGTAAAGCTGACAGAAGGAGATCCCGGTCCCACGACCAGCCGGCGGCTCTTCAGCAGAGTCGATATTCCGCAATCTAAAAAGAAACTTGTTAATTGGAATGGACTACAAAGTGTGGTTGCAAACCAGGTACACTTTGTAGACCATTTCAATTAAGTATTTATTTTTAGATTGCGGTATTTCGGCTCTGCTGAAGGGCCGCCATGAAGTCACATGACTCAAATCGCGTTCTATCATCAGGTGACATCAAGGAAAGGGGAGGGAGGGGGGAAATTTAAAACATTATTGGCGCGATGCAGGAAACATGCACAATCGCTATTTTCCGTGTGAAAACCACTAGGGAATAGGTTTGCACGTGATTTATTTTTTGTGGGCGCGGCTAAGAGTAACAAATCTGTATGAGTGGAATAGCGAATGCGCCCAATGCAGGAAGTGGTATTGCAAATTGATTTATACGTCTGTGTAGTGCTGTCGTAAAATGGAATTTTTTATGCGCAATTCAAGAAGCGTTCGGTATTTAGCTTCCTGGATTAGAACATGCGCAAAATCTATCTGCGCGCAAAAATGTCTTTATCCAATGCGAACGTTTCTTGCATCACGCCATATATCTCTCAAACTATAAATGTTTGAGAGACAGGACGTGCTCCAGATAATATTTTTTTTAATATCTACAAAATAACATGAAATTTTAATCAGACATTACTAACCCTTTAAGAAAATAGACCATGTAAGGAGCTAACTAACCCTGAATTAAAGGGATAGTAATACTTCGTTTTAACTTTATTTTATTTTGTAGGCATTAAAAAAACATGAAGAATGATATAAGTCTTATCTCTCAAACCTTTATGGTTTGAGAGATATTCACAAGCAAAGTATTCCCTCCCTCCCCTTTTACCTAGTGTAAGCCATCTCTTCTCAGATGTGGAATCCAGTCCATAGACCAGACACATAACAGAAGGGGACAATCTTCTTCCTATGAGAACAATGAAAGCCCTGCCTCCTTGACAAGTTTTTCAGGTTTTCCCTTATCTTAATTGAAGATTGTCCCTCTCTGCAGTCTACCTGGGCACCTCCCTTCTGCTCTGGCTGAACGGGGGGGGGGGGGGCTTTGCTTGTGAATATCTCTTAAACCATAAAGGTTTGAGAGATAAGATATATATCGTTCTTCATGTTTTTTTAATGCCTACAAAATAAAATAAAGATAAAACAAAGTATTACTATCCCTTTAAGTCCGGTAGATCATGACAATAACTGGTGTGCGTCAGGGACATGGAAGCAAAGAAAAAATAAATAAGTAAAAATAAAGGCAATTTAATTTTACATATTGTACAGTTGTAGAATATGCAAACTCAAATGGCGTCTAGATAATAAAATCGTACTTGGTAAAATGACAGGAGAAATAGGTAAGTTGCTTAATTTATTAATGAATTTAGCACCGGCTGCATTTTTGCTGATGAGCTACAAAAATGCATAGAAACATTGTAGTAACATTGCAAACTTTTCTTAGAAGCTACCTATGTTTTATTAGTAGAAATAGGTGAATTTTTAACACCAATGCTATTTTTTTCATGAATGCAATTCTTATCAGCATTGCTATCTCTTCTTAGAAACAATGGACATGTTTATTAGCGTTGCTAATCTTTTTAGAAGAAATACCAAATTTATTAGCAATGCAATTTTTTTCCATTAACTATGCACTTTTTTAATAAGAGTTACAAATTATTTTAGTGGGAAAACTACTTTCTATCATAATTAAATATGACAAACACAGTCATAATCACTATTTGTCTTGCACTTCTTTTTTAAATAGCGATGTTATTAAATAGCCACCAAAAAGGAGGTTGGCTGTCACTGCAACAATAACAACAATAACTGGATGACCAGAGGGTAGCCAAGAGGTAAGGGTAGATATTGCACAGGGCCGTGTGTTTAAGAGAAAAGTAATTATGGGGGAAAGCCAAACCCTTCATAGAGGCAAAAAAAAAAAAAAAAATCCCCAAATTCCCACTGATTTAAATGAGGCTTTTAACCCTTAAATCTAGAGGATTCCAATTCACTGCTTCAAAGTGCATTAACCCTTTGAGTGCCAGAGGGGTACGCAACTCATTGCAAAGCAATGCGTTGCGTACCCCTCTGGCACTCAAAGGGTTAAAGACATCTGTAGCATTTGTGATTTTAAAAGCTCCATTTCAAACAACAGGAATTTTTGTTTCTTTCCTACAATGCGAATGGTTGGTTGGGCAATGACCCCACTTTTTTTAACCCTGTGAGTGCCAGAGAGATGTGTGTTGGCCATCTCTCTGGCAATCAAAGGGTTAACATGTGCCCTATAGAGTAGCTGGCAGATCCAAGGCTCCTGTTACTGTTGTTTCCTTGGTCACAGCAGCGCTGCAGAACACACTAAGAAGACTGCAGCACAGAATGACAAATATCCCTGCAGCATTCCTGGGCAGCCAGCAGAACGTATGGCGCAATGCCACATCTACTCCTGCAATGTTGTAGTTAGAGAATCGTCCAACTGGCCACCTTGGGGGCACAGGGAAGCACCAGTCACCAAAAATGTGATTGGAAAGAGATGAGCAGTGAATGAGGTGGAGAGAAAACAGGGATAACAGGCTGCCTGCTTTAGTTGAGAGGACGGGATGCTGCGTCTAGGAATCTGCTCAGTGATTAGATGTGGATATTTGAAAGGGGCATGGGGAGGAGAGACTATGGACATAGATTAAAGGGATAGCAATACTTACAATGTAAAAAAAATATATGTTGTAGGGTTTATCCCCCTGAGCAAAACAAGGGTACTCCCACTGCTGAAAGGTGTTGTATCCAAAAGTTATTAAAGCTGAAACTTTAATATTTTAGGTGCATTATGACAGTGGACTGGTATTATACAGTGGCGCTGTTGCCTACATCATCCTTTAGACAGATCTGGTCAGTTGACCATTAATCTCCATAGGATGGTATATCAACAGCGCCTCTATACAATTTCAGGCCACATTGATATTGCACCTAAAAAAATTAATGTCTGAGCTGTAATAACTTTTGAATAAACCACCTTTCAGCAGTGGGATTATTCTTGTTTTAATCAGTGGGATAAACATTGCAACATATATCTTTTTACATACTAAGTATTACTATCCCTTTAATATAGAACAAATACCTCCTATAATAACTCCTATTTAGCTTACTTTGATGATTAAAGGAATATCTCCTGTTGAGAAAAGCAATGGAACTCCCAATGATAAGAGTGAGCTTTCATTCAAAAGTTGTTAACCCTTTGAGTGTCAGAGGTGTATGCAAAGCATTGCATTGCAATGCGTTGCATACCCCTCTGGCACTCAGAGAACATGTCTCTGTTACAGTGTTTGAATAGATTAGCAATAACTGAAATACACCTTTGGGATTCATGAAACAGCAACACCTAGTGGTCGCTTTTATTTTATTTTTATTTTTTTTATTAAAGAAAACAAAAGAACAGACAATAAATTAAACCGAACAAAAGGAAAGCCCGCACGTCAAATCCTGACTACGTCCATATGTAACTATTTGAATACCATTGATAGTACTAGTCTGAGCTCTCTGGGAATCTGTATACAATAAATAAAGCTAGTTTGAGCTGTCTTAACTTTTGAGTTAATCATCTCCCAGCTACAGGACCACCCTTGTTTTACTCAGCTGGAATCAACATATACAAGAGTTGACTCCTGACTTAAAGGGATAGTAATACTTAATTATTACTAATCCCTAAATTAAAGTCATATTAAAAATAAATGTATTGCCCCCAGTGTCATTTCTCAAACCTTTATGATTTGAAAGATAATCGCTCTTAAAGTTGCCCTCTCCCTCCCCCTTCCCCGTAGTCAGCGTTCTAGCTGACTGCAGGGAAGCCTGTCGTACAACTTTCAGGTGGCTCTCCAGCACAGCCACGATCGCATTAATAAAAAAGAAAACTTTCATTGAAATGGTCTTCTACGTGTGCTTGGTTTGTGCTTGGTTTGCAAGCACACATAGAAGTCCGTTTTAGTGAAAGATTTTTTTTTTTCATTAACGCGATCACGGCTCTGCTGCAGAGCCGCCTGAAGATCGTAAGACCAGCTTTCCCTTCAGTCCGCTGCAACGTTGACTTCGGGGAAGAGGGAGGGAGAGGGCAACTTTAGGAGCGATTATCTCTCAAACCATAAATGTTTGAGAGATGACACTGGGGGCAATACATCTATTTTTAATATGCCTTTAAAGGAGCAGTAAACTTTTTTATGAAAAAATATATATTGTAGGGATTTTCCTACTGAGTAAAATAAGGGTACTCCCACTGCCGAGAGATTTATATTTCTAGAGTTATTACAGTTTAAACCCATGTTTTTTTACATTAGCAGTGCCCTCTAGTGGTCAAATTCTAATTAGATTTCCTGTTAGATTCTAATGGAGAGGAAAGTCAGAAAAGTCAGAGACATACAGTTCTCCATAGAATGTGATAGAAACTGCCTGTCACTTCCTGTCAGAACTATCAGGAAGTAAACACAGTAAATTCACTTCCTGTCAGAACTATCAGGAAGTAAACACAGTAAATTCACTTCCTGTCAGAACTATCAGGAAGTAAACACAGTAAATTCACTTCCTGATTATTTAAACTGAAATAAATTTTGAATAAAACATCTGACAGCGGTGGGAGTACCCTTGTTTTATTCAGCAGGAAATGCTCTATAAAATATGTGTTTTCATAAAAAAAGTTTACTGCTGCTTTAATATAGGGATTAGTAATTATTAAGTATTACTATCCCTTTAAAGTTACACCTCCGAATGTGTGCTAGCAGCTGTCAGGACTGCCCCTGTGGGACTTGAATATGTTATCTCTTTGACAAAAGCAGAAGAACAAAATTCAGAGGGCCATTAAGATATTACTCTCACCATAGTAAGGTAAGTGTACGTGTGTAGGGAGGAATTACTAGGAACTGTTAATTCTTCTTTGAATCAGTGGACTCATAGTTGAACTCACGGTTGGATAGAAATGTAAAAGTAACTATTATGAGCATTTTTATACATACACTAGCAATGTGGGACGGCATCGCTAGTCTTTGTGTTTTTATCCTTCTATTTGGTTATGTAAAGGGTTAAGACCTTTACATACATACATACATACATACATATACACAAACTTACAGACTTGCAGCTTGCAGACAGACAGCCTCCGTCATTGGAGGAGGCTGTATAGAGGGAGGGGAGCAGAGGCAAAATGGCAGACCGCACCACAGAGCACATAACCGCAGTCTGCCTGGAAGTGGGGTTAGGGTAATGTTTATTCTTAATATTTCTGACAAATGGCTTTTTTAAAAACGAAAATAATGAAATGCTCTGAATAATCGCTATTTAACCTATCGATTAAGAGCAACTTGTATAGGGGTGTTTTATCCCCTTTAACCTGTTAAGTGCAAGAGCACTCAGCAATATAGTGATGTGGCTGCCAGTGTCCCCCTGAGCCACTTGTCGTTGTTGAGGGGGTGAGGCAGAGGGTGGTATGGGAGGGTAGGTACCGGGACGGAGTGTGTTAGTTAGGTTGCGCAGGCGACAGACTTTGTTGGGGAGGGTGAGGAGAACGGTGGTGCATAAGGTACAGTAGAAGGTAGAATTTTGTTGCTGAGCGGTAAGTGCTTTATGTGGGAAAGTCAGCCATGTTTTTTTCCTTGTAGAAGGGATGTTGAGGGCAGGCCAAGTCCTTGCAGAGATTTTCACAGGAGTAGGCAGGGGCCCCTGTCTCTGTCCAGGACTATTCAGTATTGAGGAGATTTGACTATCTCCTACTTACTGCCAACTCAGGGTGTGTGTGCCAGGCATGCAGGTTTCTTTATATATATATATATATATATATATATATATATATATATATATCTTAACCCTTTGTATGCAATATAAAAAACATGCTTTGGGGTCTTATCTAGCATTAGAAGGGGTAAATATCTTGTATTTCTCACATTCAGTTCATAAACCAGGAAAACATGCTAATAGTATCCACATGGCTGACACCAAACTGTGAAACTAGAATTAATTGGAGTATTAGCAGAGCAACTGACTCTCAGAGTTTGCAATCTATAGAACTGATTCACAGAGTTTAAAGTGCAGACACAGACAGTCCACACGCTTGCAAGCAACAGACACACTGAACCACACAGCTTGTAATCTATACAACTGATGTGACAAGGTGAGTGTGAACAAGAATGTTTGCCAAGTTTATTTATTTTGTTTAGAAAATGTTTTACCAGGAAGCGCTCACAAATCAAAAGGACAAATGTCCGGGTGCACTTAGTGTAACCTCAGTATATATAGAAAGTAAATCACGGATAAACTCTCAGGTTTATAAAAAAAGTTCAATATTTTATTGTCAATATATCAGCCACAGATCCTGGCCTTCCTCAAGTTATGCACATGTCTTGAGGAAAGCCAGTATCTCTGGCTGAAACGTTGACAATACATATTTTACATTTTATTCTAGACCTGAGAGTGCATTTGTGATTTTATTACTATATATATATACTAGCAGTTTGGGGACGGCGTTGCCCGTCATGTTATGCAGGAAATGTTTCTTTTTTTTAAATAAATGTTATGATAGTGAAATTATAGCGTAGGGTGTACGTGTCAGAAAGGTACACACAGTGATAGACAGAGACACATGCAACACACACATATACACACACATGCACTGACAACACAAACAGTGACACACAGCTGCAAATCAGAACATAAATACATACAGTGTGAGCAGTGTAAGTAACATACCTCCCAACATTTCATATGCCAAAGAGGGACACTTGTGTTTTCGGTGGTGTTACTCGGGGGCGTGGCTGGTGGTGTATTTTAGAGAATTTTTAACCCTTTGAGTGCCAGGGGGTAAGCAATGCATTGCATCCCCTCTGGCATTGAAATGGTTAAGTTACTCTTTCTGTAAGTGAATGATTTAGAAGAAGATGAAAGTATTTTTTTTACACAGACATAATTTAACAGATATATACAGAAGTTTATTCCCACATTACTGTGGGTTTTATTGATGTGGAGCAATCTGATACACTGGTATATACACCACACAATGTGATCTCCTAAATAGAGGAGCAGAGGGATTTGGGTGTCAAACAGGGACTGTCCCTCCTATACTGTATAGTGCCAGTCCTTATACACAGACACATGCAGACTGTATACTATACAGCAGAGGTTCTCAGCCCATGCCCTCAGTGGCCACTAACAGGCCAGGACTTAGGAATTTCACTGCTAGAACACAAGTGTGTTGATCAGAGGCTCAGTCATATTGATTAACTCACCTGTGCTCTTAAAAGGAAATTCTAAAATCCTGGCCTGTTAATAGCCACTGAGGGCACAGATTGAGAACCACTGCTATACAGTGCCAGACCATTGTAGAGAATTTTTAACCCTTTGAGTGCCAGGGGTAAGCAATGCATTGCATCTCCTCTGGCACTGAAATGGTTAAGTTACTCTTTCTGTAAGTGAATGATTTAGAAGAAGATGAAAGTATTTTTTTACACAGACTAATTAACAGATATATACAGAAGTTTATACCCACATTACCGTGGGTTTTACTGATGTGGAGCAATCTGATACACTTGTACATTAGGCTGACCAGACCTCACCTTTAACCAGTGACACATATGAAAAATGCATACTGCAGGGCTGCTTTGATTTTGGTGCACTCCTGAAATATGCTTATTTCCTATGTGTCCCCGGTTAAAGGTGAGGTCTGGTCAGCCTACTGTATATACACCACACCGTCGTGATCTCCTAAATAGAGGAGCAGAGGGATTTGGGTGTCAAACAGGGACTGTCCCTCCTATACTGTATAGTGCCAGTCCTTATACACAGACTGTATACTATACAATGCCAGACCATATATAAATAGTTTGTCATACATGCTATACAGTGAGCTATGTACAGCATGGAGATGATTGCAGGAACTGGCACCCTCTACTTACAGACAGACTGACAAACAACCTGCTCTCTTTCTCTCTCTTTGTGCAATATATAAATACAGTCACATCCATGTCCTCTGCCATTTACCAGCTCAGCTGAAGCCTTGCTCTGCACTGCCTGATCACCTCTCTGCCGTTGTTTCCACTTTCTCAGCAAGCCAGTATCCTCCTGCTGATTGTTTAGAAATCAGCTCACTTGTATTAATTAGCAGAGCTGTGTAGGCTCAAGACAGGGAATGAAGAAGCTGCATAATACAGATTGGACCATGGCCTTCCAGCTGTAGCTTGAACATTGTTCCCATCATCCTCAGCGTGCGTGTGTGTATATGTGTGTATGTGTCTGCTAGTGTGTGTGTGGGAGGGCATGTGCATGTGTCTGTGGTGTAGGAGTGTGTGGCAGCCATTTTTTTTTTCAGCCTTAGATAGTGGTGGGCGGGCTGGATAGTGGGGGCAGGCCAAAAATCACACTCCCACAGAATCACCCAATGGCAGCAGTAATCCTTTTTACTGCCGCCCTCTGGGTGTGTTTTGCCAGGCACAAAGTCTTCTTTTATATATATATAGATATATTTATTTTTTTAGATTCAAAGAAGTTGTTTATTTTTAGGAATTATAGACTTGGAGAAAATCAGACTTTTTTCAAGTAAATTACCTACAGTGTCTTTAAGAACAAGAGACATGTCCAAAACATTGTGAGACAATGCACTGTACATCTATGTGGGCCTTAACCCTTGTTTGCCAGAGAGGTATTCAATGCGGTGGATAGTGCTCTGGCACTGAAAGGGTTAGAGCCTGAAGGTGGGGTAGACAATTATTTGACATACACTAGATATTTTCATGCAAATCCTAAACTGGGCAGATTTTCAAGGGACATTTTCTGGGGACAGATTTTTCCCCAGGGACAGGGGGTAATAAGCAGAGGAGCTGGCCCCTGAAATATGGGGATTATTTATTTACTTTAAAATTGCCAGATTATCCCTTTAAAAAGGAATACAAATAAAAAAAAAAACATATTATGTAGAGAGTATTACTGTTCTGCAGTAGTTTTCATATTGTCCAGCGGCATGCATCCCATATAATAATTCACTAGGATGTTTGTCAGAAGCTGTTATGCGCAGTAGAAACTGCTCAAACGCTCAGAATGCTGGGAGTTCTGTGCTGGGAGCATTCTGTACGGAATGCTGGGAGTCCTGTGCTGGGAGCATTCTGTGTGGAATGCTGGGAGTTCTGTGTTGGGAGCATTCTGTGTGTTCGAGCAGTCTCTACTGCGCATGATTGCATCGCATGGGTGAGGCGACGCAAGACAGTGAGGGAGAGGCCGCTTAACATCACCCGGACCTTGGCCCATGTACACGGGCTTTTACACTAGTTTTCACATATATATATATATATATATATATATATATATATATATATATATATATATATATCTGTTTTTAAAATGATTATCTGGCAACACTAATCAGGGAGACAGGACAAAAAAAATAAAAAAGTAAAAGTGATTTTGTATTCCAGAGAGTAATAAAAAATAAATTAGGTTATATAAGAACTCTTTTATAGATTTACATCAGCTTACATTTTTTTTTTTAAATCCTTTGGGCCGTATTGGTACTCAAATGGTTAACCCATTCAGTGCCAGAGGGGTACGCAACGCATTGCGTTTCCCTCTGGCACTGAAAGGTTTAAATGAACCGCAATATGACATTAACAATAATACTAGTTATTGTGGTTGTTTCTCTAGACATGCAGAACATGTAGATTTCAGCTGTGTAACAAAAAAAAAAAGAAATATAACGTGACTTACTAATTTGAAGAGCCGTACCCTTTCGCTTTTGTAAACCCAACAGAAATAGCCACAACTAGAGCCGGGAGACCTGCAATAGGATGAAAAGATGCATTTAAATGTAAATCAGACAAGAGAGATCACATACATTTCGATTATCATAGTGATGGATGGTTTGTGTAAGTAACGGAACTTACTAAGCAAACTAAGCTGAGCTATGAACGAGAGGTCCTCCATTAAGACTAGAGGAAAGTCTCTTTTGACTAAAACAAAGGCAGGGATTCTTTACAGTAAGGGAGGTAAAGCTATGGAATTATTTGCCTCGGGATGATGTACTTGCAGATAGTGTAACTGCCTTCAAAAAAGCAATGGATGCCTATCTAGCACAGAACAATATTGAAAATTATGACACACGGCTTCAAAGCAAATAGGATGTTGATCCAGGGAAATATCTGACTGCTATTTGGAGTCAGGAAGGATTTTTTTTTACCCACTTGGATCTAAATTGGTAATGGCTTCAGTTGTTTGGTTGTTTTTTTTGCCCTCCTCTGGATCAACAGGGTTTTTTTGGCATGGGCTGGACTTGATAGACCCGTGTTTTTTTTCAGCCTCAATCAACTATGTTACTATGTTAAAAATATTAAGGATCTGACATTTAAAAGAGAAGCTTCCCCATAGCGGAGTAAGGAAAAAAAAATCCCAATTATTTAACTTCAATGCCCGAGAGGTCTCTGTAGACCTCCATAGTTTTCAAGGGTTTGAAGGCACCATGGTACACAGGGCCGGATTTACATCTCAGGAGCCTGTAGGCACAGAAATCTGAAGCCCCCCCACCCCGTGGGCCATCTGCACTGGACACCTCCACAATGCTCCTAATCTCCACGTTGCCCCCATCATCTCCATATTGCCCTTACATTGCCCCCATCATTGCCATATTGCCTCCCATTAGCTCCAATTTGCCACCATCATCTCCATATTGCCCTCACATTGCCCCCATCATCTCTATATACTATATTGCCCTCACATTGCCCCATCAGATCCATACTGCCCCCATCATTTCCATATATCATATTGCCTTCACATTGCCCCCTATCAGCTCCACATTGCCCCCATCAGCTCCACATTGCCCTCACAATGCCCCCCATCAGCTCCATATTGCACTCACAATGCCCCCCATCAGCTCCACATTGCCCCCCATCAGCTCAATATTGCCCTCACATTGCCCCCATCATCTCCATATTACCCTCACATTGCCCCAGTGTCCTTTTCCTACCTCTTCCCTGGTGGTCCAGCGGCAAGAGAGGTCTGTATGCGCCTCCTTCTGCACAGACCTGTAGATGCTGGAGCTCCCATGCAGTCTTCAGTAATGAAGAGCGCTGGGAGATGATGTCATCTCCCAGCGCTCTGTATTACTAAAAACCCAACGAGGAGGCGCAGCAGCTTCAGCTCTGTGCCGAAGGAGGAGGCACAGACCTGTCTTCATGGCGCCGGGCGGGGAGGTGACTCAGGCGAATTTAATAATATAAAAAAAAAAAAAAAAAAACATCACACACACATGATCCCAATGACAGGAACCCCTCTGTTGGGTGTGCCTGTTGGCAGATGCCTACTCTGCCTAAATCTAAATACAGCCCTGATGGTACAGTTTTGTACCGGAATTGTCAATCTTTCTTTTGAATGCAGGGAGTAAGATACAGGGTGCATTTGTTATCAATATCAGGGGTTATCATAACACACATCACACAATAACAGAAAGGGAAGAGTTAACGAGAGCACCTGCAGATGAAGGAGAAACTCAAGGCCCTTATCTATCTCTGAACACACAATTCTGTTACAATTCCGCTATCAGTAGACTCTTGTGGATTGTCAGCAGAAACTCACAGCTCACTCCCCCCCCCACATACACTGATAAGACATTTTTATTAGCAAGGTTAATCATAGAATAATTAGGTAGGAAATGTTTAGCGTGTTATAGTATTCATAATTATACATGAAAATGTTTGCAAAACATAATATAACTGAAGATATAAGATAACATATGTTCTATACTTCAGCAGACGGGGGGAAACCTATTTTTACTGCAATCCTCACTTTCTGGTCAGGAAGCTGCACTCTCCCAGGTTAAGACATGGGGGGGAGATTCACTAAGAGGTGATAAAGTAGATATAACTTCTCCAGTGATATCACTTCTCCAATTCCTATGTTATTCTACAGAACCTGTGCACTAATATTTCTTCAGCTTTGGAGATCTTAGCATGGGCTCTATAGGCAAGTGATATCACTGGAGAAGTCATCTCCTCTTTATCACCGCTTAGTGAATCTTACCCATAATATTAAGCAATGAGAGCAAATTAACGTTGTTTCCCCTAGACTGCCAGGAATCAGTATATGCATTACCATATATCTTAACTCGTTCATGCCACTCTACAGATCTCTAGTTAGACCTCACCTAGAGTATTGTGTACAGTACCGGACACCCCATCTCCAGAAGGATATAGATACTCTAGAGAAAATTCAGAGAAGGACTACTAAAATGGTGACTGGTTTACAAGAAAAGAAATATCAGGATAGACTAAAGGATCTGAACATGTATAGCTTGGAGGAGAGAAGAGAGAGGGGATATAATAGACACATTCAACTACATGAAGGGATTCAGCAAAATGCAGGAGGGAAGTATATTTCACAGGAGTAAAAATGTTAGGACAAGAGGCCATAGTCTAAAACTAGAGGGACACAGGTTTAGATGTAATGTCAGAAAGTTTTACTTCACTGAGAGGGTAGTAGATAAGTGAAATAGCCTACAAGCAGAAATGGTAGACGTTAATACAGTGACAGAATTTAAGCCTGCATGGGATAGGCATAAAGCTGTCCTTAACTTAAGACAAGACCAAGGACCAAAAAAGGTTTGATGTTTTTACAGTAGGAAAAAGGGCGACTAGATGGGTCGAAATGGTTCTTATCTGCCATCAAATTCTATGTTTCTACATTTCTAGAAGACAAAGTAATGTGTCGCGTAATCCTCTGGCACTCAAAGGGTTAAAATTCCCTTGATCGGTTAACCCTTTCGGTGCCAGAGGGGTACGGAACGCATTGCAAAGCAATGCGTTCCGTACCCCTGTGGCACTGAAAGGGTTAAAGATATGACTGGTTATTTACCAGCCCTCTTAGAGGTATTGCTGAACGAATTTAGTTTATTGCATACATATAAATAATTGAAATTAGTGTGAAGTCCTGCTTAATTGAATTGGCTGGAGGTGATACAAATTAAAGAAAAGAAAAATAGATTTTTCCTGACCCGAAGTGCCTATTGTTCCAGGTATTTTGATTGTAAGAAAAAAAACAAAAAAACACAATTGGCGAGAATTAAGGAAAATAATTGCAGTGGAATTAGTTCGTTAGTAGAAAGCAGCCATGCCGGATATTTAATTTGCCATTTTTCACAACGCAATTAGAAAAAGAAGATTATCAACGTACGGATTCTGTCATTAATATATAATGAACAACCAAGAATCTGTGTTTTATCAAAAAAGTTGTTACTGCACATAACAAACAATTACAATGTTCCTTATCCTTTTAATGCCCTAATGATCCGATGGCTGTGCAACACTTTGCTTTTTAATACTGCTTTTGCAGTAGAAAAGGGGTAATCCTACTCTTGACCTGATATTTTTATGATGGTGATGTTGCTGCATCAGTCTATGCACAAGTATGATCACTCAACTATAAACCTGCATAGAATGTTGCAGCAACAGCTCCACTATAAAATTTCAGGTCATGGAGGTACTGCACCCAAAAAATGCAATTTTGAGCTGCAATATCCTTCCATTAAAGCGATAGTAACTCAAAAAAAAACTGTTAGACAAATGATAGGAATAATAAAAACACACTTACTGCCCTCATTCCCATCTCTCAAACTGTTATGGTTTGAGAGATATAAGAAAATAAAGTCCTCCGTTCCCTCCCCTTTCTGCATGACGAGCTGTAAAGCTGTCAGAGGCAGAATCCGGTCGACCGACTGTAGGCGGCTCTTCAGGAGTGCTGACATCAGGATATCTAACTATAATTACTTCATCGGTATGGTCTACAATGTGTGCCTGGCTTGCAAGCACACGTTGTAGCCCATTCCGATGAAGTAATCATAGTTAGATATCTCGATGACAGCACTCCTGAAGAGCCGCCGTCTGGTCCCGGAAGCAGGATCTCATGATGTCCGCTACACAGCGGATGCATGAGAAGGGGGAGGGAGCGGAGGTCTATTTTCTTACATCTCTCAAACCATAACGGTTTGAAAGACGGGAATAAGGGCATTACATGTTTTTTTTATTATTCCTATCATTTCGCTAAGTTTGTTTTGGAGTTTACTATTTTAAACATCTTTAAACATCTGATGGCAGCAAGAATAACCTTACTTAGTCAGATAAACACATTTTATACATATACACACACACACACACACACACACACACACACACATCTCTCTCTCTCTCCCTATATATACACACACAAATTAACAGTCAAAAGCTTGCTGTCACTTAGAAAAGTCCTTATTTTTGAAAAATCAAATCTTGTCCATTAAAATAACATAAAATTGCTCAGAGATACAGTGTCGATACTGTTAATGTTGTAAAAGCAAAGTTTTAAGGAAGCAATTATTATTTCAATTAAAAAATCATTATTTAGAACCTTGTCAACATCTTGACTTTATTTTCTCTTCGTTTTGCAACTTATTTGATTTATGTTTTCATGGAAAACAAGGGGATTTCTGAAGCGACCCCAAACATTTGAATGGTAGTGTGTATATATATATATATATATATATATATATATATATATATATATATTTTTTTTTTTTTAAGCCATTTCTATCCCATTTCTATCCCTTTAACCCACTGTATGTTAGAGAGATCACCAACGCGTTATGAATCAATATGTCTCTCTAGAATTCAGCATGTTTAAATCCCCAAACATATAAATCGGAATTTGGGGAATTGTTATTTGATGTGGTTTGTTTGAAGAATTACTCCACCTTTCTTTGTAGATCTGGCCATTACAGTAAGGAAAAAATGAATCAGCCTGAAAGTAACTGTTCACTGTGATAGGTTTGTGTTTATTTTTATAGCCAATAGCAGGACTGTTTTATTGAGAGATCAAGATAGACACAGGCACATTGAATACAGCAGTAAATAGAAGCTGTTATAGTGAAACATCAAATGGGGAATTACAGTGGATGTTTCATTAGAAGATCTAATAATTATTGCCATTTTCACTGTGCTTGTATATCTCTGTGGTCATTGTATTAAATGGCCAGGCTGTGTGGTAACATGGAGAACCTGAATACATAAAATAATGTTTTTAATCCTTTAAAGACCAGAGAAGTGTTCGTTGTGCACCACTCTGGTCTTTAAAGGGTTAACAATATTTTTTTTTTCATTGATTTATTTGTATAGCGGTTTCCTATGATTACTGAGTACTCATTATGACAGAAAATAAATGATAATATCATACCTGGGTCTCCGGACGGAACTCATGTGGTGCCGGTGGGGGGGTATAAATGACGTGTTTTGTGTCAGAAAGAGGTAGGGCTTAATCATGAGTGGGGGTGGGGTTTAATGCGATGTGTAATAAAGTGGGTGGGGAGTGGGTGGCAAGTGGGAAGAACAGGGTGGGAAGTAGGAGAAGTGGGAGAAACAGGGTGGGGAAGGAGAAGAAGTGGGAGGAACAGGGTGGGAAGGAGAAGAAGTGGGTGGGAAGTGGGAGGAACACGGTGGGAAGCGGGAGAAGTGAGAGGAACATGGTGGGAAGGAGGAGAAGTGGGAGGGAAGTGGGAGAAAAAGGATGAGAAGGAGAAGAAGTGGGACGGAAGTCGGAAGAACAAGGTAGGAAGGAGAAGAAGTGGGAGGAACAGGCTGGGAAGGAGGGGAAGTGGGAGGGAAGTGGGCAGAACAGGGTGGGAAGGAGGAGAAGTGGGAGGAACGGTGTGGGAAGGAGAAGTGGGCAGTAAGTGGGGGGAACAGGGTGAGAAGAAGGAGCAGACATGGGAGATTTGTGAGAGTAACAGGACGGAAGGAGGAGAAGTTGGAGGAACAGGGTGGGAAAGAGGAGATGTGGGAGCAAAGTGGTAGGAACAGGTTGGGAAGGAGGAGAAGTGGGAGGGAAGTGGGAAGAACAGGGTGGGAAAGAGGAGATGTGGGAGCGAAGTGGTAGGAACAGGGTGGGAAGGAGGAGAAGTGGGAGGAACAAGATGGGAAGCACTAGAAGTGGGAGGGAAGTGGGAAGAACAGGGTGGGAAGGAGGAGAAGTGGGAGGAAAAAGGTGAGCATGAAGAGAAGTGGGAGGAACAGGGTGAGAAGTAGGAGAAGTGGGAGGAACAGTGTAGGAAGGAGGAGAAGTGGGAGGGAAGTAGGAGGAACAGGGTGGGAAGGAGGAGAAGTGGGAGGGAAGTGGGAGGAGCAGGGTGGGAAGGAGGAGAAGTGGAAGGGAAGTAGGAGGAACAGGGTGGGAAGGAGGAGAAGTGGGAGGGAAGTGGGAGGAACAGGGTGGGAAGGAGGAGAAGTGGGAGGAACAGGATGGGAGGGATGAGAAGTGGGAGGGAAGTGGGAGGAACAGGGTGGGAAGGAGGAGAAGTGGGAGGAACAGGATGGGAGAGATGAGAAGTGGGAGGGAAGTGGGAGGAACAGGGTCGGAAGGAGGAGAAGTGGGAGGGAAGTGGGAGGAACAGGGTAGGAAGGAGGAGAAGTGGGAGGGAAGTGGGAGGAACAGGCTGGGAAGGAGGAGAAGTGGGAGGGAAGTGGGAGGAACAGGGTGGGAAGGAGGAGAAGTGGGAGGGAAGTGGTAGGAACAGGGTGGGAAGGAGGAGAAGTGGGAGGAACAGGATGGGAGGGATGAGAAGTGGGAGGGAAGTGGGAGGAACAGGGTGGGAAGGAGGAGAAGTGGGAGGAACAGGATGGGAGAGATGAGAAGTGGGAGGGAAGTGGGAGGAACAGGGTGGGAAGGAGGAGAAGTGGGAGGGAAGTGGGAGGAACAGGGTGGGAAGGAGGAATGGGCAGAGTTTAATAAGAAACTCCCCACCACTGGACAATCAGCCTCTGTCCCTGAAGACCCAGTAATTCATTGCAAAAAACAGAGACAAATATGGAGAGTTCCCAAGTATGATAATTATACATCAATATAGCACCCATGTGCTGCAGTGCTGTACAGTACAGAGACATATAACAGTACAGTTAGAACACTAGGTTCAGAGAGCTTAAATATGTGTACAGATACAAAGTAGAGCGATTCTGGGGTAAACTACAGAGGTCCCCAATGAAGTCCAAAGCATTCATTATCTTTAATCATTAAAAAGTGAGAGCGAGAGGCGAATGGCAGGGAGAGCAGTGTGGAATGTTAGCATTTCAAACACGGCTGTGCCAGCAACGATTGTCTAACTTGCATAAACTATCAAATAAATAACGCTAAATATCTCATAAACTATTATTTTGAAAGAAAAAATGGCCAACATAACATACAGGAGACAATGGAAGCTCATACATATGAACCGAAGTTGCAGATTTACTTCCCAAGTTACTTCCACTTTAAAGGGATAGTAATGATTCACAATAAAAGCAGTTCCAATTAATCTTCATGGTATTTGGGTCATGGAGAGTGTTATTACACTACTGTCAGAGTTGTAGTACAAGAGTAATTGAATGATAAAGTATCCACCTCCTTCCCCTTTTACTGATGTAACACTGCTCAGCCAGAGCAGCAAGACTGTCCGGATGGATCACAGAGAGGGACAATCATCAGTGATCATAAGGAAAAACCTGAAATACCTGTGAATGGGGGTGGGGTTATCATTGTTCTCACAGTAAGAAGATTGTCCCTTGCTGTGAGCTGTCCGGTCAAGAGACCAGATTCCACATCTGAGGGGAGGAGGCTTACACTAGGTAAAAGGGGCAGGAGGGGGATACTTTATCATTCAATTACTCTTGTACTACAACTCTGACAGTATTGATATAACACTCTCCATGGCCCAAATACTATGAAGATTAATTGGAGCTGCTTTTATTCTGAAACATTACTATCCCTTTAAGCAATCACAAACAGGGCCCTCTCCTGACTTGTATCAGTGTGTACATGTATAGAAACAGACACATGGATTTTGACGGCACATAAGAACCAATTATCCCATCCAGTCTTCCAATTTTATTATCAAGATGACATGAACAATCTGAACATAGTTCTCAGAATAGGCACAGGCATTTTTTTAAATTTCTGCACTGAATGAACTCCTACCACTTCTACTGGGAGGCTGTTCCATGAATCTAAGTAGCACTTACACATGTTATTGCTGAATCTTCCACCCTCTAACTTTAGATCATGCTTGCTTGTTCTCGTTTCTCTTTTTCTAAAAAAAAATTAAATTAATTATTAAATCCTTTAACTCTTTGAATACCAAAGAGGTATCTGATGCATTGCAGCGAAATACCTCTCTGGCACTCAAAGGGTTAATATATTTAGTGGAGTCTATTATAAACCACCCTTTCCCACCTCTCTTCCAAGCTATACCTATCCTGCTATTTGAATCTATCGTGGTAAATGCCTTGCACCATTTTAGTGGCTATTTACATTGCTTCCAATTTATTAATGTCTTCTGAAGATGTGGTCTGCAGAACTGTACACAGTAGTCCAGTGATGTATAAAGTGGCATTAATACCTCTCTCTCCCTCTTCCTGCTTTAAAACATCTTCCGATACAACTCAGTAACTGGTTAGCTTTCCCCACTGTTTTTCTGCACTGACTGCCTATCTTCTTAAATAATAACTCCCAAGACACTTTCTTCTGCTGTTGTCAGCAAAGTACCATTACATCTATATTGTATTGTGTATCACATTGTATGTTAGTATATCTACAGGGGAAAACCTAGGATTTCCCCCCAAAATATATAAATAAATTCATTACCCAGCATCTATTGAATAGGCCAGGAGTCAGCAGCTTGCACCCCTCTAGTTCCCTCCCATCATCAGTGGTCATCTGAGGATGCTGAGGTCATAAACCAGTTGCAACTGGAAGCAGCCCCACCCACCACCACCACTCCAGTATAATGATATGCCTAACAGAAGCAAACATTTCTCATTATTGGGGTGCTAACATTTAGTGTCTCTCTCTCTCTCTCTCTCTCTGATCTATTAAGGGGAGGAGGTGGTTTGGGGGCAACCAGATATTGGTAAGCCCTTAATACCACCTCTTTTTTTCGCAATGCCAAGGAGTATGTTAGTGCTTTATAAATAAGAGATAAGAATAAATAGAAATATTAGAATATTTTTAATAAACTGTAGCAAAAATTAATCATATGCAAGGACAACGAGGCACTTAGTAACGTAGTAAATTAGGTTGAAAAAAGACGCAAGCCCATCAAGTCAAACCTTTACCTCATAACCCAGAGAAATTACAATTATATAAGTTTTCCTGCTGCCAAATGATTTAGTCTTTATCAGACCTTCCTGATTTGCCTACTAATATACATTATAACCCTGCATGTTTCCTCTTAAAATAATTGTATCTAATCTTCTCTTAAAGGTGCAGTAAACTTTTTTTGTGAAAAAATATATATTGTAGGGATTTTCCTATTGAGTAAAATAAGGGTACTCCCACTGCCCAGAGATTTATATTTCCAGAGTTATTACAGTTTAAACCCATGTTTTTTTATATTACCAGTGCCCTCTAGTGGTCACATTCTAATCAGATTTCCTGTTAGATTGTAATGGAAAGGAAAGTCAGAAAGTTCAGAGTCATACAGTTCTCCATAGAATGTGATAGAAACTACTGAGTCACTTGCTGTCAGTTAGAACTATCAGGAAGTAAACACAGTAAATTCACTTCCTGTCAGTTAGAGCTATCAGGAAGTAAACACAGTAAATTATTTACCATACCTCCCAACATTTCAATTTGCCAAAGAGGGACAGTTGTGTTTTAGGGGGTGTGGCTGGGGGTGTGGCCGGTGGGCGGGGCATTAACGAGAATTTTCAGTCTGTTTCATGACCTACTGACATCTCCTTGTGTTACCTAACAAATGACTTATAACAACACCAAAGTATTTTATTTAAGCACACTAATTTATAAACGCATATATTGACGTTTAAAGAACTAATAACGTGAGTTTTATTGCTGTGGAACAATGTGATACACTTATATACACACCACACAATCTGATCTCCTAAAAAGAGGGACATTAGGGTGGGAAAGAGGGACAGAGGGATTTGGGTCTAAAAGAGGGACTGTCCCTCCTAAAGAGGGACACTTGGGAGGTATGTACTTCCTGTCAGTTAGAACTATCAGGAAGTAAACATACAGTAAATTCACTTTTTGTCAGTTAGAACTATCAGGAAGTAAACACAGTAAATTCACTTCCTGTCAGTTAGAACTATCAGGAAGTAAACACAGTAAATTCACTTCCTGATTATTTAAACTGCTATAGATTTTGAATAAAACATCTGACAGCGATGGGAGTAACCTTGTTTTATTCAACAGGAAATGATCTGTAAAATATGTGTTTTAATAAAAAAGTTTACTGCTCCTTTAAGTGTATTCAATGTATCTGCCATTACCACATCCTTGGGCAAGGAATTCCATTATTTAACAGATATGTACTAAAAAGAACTGCAGCAAACTAGTTGCTGCAGAAATGTTGGTTTGTGCCAGAATGGTATGAGTAAATCAGCCTCATCTTGGGATGTACTAAAAGAGAAGGATCAAGCCTCACCCCATCCCAGACACAGGAAACGCTTGCGGATTATCCGGTTCCGAAGGCGGCCGGTCACCGCCATGTAGGACTGCCAAGCTTCCGTCAGCACCCAGCAGAATGAGGACAGAAAGAAGAAATGGAGGAAGGCAGCCACCAGTGTGCATATTACCTAGGGGGAGGAGACAATGTAACAATGATTTTAGCAAATGGAAGCCAGAACGTATCCATATGTGCTGTGTGTGCCTAATGACCTCTATGAATTTTGCCCTTGTGCAGTAGTTCAATAGATAACATCTTCCATCACACCTGGATATTATGTACATAACTGAAGCAGGCAGGAGTTACATGATTATTTTTAACCCTTTAAGGACCAGAGTACTCTACAACTCATTGCAAAGCACCCCTCTGGTCCTTAAAGGTTTAAGATTACTCTGGGCAGAGGGCGGAGTTTGTGTCCCGTGATCCTGCTGGCAGCTGTCATGTCTGCTTCCACGGACATGACATTCAAAGCTGACTGAAGATATATTTTGAAAAACTACATATGGGAGGCAATTAACCCTTTGAGTGCCAGAGTGGTACGCAACGCATTGCTTTGCAATGCGTTGCGTACCACTCTGGCACTCAAAGGGTTAAGATTTATTTTGCCCCAGTAAGGAAAGCGAGGGGAAGTTATTATCATTCCAGGGAACTTTCTGGATCTGCCCCAGAGACTTAGGATTTTCACTTAATTACGTGCCCCGGGGACAGAGGCTGCTTCTCCAGTGGTGGTGTCTCCTCTGAAACTCTAACCACTTCTTCCTACTTCACTCCCACTTCTCCTTTCTACCCTGTTCCTCCCACTTCTCCTCCTTTCCACCCTGTTCCTCCCACTTCTCCTCATTCCCACCCGGTTCCTCCCACTTCCCTCAATCCCATCCTGTTCTTCCCGCTTCCCTCCCACTTCTTCTCCTTCTCACCCTGTTCCATCCACTTACCTGCTACTTCTCCTCCTTCCCACCCTATTACATCCACTTCACTCCCCCTTCTCCTCCTTCCCACCCTGTTCCTCCCACTTCCCACCCATTTCTCCTCCTTCCCACCCTGTTCCATCCACTTACCTCCTACTTTTCCTCCTTCCCACCCTGTTCCTCCCACTCACCTCCCCTTTCTCCTCCTTCCCACCCTGTTCCTCCCACTCACCCCCCTTCTCCTCCTTCCCACCCTGTTCCTCCCACTTCCCTCCCCCTTTCTTCTCTTTCCCACCCTGTTCCATCCACTTCACTCCCACTTCTCCTCCTTCCCACCCTGTTCCTCCCACTTCCCTCCCCCTTTCTTCTCTTTCCCACCCTGTTCCTCCCACTTCCCACCCACTTTTCCTTCTTCCCACCTTGTTCTTCCTTCTTCCCACACACTCCCACCCACTTCATGACACAAGGACTATAAGCCTCACCCATTTGATCAAGCTCCACCTCTTTATAATACAAATAACATTATTTAACTTACCCCTGGTCGCACCACATGAGCCCTTTCTGGGGGCTCAAGACGACAAATTTCCCAGGTATAATTATTGTAAAGAGGTATCATTTCTCCTTTAACATTGTGGGGAAGGTAGGATGTTTATGGGAAAGAAAACCTAAACTTATCCAACTTGCTAAAGTGTACCATAATGATATGATTCATCATTGACTAGTAGAATCTGTCTGCACTAGCAGACGTGTGAGTGTTCTCCTAACATGGAGTCTCAGCAGTCATACCATACCTTGTTTCTTGTCTGTGTCTGGCCAATCAGTATTAAGGCATTGGAAGAGATGATGGACAGGCAGAAGTTAATCAATATGACGGAACGCTCTGAACGGATATACCTTAAAAACAAAACAGAAAAATAACAATCAATGTTTTAAATAATGGTTATGACATAATGTTTCCATGCAGTAAAAGCTTTTGTATATTTATGAACCCTTTGAGGGCCAGAGTGGTATCCAATGCATTGCAAAGCACTGAAAAATGTAAAAAAATATATATTGTAGTGTTTATCCCCCTGAGAAAAACAAGGGTACTCCAACCCCTGAAAGCCATTTTATTCACAAGTTATTGCAGCTTAAACTTGAATTTTTTTAGGTGCAATATCACAGTGGCCGGAAATTGTACAGTTGTGCTGTTGCTACACCATTGTATGAACTAGCATTGGTCAGTTGACCATAAATATCCATAGGATGGTGTAGCAACAGCGCCACTGTACAATTTCAGGCAACTGCGATACTGCAACTACAAAATTCAAGTTTGAGTTGTAGTAACTTTTGAATAAAACACTTTACAGCAGTTGGAGTACCCTTGTTTTACTCAGGAGTATACAATATATTTTATTTTTTATTTATTTATTTATTATTATTTTTTTTTTTAATTTTAAGTAATATAAAAAAAAAAAAATATATATATATATATAAATTAATATAGAAAATTAAGCACTCTCAGGACTTCCATGATAGAGTTAAAAGTGTTTTAATTCAAATCAATGTTTCTGCCAGACTTAGCTTGAGGAAGGCCAGCTAAGTCTGGCCGAAACGTTGATTTGAATTAAAACACTTTTAACTCTATCATGGAAGTCCTGAGAGTGCTTAATTTTCTATATTAATTTATGCATCTAGTCACATTTGAGCACCCAGGCATGAACCTTCCACCTGAATTTGGTGGGTGGTAGATACAATGTTAAACAAAAATTTGACACACCAGTCAACCCATACGACTTGCTTTTCCTACAGAAATCTCGCATTTGCAGTGTTTGTTACTATTGCATGGGATTCTGGGTAGGCATATGCAATTAAGTTTAACCCCTTAAGGACCGGGAAATCCGTCCGAAGACGCGACTCAACGACCACGGAGCAAAAATTTTTTTTTGCTCCGTTGCGTTCCGGACACCCCGAACGGCGTGCAGCCGCGGGGGGAGCCCGGAACTCGATGACGGTCATAGTACGTCATCGGTCATTAAGTCAAAACGACCCTTGACGTACTATGACCGTCAAGGGTCGTTAAGGGGTTAACAAGGAATCACCTTTTTGCCTCAGATTCCACATATATATGTATATATACATATATACACAACAACATATTCCATAATATACAGCACTTTCCCTTTACAGGGATAACAGTGTGTTCATATTAAGGCAACATCGATTATTCAATATACTTTTTTTTTATAATGAAAACATGCCTTTACTACTGTTCATAAGACTGTAGTCTTTGTTTTATTTTATATAGAGACATAGAATCTGACGGCAGATGAGAACCATTCGGCCCATCTAATCTGCCCAGTTTTCCTGCAGTACAAACCTCAAATCTTATTTTGTCCTTGGTCTTGTCTTATGTTCAGGACAGCCTTATGCCTCTCCCATGCATGTTTACATCCCGTCACTGTATTAACCCCTACCACTTCTGCTGGTAGGCTATTCCACTTATCTACTACAAAGGCTGGTTGGGGGATGATGGGAGATGTAGTCTCCAGAAGCTGAACAGTCCTAGATTACCTACCCCTGAGCTAGTGGGTAACAGACTTCATGATGTCTCCGATGCTGACACACAATATTGCACTGGCAGCAGCTGTGTTCAGCTCTGCATACATTAGCAGATCTGCTTATAGCAAGACATGTTAACCCTTTGCATGCTAGAATGCATCTAGGTGTCTTTAATATCTAAAGAGATAAACTACTTTGAGGTTGCTATACTACGAAAACCAGAGGTGCAGTTCTGGAGCAAATATATTCCACCACAAGGGGAAAAAATTAAAAATAAAAAAATTAAATTAAGACTATTAAAATGTAAAATTCCTAAAATTACCAGTGCTTTCGAGCTCTCGCTAGCATTGAAGGAGTTAAAAGCACCATTTAATCTTTGATTGCAAGAGGGTTATGCTACGCATTGCTAAGCAATGTGTTGCGTATCCACCTGCACTCAAAGGGTTAACATCAAAGAAACTAATTATTTCTCTCTTAGAGTGCATTTGAAGTCCTGCAGTTTCTCTAATTTTTCTCAGAATCAGAATTTCCTGCCACTAAAAGCCCTGAAAATTATATATGTCCTCCAATTAACCATCTGAGCACCAGAGTAGGGTGACCGGACCTCACCTTTAACCGGGGACACGCATGAAAAATGCATACTGCAGGGCTGCATTAATTTCAGCACAGTCCTGCATTATGCCTATTTCCTATGTGTCCCCGCATTGTGAAGAACTGCGTTGGACGCTCCATCTGACACTCAAAGTATTGAACCTTTCAACTTGACTAATATATTTTTTTATTTGAACGGCTGCATAGAAAATATAACCATGTAGCGGTTCCCTTAGAAAAT
The DNA here is from genome assembly GCA_037306005.1 of Rhinophrynus dorsalis. Taxonomy (NCBI): domain Eukaryota; kingdom Metazoa; phylum Chordata; class Amphibia; order Anura; family Rhinophrynidae; genus Rhinophrynus; species Rhinophrynus dorsalis. Next base: position 15,419,851 of record CM074723.1, read on the forward strand.
ACAATTTGGCATAATTATTTTGGGGGTGAAAACATTGGATGTTGTTGTGGAAATTCACAAAGGCCGTATACACCCTCAGGTTATTAAATTCAATTAGATTTTGAAGACATTATAGCGTAGTTTTCTGCTGACAATACATGTGGCACAATACGCACGTTCTAAAAGCTTTGTGCGCAGAAAGGCAACACATTTGTTTGTGTAATAAGTGAATTGGCTTGGGATAAATTACTAGGAAATTTGTCACTTCTCCACTTCCAGATACATCAACCGACTTCCATGACTGACTGGTCTCTACCCCATCTCTGGGAAAGATGTATTGAGAGTTACTAAAGGGTAGGGATCGTTAAAAAAGTCAATTTGCTGCTTTTCTGCAAAAATCATTGCCCTTAGAAACCCTCCAAAATGCCCACCTTTATTCTAAACCCATTAAATTTACAGCTGAAAATGTTCCTGTTTCTGTGGGAGGTGGGATGGGACTTTGGGCTCAGTATATGTGGTACCTACTGTCTATAACACTGCAGTGGGACAAGGCCGGAGGTCAGTATGTGTGGTACCTACTGTCTATACCACTGCAGTGGGACAAGGCCGGAGGTCAGTATGTATGGTACCTACTGTCTATAACACTGCAGTGGGACAAGGCCGGAGGTCAGTATGTGTGGTACCTGCTGTCTATAACACTGCAGTGGGACAAGGCCGGAGGTCAGTATGTGTGGTACCTGCTGTCTATAACACTGCAGTGGTACAAGGCCGGAGGTCAGTATGTGTGGTACCTACTGTCTATAACACTGCAGTGGGACAAGGCTGGAGGTCAGTATGTGTGGTACCTACTGTCTATAACACTGCAGTGGGACAAGGCAGGAGGTCAGTATGTGTGGTACCTACTGTCTATAACACTGCAGTGGGACAAGGCTGGAGGTCAGTATGTGTGGTACCTACTGTCTATAACACTGCAGTGGGACAAGGCCGGAGGTCAGTATGTGTGGTACCTACTGTCTATAACACTGCAGTGGGACAAGGCTAGAGGTCAGTATGTGTGGTACCTACTGTCTATAACACTGCAGTGGGACAAGGCTGGAGGTCAGTATGTGTGGTACCTACTGTCTATAACACTGCAGTGGGACAAGGCTAGAGGTCAGTATGTGTGGTACCTACTGCCTATAACACTGCAGTGGGACAAGGCCGGAGGTCAGTATGTGTGGTACCTACTGTCTATAACACTGCAGTGGGACAAGGCCGGAGGTCAGTATGTATGGTACCTACTGTCTATAACACTGCAGTGGGACAAGGCCGGAGGTCAGTATGTGTGGTACCTGCTGTCTATAACACTGCAGTGGGACAAGGCCGGAGGTCAGTATGTGTGGTACCTGCTGTCTATAACACTGCAGTGGGACAAGGCAGGAGGTCAGTATGTGTGGTACCTACTGTCTATAACACTGCAGTGGGACAAGGCTGGAGGTCAGTATGTGTGGTACCTGCTGTCTATAACACTGCAGTGGGACAAGGCTGGAGGTCAGTATGTGTGGTACCTACTGTCTATACCACTGCAGTGGGACAAGGCTGGAGGTCAGTATGTGTGGTACCTACTGTCTATAACACTGCAGTGGGACAAGGCTGGAGGTCAGTATGTGTGGTACCTACTGTCTATAACACTGCAGTGGTACAAGGCCGGAGGTCAGTATGTGTGGTACCTGCTGTCTATAACACTGCAGTGGTACAAGGCCGGAGGTCAGTATGTGTGGTACCTACTGTCTATAACACTGCAGTGGGACAAGGCCGAAGGTTAGTATGTGTGGTACCTACTGTCTATAACACTGCAGTGGGACAAGGCTGGAGGTCAGTATGTGTGGTACCTACTGTCTATAACACTGCAGTGGGACAAGGCTGGAGGTCAGTATGTGTGGTACCTACTGTCTATAACACTGCAGTGGTACAAGGCTGGAGGTCAGTATGTGTGGTACCTGCTGTCTATAACACTGCAGTGGGACAAGGCCGGAGGTCAGTATGTGTGGTACCTACTGCCTATAACACTGCAGTGGGACAAGGCCGGAGGTCAGTATGTGTGGTACCTACTGTCTATAACACTGCAGTGGTACAAGGCCGGAGGTCAGTATGTGTGGTACCTGCTGTCTATAACACTGCAGTGGGACAAGGCTGGAGGTCAGTATGTGTGGTACCTACTGTCTATAACACTGCAGTGGTACAAGGCTGGAGGTCAGTATGTGTGGTACCTACTGTCTATAACACTGCAGTGGGACAAGGCTGGAGGTCAGTATGTGTGGTACCTACTGTCTATAACACTGCAGTGGTACAAGGCTGGAGGTCAGTATGTGTGGTACCTGCTGTCTATAACACTGCAGTGGGACAAGGCCGGAGGTCAGTATGTGTGGTACCTACTGCCTATAACACTGCAGTGGGACAAGGCCGGAGGTCAGTATGTGTGGTACCTACTGTCTATAACACTGCAGTGGTACAAGGCCGGAGGTCAGTATGTGTGGTACCTGCTGTCTATAACACTGCAGTGGGACAAGGCCGGAGGTCAGTGTGTGTGGTACCTACTGTCTATAACACTGCAGTGGGACAAGGCCGGAGGTCAGTATGTGTGGTACCTACTGTCTATAACACTGCAGTGGTACAAGGCCGGAGGTCAGTATGTGTGGTACCTACTGTCTATAACACTGCAGTGGTACAAGGCTGGAGGTCAGTATGTGTGGTACCTACTGTCTATAACACTGCAGTGGGACAAGGCCGGAGGTCAGTATGTGTGGTACCTGCTGTCTATAACACTGCAGTGGGACAAGGCCGGAGGTCAGTATGTGTGGTACCTACTGTCTATAACACTGCAGTGGGACAAGGCTGGAGGTCAGTATATGTGGTACCTACTGTCTATAACACTGCAGTGGGACAAGGCCGGAGGTCAGTATGTGTGGTACCTACTGTCTATAACACTGCAGTGGGACAAGGCTGGAGGTCAGTATGTGTGGTACCTACTGTCTATAACACTGCAGTGGGACAAGGCCGGAGGTCAGTATGTGTGGTACCTACTGTCTATAACACTGCAGTGGGACAAGGCTGGAGGTCAGTATATGTGGTACCTACTGCCTATAACACTGCAGTGGGACAAGGCTGGAGGTCAGTATGTGTGGTACCTACTGTCTATAACACTGCAGTGGGACAAGGCTGGAGGTCAGTATGTGTGGTACCTACTGTCTATAACACTGCAGTGGGACAAGGCCGGAGGTCAGTATGTGTGGTACCTACTGTCTATAACACTGCAGTGGGACAAGGCTGGAGGTCAGTATGTGTGGTACCTACTGTCTATAACACTGCAGTGGGACAAGGCTGGAGGTCAGTATGTATGGTACCTACTGTCTATAACACTGCAGTGGGACAAGGCCGGAGGTCAGTATGTGTGGTACCTACTGTCTATAACACTGCAGTGGTACAAGGCCGGAGGTCAGTATGTGTGGTACCTGCTGTCTATAACACTGCAGTGGGACAAGGCTGGAGGTCAGTATGTGTGGTACCTACTGTCTATAACACTGCAGTGGGACAAGGCCGGAGGTCAGTATGTGTGGTACCTACTGTCTATAACACTGCAGTGGGACAAGGCTAGAGGTCAGTATGTGTGGTACCTACTGTCTATAACACTGCAGTGGGACAAGGCTGGAGGTCAGTATGTGTGGTACCTACTGCCTATAACACTGCAGTGGGACAAGGCCGGAGGTCAGTATGTGTGGTACCTACTGTCTATAACACTGCAGTGGGACAAGGCCGGAGGTCAGTATGTATGGTACCTACTGTCTATAACACTGCAGTGGGACAAGGCCGGAGGTCAGTATATGTGGTACCTACTGTCTATAACACTGCAGTGGGACAAGGCCGGAGGTCAGTATGTGTGGTACCTACTGTCTATAACACTGCAGTGGTACAAGGCCGGAGGTCAGTATATGTGGTACCTACTGTCTATAACACTGCAGTGGGACAAGGCTTAGAGGTCAGTATGTGTGGTACCTAGTGTCTATAACACTGCAGTGGTACAAGGCCGGAGGTCAGTATGTGTGGTACCTACTGTCTATAACACTGCAGTGGGACAAGGCCGGAGGTCAGTATGTGTGGTACCTACTGTCTATACCACTGCAGTGGGACAAGGCCGGAGGTCAGTATGTGTGGTACCTACTGTCTATAACACTGCAGTGGTACAAGGCAGGAGGTCAGTATGTGTGGTACCTACTGTCTATAACACTGCAGTGGGACAAGGCTGGAGGTCAGTATGTGTGGTACCTACTGTCTATAACACTGCAGTGGGACAAGGCTGGAGGTCAGTATATGTGGTACCTACTGTCTATAACACTGCAGTGGTACAAGGCCGGAGGTCAGTATGTGTGGTACCTACTGCCTATAACACTGCAGTGGGACAAGGCCGGAGGTCAGTATGTGTGGTACCTACTGTCTATAACACTGCAGTGGGACAAGGCCGGAGGTCAGTATGTATGGTACCTACTGTCTATAACACTGCAGTGGGACAAGGCCGGAGGTCAGTATATGTGGTACCTACTGCCTATAACACTGCAGTGGGACAAGGCCGGAGGTCAGTATGTGTGGTACCTACTGTCTATAACACTGCAGTGGGACAAGGCCGGAGGTCAGTATGTATGGTACCTACTGTCTATAACACTGCAGTGGGACAAGGCCGGAGGTCAGTATATGTGGTACCTACTGTCTATAACACTGCAGTGGGACAAGGCCGGAGGTCAGTATGTGTGGTACCTACTGTCTATAACACTGCAGTGGTACAAGGCCGGAGGTCAGTATATGTGGTACCTACTGTCTATAACACTGCAGTGGGACAAGGCTTAGAGGTCAGTATGTGTGGTACCTAGTGTCTATAACACTGCAGTGGGACAAGGCCGGAGGTCAGTATGTGTGGTACCTACTGTCTATACCACTGCAGTGGGACAAGGCCGGAGGTCAGTATGTGTGGTACCTACTGTCTATAACACTGCAGTGGTACAAGGCAGGAGGTCAGTATGTGTGGTACCTACTGTCTATAACACTGCAGTGGGACAAGGCCGGAGGTCAGTATGTGTGGTACCTACTGTCTATAACACTGCAGTGGTACAAGGCCGGAGGTCAGTATGTGTGGTACCTACTGTCTATAACACTGCAGTGGTACAAGGCCGGAGGTCAGTATGTATGGTACCTACTGCCTATAACACTGCAGTGGGACAAGGCTGGAGGTCAGTATGTGTGGTACCTACTGTCTATAACACTGCAGTGGGACAAGGCTGGAGGTCAGTATGTGTGGTACCTACTGTCTATAACACTGCAGTGGGACAAGGCTGGAGGTCAGTATATGTGGTACCTACTGTCTATAACACTGCAGTGGTACAAGGCCGGAGGTCAGTATGTGTGGTACCTACTGTCTATAACACTGCAGTGGTACAAGGCCGGAGGTCAGTATGTATGGTACCTACTGCCTATAACACTGCAGTGGGACAAGGCTGGAGGTCAGTATGTGTGGTACCTACTGTCTATAACACTGCAGTGGGACAAGGCTGGAGGTCAGTATGTGTGGTACCTACTGTCTATAACACTGCAGTGGGACAAGGCCGGAGGTCAGTATGTATGGTACCTACTGTCTATAACACTGCAGTGGGACAAGGCTGGAGGTCAGTATATGTGGTACCTACTGTCTATAACACTGCAGTGGGACAAGGCTGGAGGTCAGTATATATGGTACCTACTGCCTATAACACTGCAGTGGGACAAGGCAGGAGGTCAGTATGTGTGGTACCTACTGTCTATAACACTGCAGTGGGACAAGGCTGGAGGTCAGTATGTGTGGTACCTACTGTCTATTACACTGCAGTGGGACAAGGCCGGAGGTCAGTATGTGTGGTACCTACTGTCTATAACACTGCAGTGGGACAAGGCTGGAGGTCAGTATGTGTGGTACCTACTGTCTATAACACTGCAGTGGGACAAGGCTGGAGGTCAGTATGTGTGGTACCTACTGTCTATAACACTGCAGTGGGACAAGGCTGGAGGTCAGTATATGTGGTACCTACTGCCTATAACACTGCAGTGGGACAAGGCCGGAGGTCAGTATGTGTGGTACCTACTGTCTATAACACTGCAGTGGGACAAGGCCGGAGGTCAGTATGTGTGGTACCTACTGTCTATACCACTGCAGTGGGACAAGGGCGGAGGTCAGTATGTGTGGTACCTACTGTCTATAACACTGCAGTGGGACAAGGCTGGAGGTCAGTATATGTGGTACCTACTGTCTATAACACTGCAGTGGGACAAGGCTGGAGGTCAGTATGTATGGTACCTAGTGTCTATAACACTGCAGTGGGACAAGGCCGGAGGTCAGTATGTGTGGTACCTACTGTCTATAACACTGCAGTGGTACAAGGCCGGAGGTCAGTATGTGTGGTACCTGCTGTCTATAACACTGCAGTGGGACAAGGCCGGAGGTCAGTATGTGTGGTACCTACTGTCTATAACACTGCAGTGGTACAAGGCCGGAGGTCAGTATGTGTGGTACCTGCTGTCTATAACACTGCAGTGGGACAAGGCCGGAGGTCAGTATATGTGGTACCTGCTGTCTATAACACTGCAGTGGGACAAGGCTGGAGGTCAGTATATGTGGTACCTACTGCCTATAACACTGCAGTGGGACAAGGCCGGAGGTCAGTATGTGTGGTACCTACTATCTATAACACTGCAGTGGGACAAGGCTGGAGGTCAGTATGTGTGGTACCTACTGTCTATAACACTGCAGTGGGACAAGGCCGGAGGTCAGTATGTGTGGTACCTGCTGTCTATAACACTGCAGTGGGACAAGGCCGGAGGTCAGTATGTATGGTACCTACTGTCTATAACACTGCAGTGGGACAAGGCTGGAGGTCAGTATGTGTGGTACCTACTGTCTATACCACTGCAGTGGGACAAGGCTGGAGGTCAGTATGTATGGTACCTACTGTCTATAACACTGCAGTGGGACAAGGCCGGAGGTCAGTATGTGTGGTACCTACTGTCTATAACACTGCAGTGGGACAAGGCCGGAGGTCAGTATGTGTGGTACCTACTGTCTATAACACTGCAGTGGGACAAGGCTGGAGGTCAGTATATGTGGTACCTACTGCCTATAACACTGCAGTGGGACAAGGCTGGAGGTCAGTATGTGTGGTACCTACTGTCTATAACACTGCAGTGGGACAAGGCTGGAGGTCAGTATGTGTGGTACCTACTGTCTATAACACTGCAGTGGTACAAGGCCGGAGGTCAGTGTGTGTGGTACCTACTGTCTATAACACTGCAGTGGGACAAGGCCGGAGGTTAGTATGTGTGGTACCTACTGTCTATACCACTGCAGTGGGACAAGGCTAGAGGTCAGTATATGTGGTACCTACTGTCTATAACACTGCAGTGGGACAAGGCCGGAGGTTAGTATGTGTGGTACCTACTGTCTATAACACTGCAGTGGTACAAGGCCGGAGGTCAGTATGTGTGGTACCTACTGTCTATAACACTGCAGTGGGACAAGGCCGGAGGTCAGTATGTGTGGTACCTACTGTCTATAACACTGCAGTGGGACAAGGCTGGAGGTCAGTATGTGTGGTACCTGCTGTCTATAACACTGCAGTGGGACAAGGCAGGAGGTCAGTATGTGTGGTACCTACTGTCTATAACACTGCAGTGGGACAAGGCTAGAGGTCAGTATGTATGGTACCTACTGTCTATAACACTGCAGTGGGACAAGGCTGGAGGTCAGTATGTGTGGTACCTACTGTCTATACCACTGCAGTGGGACAAGGCTGGAGGTCAGTATATGTGGTACCTACTGTCTATAACACTGCAGTGGGACAAGGCCGGAGGTCAGTATGTGTGGTACCTACTGTCTATAACACTGCAGTGGGACAAGGCTGGAGGTCAGTATGTGTGGTACCTACTGTCTATAACACTGCAGTGGGACAAGGCCGGAGGTCAGTATGTGTGGTACCTACTGTCTATAACACTGCAGTGGGACAAGGCTGGAGGTCAGTATGTGTGGTACCTGCTGTCTATAACACTGCAGTGGGACAAGGCTGGAGGTCAGTATGTGTGGTACCTACTGTCTATACCACTGCAGTGGGACAAGGCCGGAGGTCAGTATGTGTGGTACCTACTGTCTATAACACTGCAGTGGTACAAGGCAGGAGGTCAGTATGTGTGGTACCTACTGTCTATAACACTGCAGTGGGACAAGGCTGGAGGTCAGTATGTGTGGTACCTACTGTCTATAACACTGCAGTGGGACAAGGCTGGAGGTCAGTATATGTGGTACCTACTGTCTATAACACTGCAGTGGTACAAGGCCGGAGGTCAGTATGTGTGGTACCTACTGTCTATAACACTGCAGTGGTACAAGGCCGGAGGTCAGTATGTATGGTACCTACTGTCTATAACACTGCAGTGGGACAAGGCTGGAGGTCAGTATGTGTGGTACCTACTGTCTATAACACTGCAGTGGGACAAGGCTAGAGGTCAGTATGTATGGTACCTACTGTCTATAACACTGCAGTGGTACAAGGCCGGAGGTCAGTATGTATGGTACCTACTGTCTATAACACTGCAGTGGGACAAGGCTGGAGGTCAGTATGTATGGTACCTACTGTCTATAACACTGCAGTGGTACAAGGCCGGAGGTCAGTATGTATGGTACCTAGTGTCTATACCACTGCAGTGGGACAAGGCCGGAGGTCAGTATGTGTGGTACCTACTGTCTATAACACTGCAGTGGGACAAGGCTGGAGGTCAGTATGTGTGGTACCTACTGTCTATAACACTGCAGTGGGACAAGGCCGGAGGTCAGTATGTGTGGTACCTACTGTCTATAACACTGCAGTGGTACAAGGCCGGAGGTCAGTATGTATGGTACCTACTGTCTATAACACTGCAGTGGGACAAGGCAGGAGGTCAGTATGTGTGGTACCTACTGTCTATAACACTGCAGTGGGACAAGGCTAGAGGTCAGTATGTATGGTACCTACTGTCTATAACACTGCAGTGGTACAAGGCCGGAGGTCAGTATGTGTGGTACCTACTGTCTATAACACTGCAGTGGGACAAGGGCGGAGGTCAGTATGTGTGGTACCTACTGTCTATACCACTGCAGTGGTACAAGGCCGGAGGTCAGTATATGTGGTACCTACTGTCTATAACACTGCAGTGGTACAAGGCCGGAGGTCAGTATGTGTGGTACCTACTGTCTATAACACTGCAGTGGGACAAGGCAGGAGGTCAGTATGTGTGGTACCTACTGTCTATAACACTGCAGTGGGACAAGGCTAGAGGTCAGTATGTATGGTACCTACTGTCTATAACACTGCAGTGGTACAAGGCTAGAGGTCAGTATGTGTGGTACCTACTGTCTATAACACTGCAGTGGGACAAGGCAGGAGGTCAGTATGTGTGGTACCTACTGTCTATAACACTGCAGTGGGACAAGGCTAGAGGTCAGTATGTATGGTACCTACTGTCTATAACACTGCAGTGGTACAAGGCCGGAGGTCAGTATGTATGGTACCTACTGTCTATAACACTGCAGTGGGACAAGGCTGGAGGTCAGTATGTGTGGTACCTACTGTCTATAACACTGCAGTGGGACAAGGCCGGAGGTCAGTATGTGTGGTACCTACTGTCTATAACACTGCAGTGGGACAAGGCTGGAGGTCAGTATGTGTGGTACCTACTGTCTATAACACTGCAGTGGGACAAGGCCGGAGGTCAGTATGTATGGTACCTACTGCCTATAACACTGCAGTGGGACAAGGGCGGAGGTCAGTATGTGTGGTACCTACTGTCTATAACACTGCAGTGGGACAAGGCTGGAGGTCAGTATGTGTGGTACCTACTGCCTATAACACTGCAGTGGGACAAGGCTGGAGGTCAGTATGTATGGTACCTACTGTCTATAACACTGCAGTGGGACAAGGCCGGAGGTCAGTATGTGTGGTACCTACTGTCTATAACACTGCAGTGGGAGAAGGCTGGAGGTCAGTATGTATGGTATCTACTGTCTATAACACTGCAGTGGGACAAGGCCGGAGGTCAGTATGTGTGGTACCTACTGTCTATAACACTGCAGTGGGACAAGGCTGGAGGTCAGTATGTGTGGTACCTACTGCCTATAACACTGCAGTGGGACAAGGCTGGAGGTCAGTATGTATGGTACCTAGTGTCTATACCACTGCAGTGGGACAAGGCTGGAGATCAGTAAGTGTAGTTCTATGGCTACTGTGGGACAAGGCTGCAGTCTATCTGTGGCTCTATGGCTGCTAGTGAACTGGCACAAGGCTGGGAAATCAGTATATATGGTCTATGGTTATTGTGGGACAAAGCTGAAGGGTATCAGTATATATGGTTATATGGTTACCGGGCAGTGCAATGAGGTTGGGTGGTCAATATATATGATTCTATGGCTACCTTAGATCAAAACTGTGGGGTTGGCCTATGGCTACTGTGGAACAAGGCCTGGATTTGGTATTTGTAGTTCTATGGCTACTGGTGCAGTGGAACAAGGTTGGAGGTAAGTATGTGTGATTCTGTGGCTACCAGTACAGTGGGACTAGGCTTTGTGTTCAGTATGTGTGGTTATATGGTACAAGGCTGGGGTCAGTACTGGGGTCAGTATGTGTGGTTATATGGTACAAGGCTGGGGTCAGTACGTGTGGTTATATGGTACAAGGCTGGGGTCAGTACATGTGGTTATATGGTACAAGGCTGGGGTCAGTATGTGTGGTTATATGGTACAAGGCTGGGGTCAGTATGTGTGGTTATATGGTACAAGGCTGGGGTCAGTACGTGTGGTTATATGGTACAAGGCTGGGGTCAGTATGTGTGGTTATATGGTACAAGGCTGGGGTCAGTATGTGTGGTTATATGGTACAAGGCTGGGGTCAGCATGTGTGGTTATATGGTACAAGGCTGCGGTCAGTACGTGTGGTTATATGGTACAAGGCTGGGGTCAGTACGTGTGGTTATATGGTACAAGGCTGGGGTCAGTATGTGTGGTTATATGGTACAAGGCTGGGGTCAGTATGTGTGGTTATATGGTACAAGGCTGGGGTCAGTAATTGTGGTTATATGGTACAAGGCTGGGGTCAGTACGTGTGGTTATATGGTACAAGGCTGGGGTCAGTATGTGTGGTTATATGGTACAAGGCTGGGGTCAGTAATTGTGGTTATATGGTACAAAGCTGGGGTCAGTATGTGTGGTTATATGGTACAAGGCTGGGGTAAGTACGTGTGGTTATATGGTACAAGGCTGGAGTCAGTACATGTGGTTATATGGTACAAGGCTGGGGTAAGTACGTGTGGTTATATGGTACAAGGCTGGGATCAGTACGTGTGGTTATATGGTACAAGGCTGGGGTCAGTATGTGTGGTTATATGGTACAAGGTTGGGGTAGCACTGGAGGTCAGTATGTGTGGTTCTATGTCTACCAGGCAGTGGAACAAGGCTAGGTGGTCAATATACATGATTCTTTGGCTACCTTAGATCAAGACTGTGGAGTTGGTTTTTTGGTTCTATGACTACTGTGGGACAAGCCCCGGGGTCAGTGTTTGTAGATCTATGGCTACTGGTGCAGTGTATGTGTGGTTCTAAGGATACCAGTGGAGTGGGACAAGGCTCTCCCTTCATATTTACTTACCACAATATGCACAAAGAAATTCATATTTGCATTAAACTCTAGCATTCAAGGGGGATTATTCACTAAGGCGTGATAAAGAGGTGATAAAGTAGAGATGACTTCTCCAGTGATATCACATCTCCAATTCCTATGTTATTCTATGGAGCCTACGCACTAAGATTTTCCAAAACTGGAGATCTTCGTGCATAGGCTCTATAGAATAACATAGGAACTGGAGAAGTGATATCACTGGAGAAGTCATCTCCTCTTTATTACCTATTTATCACGCCTTAGTAAATAACCCCCATAGTGTTATATGAAATCATTTTAGATGTTTATTAAAATCTTTCATTACAGATAACTACTCACCTCCACACCGACACATAAATGATTATGAGAAGTAAAAGCGTGAGTGAAGAAACTCCACAGCCGACGATTAACGTGACAGACGGGACAAAAACCTTTTCCATATTCTGTAACAAAGAGCGAAATGTTAGACTAGGATCAGATCTGAAAAAAATAAAAGAGTTACATGGAACTCAGGTACCCAATCCCAAATCTATGTATAACAGGATACAGTCCATTAGCCTCTGGTCTGCTTTATACATTTACAGTTCTCTCTGTAATTATGAAGCCAAGTTCACAGTTCATTTCTTGCAGCAGATTTGTTCTAAAATGTGGCTGCAACGCAAAGCTGCCATCGAAACTGATTGAAAGGGATAGTAATACTTATTACTAATCCCTATAGTAAAGTAATATTAAAAATAAATGTATTGCCCCCAGTGTCATCTCTCAAACCTTTATGGTTTGAGAGATAATCGCTCCTAAAGTTGCCCTCTCCCTCCCCTTACCCGAAGTCAGCGTTGTAGCTGACTGAAGGGAAATCTGGTCTTAGATCATCAGGCGGCTCTGCAGCAGAGCCGAGATCACGTTAATAAAAAGGAAATCTTTCTCTGAAATGGTCTACTAGAAGATCGTTTTAGTGAAATATTTATTTTTTATTAACGCAATCGCGGCTCTGCTGCAGAGCCGCCTGATGATCCTAAGACTGGATTTCCCTGCAGTCAGCTACAACACTGACTTCGGGGAAGTGGGAGGGAGAGGGCAACTTTAGGAGCGATTATCTCTCAAACCATAAGGGTTTGAGAGATGACGCTGGAGGCATTTATTTATTAATATGACTTTAATATAGGGATTAGTAATAATTAAGTATTACTATCCCTTGAAGTTGTAAAAGTCACCCTTGTGAATTCCCCCAGAAAAAAAAATCTATTCTGTTAAGCATTTTGTTGGAAAAAATTCTTGCAACAAAGTTGCCCATGTGAAAGAGGCATTTAGCAGCAAATCTCCAAGTGATAGTCTGATCTTATCCCTGCCTAGTAACCTGGATAGCTTTATTATTGCAACTTTATTGCAACACCATTTTCCAGAAAATATATATTATTTTTTTCTGTGGGTTAATAAACATGGATGACTTTTTCAGTCTCAGCTATAGTAGGGTGACCACGTGGCCCTAATTGCCCAGGACAGTCCGGGATGTTAAATGTGTGTCCCATGTCCCGGGCAGCCTCCTTCTGGGACAACACAAAGTCCCAGAATGAAGACTTCAGAGCACAGAGTTCTAAACACTAGGAGGGGAACTGTCCATTGCCTACTGTGACAGGAAGTGGTGCCTCTGCTGGGCTACAAGAAAATGACTTCCACTAGTGTTGCAGTGTAATGCTAGTCTAAGGTTTTGGGCATGGTACACTTTCTTGTAGCCCACCGCAGCCATTGCTTTTTGTCACAGCAGTCAATGGAAGGTTAGAACTCTGTGGTACCCTGTAGAATGAGTAGGTTGAGCACTGATGTCCAGAGATGTATGGTAAACCCCTCCCACATAGTTGCACTAAAGCCGAGGACAAGTACTCTGTTGCTCTCATCTCTGCAGTGTCCCTGAATGGAAGAATGGATATGTGGTCACCCTAAGCTATAGTATTTTGAATGGCTACTTTGTTTCGCTGCAAAACACAAAGTTAGAAAGACAGACAGCAGCTGGGATCAGATTTTTTAACACTGAGTCTCAGAGGGGTACACAACGCATTGCAGAGCAATACGTTGCATACCCCTCCGGCGCTCAAAAGGTTAATCCTGAGTTAGATTTCAGTCTGATTGGCTGCAATGCAAAATTATGCCAGTAGGCCTGCCAAAGTGTAACTATTAACTATCACAAGAAAATAACACCTTTCACGCACAATAAACACTGTCTATACACAGCACTAGGCAAAATAAACGTCATTCGTTTATCTTGATCATACACCACCATCTAATGATGTCACTTCCTCTTTCTGTATGGCACTTTATGCAAAGTAACCTGTTCACATACGTTCATCGATACAGCGGTGGAATCACAATAAAACATTAAAGTGGACCTGTTGCCTTAAGACGGTTAATTTGAAATATATATATCTTGTACTATACATTTGTTTATAATATATATAGGTTTTGAGAAATTAACCTTTATTTGTTGTTGGTTCAGTCAGTGCAGTATGATAATTAGCTTGTGTTCAGGCACCAATATTCCCACACGCTGTGCTGTAAATGAATCAAGGCAGAGGACTCACACTGGGACATTTATAAAGCACAGTGAGGAGGAAGTTTAGGCTGGAACAGAAACTATTAGCATATTGTGCAGATAATTAGCATAAATTGCCAGCCTGTGTCACCAAACCATACAATTTACTTTCTCAATTACTATTTATTTTTACAGCAACATGGCTGGTGCAACACAGAATCAGATTTTCATTCCTTGTATAAAAAAAAAAAAAAAAAAAACACATTCAGTGCTAGAGGGGCATGCAATGCATTGCTCTGTAACGCGTTTTGTAGCCTTCTGTCACTGAAAAGATTAAAGGTGACAGGCATTAAACTGAAAACATATGAACCATACGAGGAAATGAAAAGTCATTATTGCATTCAAGGGTTAAGAGTCACATTTATATCTATGGTAGAGTTGGTGCGCTCAAGAATTGTTCATCTTTAGCTTTCTGGCTAAGATTGTTTAAACTTAAAAATTGTTTAACCCCTTAAGGACCAGCGGTTCAGGGAAGTTACCTTCCCTTGAGGACCGATTTGATCCTTGCCGACGTGCCGGTACACGTGACCTGTTACGCATACCGGCACAACGCTTGGGGGCCTAAGAGAGACCGCTCCAGTCTTGGAGCAACCAATTTTAGGCCCCGTTTTTACAGTGCTTCTGGTAGAGAGACTTAAGTAAAAAGTACATGATGTGCAATGACCGCACCGGACCGTGATGGATATAGTATGTCATCTGGTCCTTAAAGGGATAGTAATGTTTCATAATAAAAGCAGCTCTAATTAATCATCATAGTATTTGGACTTTGGAGAGTGTTATTTCAATACTGTCAGAGTTGTAGTACAAGAGTAATTCAATGACAAAGTATCCCCCTCCCACCCCTTTTACTGATGTAACACTGTTCAGCCAGATCAGAAGGGAGGTGCCCAGGTAGACTGCAGAGAGGGACAATCTTCAATTAAGATAAGGGAAAAACCTGAAAAACTTGTCAAGGGGGGAAGGGCTTTCATTGTTCTCATAGGAAGAAGATTGTCCCCTGGCTTGTCTGACTACCCCCTCTGGTGCTGACTTGTGGCTCTGTCTGACTATTCTTACATTTGTTCCTTGTACCTAGCAGACACCCAATCTAGTGCAGACCTGGGGCTCTGGTAGACTATCTCCGATACTGACTGAAGGCGTGAGTCAGTTATTCATTTCCTTATACTGACTGCAGGCATGAGTCAGATATCGCTCCCTACTGACTGCAGGCGTGAGTCAGATATCGCTCCTTTCTGACTGCAGACGTACATCCGTACTCTCGCTACGTCCGATCAAGATTCAGTATTCATGTTCCTGTTCCTGCTCCTGGTTCCTGAAGAGACTACCAGTGGCTGAGGCCTAGTCTCCAGCAGAGTGGTCAGTCTTGGCAGCCTACTTTTCGTGATAGCAGTGCTTGCTGGCTTGTAACCCTCTGCTTGCTACTTGTGTATATAGTGTGTTCTACTTTTCTATTATTAATACATGTTGCATTTAACTATACCGTACTGACTCCTGAATGTTATTGGTGAAACCGTGACACACTGCTCACCTCAGAGCAGCAAGACTGTCCAGATGTATTGCAGAGAGGGACAATCTTCAGTGATCATAAGGAAAAATCTGAAAATCCTGTCAAGGGGAGGCAGGGTTTTCCTTTTGATCACAGTAAGAAGATTGTCCCTTGCTGCCATCTGTCCGGTCAAGAGACCAGATTCCACATCTGAGGGGAGGAGGCTTACACTAGATAAAAGGGACGGGAGGGGGGTACTTATCATTAATTACTCTTGAACTACAACTCTGACAGTATTGATATAACACTCTCCATGGCACAAACACTATGAAGATTAATTGTAGCTGCTGTTTTTGTGTAACATTACTATCCCTTCAACTTATTGAATATGACCCATAATGTTTCAAATGTCCCCATTATTTGTTATATGTCAGTTTTTCTATCCATGTCATATGATTCTCTGCACCGATCCTGATAAGAAACAACTAAGACAACGGCAGTGTTTTCCAGGTCTGCTGAGGAAGGCTTGCTCTTTAAATCAGGCCCGCTTTATTATATGTTAGTCTCTGGCAGGACATAACATCCCAACTACATCTTTCATTTTTTTACAGCAATCGTTATTATCTTATATTCTTCTTGTGCTTCCTTCTGGCTTCTTCTCCTCTCCCCCTATTAAGAAGTAACATCTGGCTGTCTTCCTAACAACCATCCGCATATATATATTTATATATATATATATATATATATATATATATATATATATATATATCTGCATTTAGACAGCCATAACAGATGTACATTTGTCTTGTAAGGAAGGATTTTACCTTGCTGAACAGCCAATGTCTTCCAGAGCCTTATTTTTTTCTTAATACATTTTTCTTTGTGGTACGAGAAAGGTTTAAAGACAATACGGGGATGTAGTGATTCAACTCTGCAATACAATACCAGCAGGAACCGAATTCCTAGCGCTGTTCCTGCATAACGCCAATTTACCAAGCTACTTAATGCAAAAAAAAAAATAAAGAGGAACTTTCACCTCCAATCAGCTTGGACCCATTTAGTCCTGCTCTTAAAATTGCCTATACATCATGCTTTTTTTTCTTGTTTTGTGTTTTTTAATCTCTTTATTTTTAAGTTATTAGTTAAAGGGGAACTACCACCCCGACACAATCGTTACCTTCATTATGTCCCCATCTGGCGATTAGCTGCTTAGTAGCGCCAGTTGCCAGAATACTTACCTTATTTAATAGATTTCTCCTCTCTTCCATGGGTGACAGGCAGGACGGAGCGCGGACATCTTCCCACTCTGGCGTCCACACGCCTGCACTGTCAGTCCCAGCCGGAGCCAAATGGCTCCTAGCAATGCCTCCTACACCCGGCTGGGACTGACAGCGCAGGCACGCGGACGTCACAATGGAAAGATGTCCGCTCTCTGTCCTGCCTGTCGCCCATGGAAGAGGGGAGAAATCTATTAAATAAGGTAATTATTCTGGCGACTAGCACTACTAAGCAGCTACTCACCAGATGGGGACTTAGTGAAGGTAAACATTGTGTGGGGTGGTAGTTCCGCTTTAAAAAAGTTTCCCTCTTGACGTTTCCCACAGTACATGCTGGGGACTCTTCGCCCACCACTTTCCCTGCTCTCCCTTATCATAGCGCATACCGTACGGTGAATTTGTTGGTAGCTCTCTTGAGCTCCTGCCTCCGAGAGAAGGGGCAGGCACTTAAAGTGATAGTAATGTCTATTTAAAATTAGTTGTCCGATGTCATCTCCCAGCGCTCTGTATTACTAGAGTGCTTGCCTCCAGGAGATCCGCTGGATTGCCGCCCTGGATGTCAGCCTGCAAGCGGTGTGTCACATCATGGACGCCGCGAGGGAGCGCTGATTTATGCTACCAAGCGCTCCCTCATGGCGTCCATGATGTGACACACTGCTTGCAGGCTGACATCCAGGGCGGCATATATAAAAAAAACACAACAAACACTGGCTTCATTCCGGGACACTTCATTGTCCCGGAGGGAGATGACCCGGGACGCGGGACATAGGCTTAAAATAAGGGACAGTCCCGGACATTCCGGGACCCGTGGTCACCCTAATTTAGGGGCATTCCTTTCCTTCATGCCTTCTTTAATGCTATGTACTAATAAGTATAACATACGTTATATGTACTAACAAGTATACGTGGGGACTCTTGTGATCCGATACAGAGCCTCCAGTTTTTTTTTCCCCAAAGCTTTATTAAGAATATAGGGGTACAGGAAAGAAAACAACATGAAGGTTGGAAGTAAGGAAGCATATTACACCAAAGTTAACAGAAAGTACAATAATCATAAAAATGGGACATGGGACACACATTTAAAATCCAGGACTGTCCTGGGCAATTAGGGGCATGTGGTCACCCTAGCTGGCACACGCTATGTTCAAAGGTTATTATATAGCGAAGTTTCATTTTACTGATTGCTTGAGTTCAAGATGCTGCATGCTAGGTGCATCTGTTGCTTCTAAAAGCATGTGCCTGAGACATTCAGTTCTCCAAAGGCAGTAATAACAGCGGCGCTACCTGGCTGCAAATAATCTTGATGTCAAATGCTCAAAACAGCCAAACAAGTTTTCTCTGTAATAACATTTAACTGAAGCACCTCCCAGCAGTGAAAATATTGTTGTTTTACGCCTCAGGAAAAGCTATAAATATTTTCCTAAGGATTTACTACCTCTTTAAATGGAGCTTTAACCTCTTAAATACTGAAGAGGGCTCCATCGGAGCCCCATTGTAGAAGAAAATGGAGGTCAGTCTCAGGATCAATGCAATCAGTAGATTATTGTGTCTTTGTTGTTTTGTCCATGTCCTTCAGCAGGTAAATATAATCTACATTGTATGTATCGGATGAAGTGACTCTTTGAGTGCCAGAGGAGTACGCAACACATGGATTTACCTCTGGCACTCAAAGGGTTAACACAAGTTGCCAGCATCATGTTAGACTGTAATCTTTACCATATTTGCTAAACAAATGATGGGCACTTTTAGTTCTATTTTATTATTCTTCTAAGAATCCGATGATTAAAACACAAAGTTGTAACATATGAATCTTCCTGATGCTGTGGGTTGGGTTTAAGGAAGCAACATGAGAATCTTGCAGTTTTATGCAGGGCGAGATTCTCCTTTTCATCACGACGATGAATGCGGTGTGTAGATTTGCCACCCGGCAAGCCGGTAAAAAATTGGCTTCTGTCCAATGTTAAGTCTATGGAGGGAATGCCATGGCCGGTATTTTTTTTTAAGAAAAGGTGGCAACCCTAAGCGGTGTGCAGCCACACGATGTTTAGAATGTGACGCTTTAAAAGTGAACCAATAGAATCCACTCTGGAGCAAACCAATTGTTACATAGACAAATAAAAAGAAGATCCTCAGTGGTTCAAAGGGAATTTTTACTCTTTCAATGCCAGAGAGATATCCAGTACATCACTGGATACTTCTCCGGCATTCAAAGGTCTCCAATTCATTGTTTAGCAATACATCCAAGACCTCGCTAGCATTTAAACCCTTAATGACCAGAGAGGTATGTATTTAAAGGGTTAAGCAGTTAAACGTTCCTTTTACAAGTACGGGAATGAGGTGAAATGTGCTTTTGTATGGGAGGAGAAGTAGATTAGTTTGTTAAATGACTGATGATAAAGCTAAAACGCTGGCTGTAAAACTGTGAAAACCTGGTTCAGTTCCCTGAGTCAGCTCCTTGTGACCTTAGGCAAGTCATTTTAAGTCCCAGTGACAGATTGTCAGCTTCTGTGGAGCAAGGACTCACTGTGTCTGAGCAATTCTGTATACAGCACTATATGCATATTGTGACACTTAATAAGAATAAATATTATATTATATGGTGCAGGTGGGATTTCTCCCGAAATGCTCCAGTTATTCTTAATCCACCAGCCTCGGTAACGTGACAAATGTATTGCTATTAACTCTTTCAAGGCTACTAGTAAACAAAGACTTCTCGTATATCTCCTTCTCTATTACAGCAGCACATTCCATACTTCCCTGCTCGTCTGAGCGGCTCCTTCACACTGCCTGTAGTATGTATTGCTTACGTCAAGGTTACAGTGCTTAGTCCATAAGGAGCGATCCCACATTAAAGTTGTAGGATTTCCCCAATCATCAACCAAAAGGAGATCTGGCAAGGCTTAACTCTTTGACTGCAGAATGATATATTTATATAATTAAAGCTTGTAGCAGAAGCACTTACCTAGGTAGGAGTCCATCATACAGCAGTCAGGTGTATCTATATAATTACTGTGTGTAACAGAAGTACTTACCTAGGTAGGAGTCCATCATACAGCAGTCAGGTGTATGTATATAATTACTGTGTGTAACAGAAGGACTTACCTAGGTAGGAGTCCATCACACAGCAGTCAGGTGTATCTATATAATTACTGTGTGTAACAGAAGCACTTACCTAGGTAGGAGTCCATCACACAGCAGTCAGGTGTATCTATATAATTACTGTGTGTAACAGAAGCACTTACCTAGGTAGGAGTCCATCACACAGCAGTCAGGTGTATCTATATAATTACTGTGTGTAACAGAAGCACTTACCTAGGTAGGAGTCCATCATACAGCAGTCAGGTGTATCTGTATAATTACTGTGTGTAACAGAAGGACCTACCTAGGTAGGAGTCCATGATACAGCAGTCAGGTGTATCTATATAATTACTGTGTGTAACAGAAACACTTACCTAGGTAGGAGTCCATCATACAGCAGTCAGGCGTATCTATATAATTAGTGCGTGTAACAGAAGCACTTACCTAGGTAGGAGTCCATCGTACAACAGTCAGGTGTATCTATATAATTACTGTGTGTAACAGAAGCACTTACCTAGGTAGGAGTCCATCACACAGCGGTCAGGAATATCTTTATAATAACTGTGTGTAACAGAAGCACTTACCTAGGTAGGAGTCCATCGTACAACTGTCAGGTGTATCTATATAATTACTGTGTGTAACAGAAGCACTTACCTAGGTAGGAGTCCATCACACAGCAGTCAGGTGTATCTATATAATTACTGTGTGTAACAGAAGACTTACCTAGGTAGGAGTCCATCACACAGCAGTCAGGTGTATCTATATAATTACTGTGTGTAACAGAAGCACTTACCTAGGTAGGAGTCCATCACACAGCAGTCAGGTGTATCTATATAATTACTGTGTGTAACAGAAGCACTTACCTAGGTAGGAGTCCATCATACAGCAGTCACGTGTATCTATATAATTACTGTGTGTGTAACAGAAGCACTTACCTAGGTAGGAGTCCATCATACAGCAGTCAGGTGTATCTATATAATTACTGTGTGTAACAGAAACACTTACCTAGGTAGGAGTCCATCGTACAGCAGTCAGGTGTATCTATATAATTACTGTGTGTAACAGAAGCACTTACCTAGGTAGGAGTCCATCACATAGCAGTCAGGTGTATGTATATAATTACTGTGTGTGACAGAAGGACTTACCTAGGTAGGAGTCCATCATACAGCAGTCAGGTGTATCTATATAATTACTGTGTGTAACAGAAGCACTTACCTAGGTAGGAGTCCATCACATAGCAGTCAGGTGTATCTATATAATTACTGTGTGTAACAGAAGGACTTACCTAGGTAGGAGTCCATCACACAGCAGTCAGGTGTATATATATAATTACTGTGTGTAACAGAAGCACTTACCTAGGTAGGAGTCCACCATCCAGTTTACATTGTACACTTTATATTACTCATTTGTCACATTGTTACACATTTGTATATAATTTCATATCTAGTATGATGTATCATTTATTTGAAAAACGTTAGTCTCACATGAATGGAAGAATGTAATGTGTGTGTGTTTTTAATATTTCTGTTTATATGTTGAATACAAGTTACGTTTTAAATGTCTTTCAACAGTGATGATATAACCCTCTAAACTCACATTTACTAATGGCCACACAGTTCCCTGATAAATACCTGTATTTGCAAGAATGTTTTTGCCCACTCCTTTTTGAATACACCATCATGAACCACCAGTAAGGTAATACACCATTACATATCACCAGCGAGGCAATACACCATTACATATCACCAGTAGAATAATACACCATTACATATCACCAGCAAGGCAATACACCATCACATATCACCAGCAAGGCAATACACCATTACATATATATGTATCACTTGGAGCATAGTAGCGACAAGGATTATATAACTGAAACCTCTAAAAATATTAAGAGATTTAAAAAAGTTCAGGACGGATCTCTTTTTCCCTATAAAAGGAATTTACATGAGGGCATGCCCTAAATTTAGGGGGGGAAGTATTAAAATAAGAGGAAAATTTTACTTTATGGAAAGAAAGATACATGGCATTTACTCCTTGAAGAAGCAGTTTAGACTAAAACAGTTAATAAATGTAAGAATGCTTGGGATAGGTATAGGTCTGTTCTAAGGATAAAATGTCTGATCTAACTAGACAGGGAAATGAGAGGACTAGACTGGCCGTTGTTTCCTCTTTGCCATCAGATCCCATATTTCCATTTTCCTACAATACACCAGAAAGGCAATACACCATTATCTACTAACAGATGAGGAATCCACCATTATATGCCAACACAGGACAATACACAATCACACGTTACCAGCAAGGCAATATACGATTCCATACTATTTGCAGCGCAATACACTGTTACCTGCCATCAACAGTGTCATATACATTATCAGCAGAGCAATATACTCATAAAATGCAGCCATCAAGGCAATACATCATTACATACTAACAACAGAGCAATACACAGTTACATACTAACGTTAGAGTAATACACCATTACATACCAACAACAGAGCAATACACCATTACATAATAATATCAGAGCAATACACCATTACATACCAACAACAGAGCAATATATCATTACATACTAACAACAGAGTAATATATCATTACATACAAACATCAGACTAATACACCATTACATACTAACATCAGAGCAATACACTATTACATACTAATATCAGACTAATACACCATTACATAATAATATCAGAGCAATACACCATTACATACTAACATCAGACTAATACACCATTACATACTAACATCAGAGTAATACATCATTACATACTAACAACAGAGTAATACACCATTACATACTAACATCAGACTAATACACCATTACATACTAACATCAGAGCAATACACCATTACATACTAACATCAGACTAATACACCATTACATACTAACATCAGAGCAATACACCATTACATACTAACATCAGAATAATACATCATTACATACTAACATCAGACTAATACACCATTACATACTAACAACAGAGTAATACACCATTACATACTAACATCAGAGCAATATACCATTACATACTAACATCAGAGTAATATGCCATTACATACTAACATCAGACTAATACACCATTACATACTAACATCAGAGTAATACGCCATTACATACTAACATCAGAGTAATACATCATTACATACTAACATCAGAGTAATATACCATTAAATACTAACATCAGAGCAATACACCATTACATACTAACATCAGAGTAATACACCATTACATACTAACATCAGACTAATACACCATTACATACTAACAACAGATTAATACATCATTACATATTAACATCAGAGCAATACACCATTACATACTAACATCAGACTAATACACCATTACATACTAACATCAGAACAATACACCATTACATACTAACATCAGAGTAATACACCATTACATACTAACACCAGACTAATACACCATTACATACTAACATCAGACTAATACACCATTACATACTAACATCAGAGCAATACACCATTACATACTAACATCAGACTAATACACCATTACATACTAACATCAGAGCAATACACCATTACATACTAACATTAGAATAATACATCATTACATACTAACATCAGACTAAAACACCATTACATACTAACATCAGAATAATACATCATTACATACTAACATCAGACTAATACACCATTACATACTAACATCAGGGCATTACACCATTACATACTAACATCAGAATAATACACCATTACATATTAACATCAGAGCAATACACCATTACATACTAACATCAGACTAATACACCATTACATATTAACATCAGAGCAATACACCATTACATACTAACATCAGAATAATACATCATTACATACTAACATCAGACTAAAATACCATTACATACTAACATCAGAACAATACATCATTACATATTAACATCAGACTAATACACCATTACATACTAACATCAGGGCATTACACCATTACATACTAACAACACAGCAATACACCATTACATACTAACATCAGAATAATACATCATTACATATTAACATCAGAGCAATACACCATTACATACTAACATCAGACTAATACACCATTACATATTAACATCAGAGCAATACACCATTACATACTAACATCAGAGCAATACACCATTACATACTAACACCAGACTAATACATCATTACATACTAACATCAGACTAAAACACCATTACATACTAACATCAGAATAATACATCATTACATACTAACATCAGACTAAAACACCATTACATACTAACAACAGAGTAATGCACCATTACATATTAACATCAGAATAATACATCATTACATAGTAACATCAGGGCATTACACCATTACATACTAACATCAGAATAATACATCATTCCATACTAACATCAGGGTATTACACCATTACATACTAACAACACAGCAATACACCATTACATACTAACATCAGACTAAAACACCATTACATACTAACATCAGAATAATACACCATTACATACTAACATCAGACTAAAACACCATTACATACTAACATCAGAATAATACATCATTACATACTAACATCAGACTAAAACACCATTACATACTAACATCAGAATAATACATCATTACATGCTAACATCAGACTAATACACCATTACATACTAACATCAGAGTAATACACCATTACATACTAACATCAGACTAAAACACCATTACATACTAACATCAGAGCAATACACCATTACATACTAACAACAGAGTAATACACCATTACATATTAACATCAGAATAATGCATCATTACATAGTAACATCAGGGCATTACACCATTACATACTAACATCGGAATAATACATCATTACATACTAACATCAGACTAAAACACCATTACATACTAACAACACAGCAATACACCATTACATACTAACATCAGACTAAAACACCATTACATACTAACATCAGAATAATACACCATTACATACTAACATTAGACTAAAACACCATTACATACTAACATCAGAATAATACATCATTACATACTAACATCAGACTAAAACACCATTACATACTAACAACAGAGTAATACACCATTACATATTAACACCAGACTAATACACCATTACATACTAACATCAGGGCATTACACCATTACATACTAACAACAGAGTAATACACCATTACATATTAACACCAGACTAATACACCATTACATACTAACATCAGGGTATTACACCATTACATACTAACAACACAGCAATACACCATTACATACTAACATCAGACTAAAACACCATTACATACTAACATCAGAATAATACACCATTACATACTAACATTAGACTAAAACACCATTACATACTAACATCAGAATAATACATGATTATATACTAACATCAGACTAAAACACCATTACATACTAACAACAGAGTAATACACCATTACATATTAACACCAGACTAATACACCATTACATACTAACATCAGGGCATTACACCATTACATACTAACAACACAGCAATACACCATTACATACTAACATCAGAACAATACATCATTACATACTAACATCAGACTAATACACCATTACATACTAACATCAGAGTAATACACCATTACATACTAACATCAGAGTAATACATCATTACATACTAACACCAGACTAATACACCATTACATACTAACATCAGAATAATACATCATTACATACTAACATCAGGGTATTACACCATTACATACTAACAACACAGCAATACACCATTACATAATAATATCAGAGTAATACATCATTACATACTAACATCAGAGTAATACACCATTACATACTAACATCAGAGTAATACATCATTACATACTAACAACAGAGTAATACACCATTACATACTAACAACAGACTAATACATCATTACATACTAACACCAGACAAATACACCATTACATACTAACATCAGGGCAATATACCATTACGTACTAACATCAGACTAAAACACCATTACATACTAACATCAGGGCAATACACCATTACATACTAACATCAGAGTAATACACCATTACATACTAACAACAGAGTAATACATCATTACATACTAACATCAGAATAATACATCATTACATAATAACATCAGACTAATACACCATTACATACTAACATCAGAGCAATACATCATTACATACTAACAACAGACTAATACACCATTACATACTAACATCAGACTAATACATCATTACATACTAACATCAGACTAATACACCATTACATACTAACAACAGAGTAATACACCATTATATACTAACAACAGAGCAATATACCATTACATACTAACATCAGACTAATACACAATTACATATTAACAACAGAGCAATACACCATTACATACTAACATCAGAGTAATACACCATTACATACTAACATCAGAATAATACACCATTACATACTAACATCCGACTAATACACCATTACATACTAACAACAGAGCAATATACCATTACATACTAATACCAGACTAATACACCATTACATACTAACATCAGACTAATACACAATTACATATTAACAACAGAGTAATACACCATTACATACTAACGACAGAGCAATATACCATTATGTACTAATACCAGACTAATACACCATTACATACTAACAACAGAGTAATACACCATTACATACTAACAACAAAGCGATACACCATTACATTCTAACCTCAGACTAATACACCATTACATACTAACATCAGGGCATTACACCATTACATACTAACAACAGAGTAATACACCATTACATACTAACATCAGAGTAATACGCCATTACATTCTAACCTCAGACTAATACACCATTACATACTAACATCAGGGCATTACACCATTACATACTAACAACAGAGTAATACATCATTACATACTAACATCAGAGCAATACACCATTACATACTAACAACAGAGCAAGAGTAATACACCATTACGTAATAACATCAGACTAATACACCATTACATACTAACAACAGAGCAATACACCATTACATACTAATATCGGACTAATACACCATTACATACTAACATGAGACTAAAACACCATTACATACTAACAACAGAGTAATACACCATTACATACTAACATCAGACTAATACATCATTACATACTAACATCAGACTAATACACCATTACATACTAACATCAGAATAATACATCATTACATACTAACATCAGAATAATACACCATTACACACTAACATCAGAGAAATACATAATTACATACTAACAACAGAGCAACAGTAATACACCATTACATAATAACATCAGACTAATACACCATTACATACTAACAACAGAGCAATACACCATTACATACTAACATCAGACTAATACACCATTACATACTAACATCAGAGCATTAAACCATTACATACTAACAACAGACTAATACATCATTACCTACTAAAATCAGAGTAATACACCATTATATTCTAACAACAGAATAATACACCATTACACACAAACATCAGAATAATACATGATTACATACTAACATCAGAGAAATACACCATTACATGTCACCAGCAGGGTCCAGCAGTGCTATGCAGCATAAGATGTCGCCAGCAGGGTAATACACCATTACACACCACCAGCAGGACAATACACCTTTACATGCTTCTAGCAGGGCAATACACCATTAAATACCACCAGTGGTGTAATACACCATTACATGCCACCAGCAGGGTAATACACCATTACATGCCACCAGCAGGGAAATACACCGTGGCATGCCTTCAGCTGGGTAATACACCGTGGCATGCCTTCAGCAGGGTAATACACCATTACATGCTACCAGCAGGATAATACACCATGGCATGCGTTCAGCTGGGTAATTCAAAACTGAGCCTAAAAAATAAAAAGAGTGCAGAGAAAACTAGTATAGTGTAGTATGTTTAATAAACTGTGAAAATAAAAGAAAATAGGTAATGCACTCACAAAACCTCTTGTTGGGAGAAATGCATATCACAGGTGTGAAGATCAAAGTACCACAGGTCGTGCCCTCAACACGTCTTGGATTCAGACCACATTAATTCAGTGATAGACACAGTCCACTTAAACACTTCTTACATAGCTGAAAATACTTATCATATCTTTGTATATAGAACATCCAAACCACTGTATATCCTCATCGTCCTGAGGAAGGAGGAACTTATTCCAGAGATACTTGTTGAGTTCCTTTGTATGCTGGACTGTTAACAACATACACTTTAGTCCACATTCCTGCCTCCTGTATTGGATATAGCCCCTACTGGATATACAGTGGTTTGGACAGTCTATATACTGTCTAAGACATGAGAATTATCTTCAGTCCACCTGTTTGAATGGGCTGTGTCTATGACTGATTTAACATGGTCTGAATCCAAGATGTGTTGAGGACTCGGCTTGTGGTACTTGGAACTGCAGACCTGTGATATAAATTTCCCCCAACAAGGAGTTTTCTTTTATTTTCATGGTTTGTTAAACATACTACACTATACCGATTTTCTCTGCACTGCTTTTATTTTTAAGGCTCAATATTGCCTAACTGAACAGCAAATGGATGTTCTAGAATAAGATCACGGGTGAAAGAACATGTGCAAAATATGTAAGCATCCAATTCAAGATGCGGCGAGGACGCGGCTTTTGGTGTTTGGAACTACAGTCCCTGTGATATCAGCACTCAAACAAAAAATACAAAAAAGGCGCCCAATGGTACAGTACGTTCGATGGTAATTACAAAGATTATAAATAATAGGTGTATACTAACATTTTAGATTGGTTAGAACAGTGGTTCTCAACTCCGGTCCTCGGGACCCACTAAACAGGCCAGGATTTGATGATTTCCTTGTCAGAGCACAGGTGAGTTACTCAGTGTGAATGAGCCTCTGATCACATGATTTCCTTGTTAGAGCACAGGTGACTTAATCAGTGTGAATGAAGGAGTACAGAGTCCAGGGGAGGGCTGGCCTGGGGGGCAGAGGGGTGATTGCCCCCTGGGCTGGTCACATGTCTGGGCCAGTGGGCCACTGCTCCTCACTCAATCTCCCAATTGCTGCTGTAAATGGAGCTGCACTACTGATATCACAGAGCTTGCAACTGAAATGGAACTACACAAATGATACCAGAGAGCTACAATGCAAATAGAAATACACCAGCAGCATAACTTATTTCCCTTGTAAGCTCTATGGTATCAGTCACGTTACTGTACTTACATTGTAAGCTCTATGGTATCAGTCATGTTACTGTACTTACATTGTAAGTTCTATGGTATCAGTCATGTTACTGTACTTACATTGTAATCTCTATGGTATCAGTCACGTTACTGTACTTACATTGTAAGCTCTATGGTATCAGTCACAGTCATGTTGCTGTACTTACATTGTAAGCTCTATGGTATCAGTCACGTTACTGTACTTACACTGTAAGCTCTATGGTATCAGTCACGTTACTGTACTTACACTGTAAGCTCTGTGGTATCAGTCATGTTGCTGTACTTACATTGTAAGCTCTATGGTATCAGTCACGTTACTGTACTTACATTGTAAGTTCTATGGTATCAGTCACGTTACTGTACTTACATTGTAAGTTCTATGGTATCAGTCACGTTACTGTACTTACATTGTAAGTTCTATGGTATCAGTCACGTTACTGTACTTACATTGTAAGCTCTATGGTATCAGTCATGTTACTGTACTTACATTGTAAGCTCTATGGTATCAGTCATGTTACTGTACTTACATTGTAAGCTCTATGGTATCAGTCATGTTACTGTACTTACATTGTAAGTTCTATGGTATCAGTCACGTTACTGTACTTACATTGTAAGCTCTATGGTATCAGTCACGTTACTGTACTTACATTGTAAGCTCTATGGTATCAGTCACGTTACTGTACTTACATTGTAAGCTCTATGGTATCAGTCACGTTACTGTACTTACATTGTAAGCTCTATGGTATCAGTCATGTTACTGTACTTACATTGTAAGTTCTATGGTATCAGTCACGTTACTGTACTTACATTGTAAGCTCTATGGTATCAGTCACGTTACTGTACTTACATTGTAAGCTCTATGGTATCAGTCATGTTGCTGTACTTACATTGTAAGCTCTATGGTATCAGTCATGTTACTGTACTTACATTGTAAGCTCTATGGTATCAGTCATGTTACTGTACTTACATTGTAAGCTCTGTGGTATCAGTCATGTTACTGTACTTACATTGTAAGCTCTATGGTATCAGTCACGTTACTGTACTTACATTGTAAGCTCTATGGTATCAGTCACGTTACTGTACTTACATTGTAAGCTCTATGGTATCAGTCACGTTACTGTACTTACATTGTAAGTTCTATGGTATCAGTCACGTTACTGTACTTACATTGTAAGCTCTATGGTATCAGTCACGTTACTGTACTTACATTGTAAGCTCTATGGTATCAGTCATGTTGCTGTACTTACATTGTAAGCTCTATGGTATCAGTCATGTTACTGTACTTACATTGTAAGCTCTATGGTATCAGTCATGTTACTGTACTTACATTGTAAGCTCTGTGGTATCAGTCATGTTACTGTACTTACATTGTAAGCTCTATGGTATCAGTCATGTTACTGTACTTACATTGTAAGCTCTATGGTATCAGTCATGTTGCTGTACTTACATTGTAAGCTCTATGGTATCAGTCATGTTACTGTACTTACATTGTAAGCTCTATGGTATCAGTCATGTTACTGTACTTACATTGTAAGCTCTGTGGTATCAGTCATGTTACTGTACTTACATTGTAAGTTCTATGGTATCACTAGAGTAGCTGCATTTGAACTGTAAGCTATGTGATCTCATTTGCCTTACTTAACAGTATGAATGCCAACATTAAAAGTAACTAAAGGGGATAGGCTGGGACAGTGGGCTGGAGAGACTGAAGAAATGGGCCAGTAGATTTTATTTGTCCCTCAGGCCACAAGTTGCCAGCCCTCCCCTGACAGAGTCCTTATTCTGGATGTTAGAAAGGGGCCCCATTGCCCCCCATTCAGGTAGCTGATGTTCCGGTGTCCTTAGTCTGAATGATTTAAAGGGACCACTCTGTCCCCCATTCAGGTATATGAGGTCCCAGCGTTCTAGTGGACAGATTGCCTGTGTTCCAGTGGTTTCCAGTGGATGCTTCCAGCCTTTCTTCCAGTAACTGTGATCCCAGCTCTTGGGGTACAGTTACCAGCCTGCTGCATTCAGCTACAGCATTCCAGCCAGCTTTCCAGCTTCACCCGCCGGGCTACCCACTTGCAGCCGCATCCAGGAGGGAGAGACCCAGAACGATGGCTAAGGACAACCCGGCGTCGTTAGCTTCCAGTACAAACGATATTAGTTTTCTTTGTAGTTTTCTTAGATGTGCACACTGATGTGGAGTGTTTTTCTGGAATAGAATCATATTTATATGGACATTCGAGTTATCGTTATTGTTCTCCTTTTTTCTCTTATCCTCCCTTTTCCTTATTGCACTGAATCACATTCTTCTGATCTTGTTCATGTCTGGCTAAGAATGATGGAGCTGTAGTCCAACAGCAGCTGGAGAACCCCGTGTTCGTTACTATTTGTGACGTACTTCATTTGGGAAAAGAAGAGCCTCTCTTGTCCCATTGTGTAGCCCCTCTTTATGATTTTCATGATTGGTAAAGGTGTGTTTGTTACATAATATGACTAGACTTCCCTTTAATGCAAGACATATCTGGTCTGGTGACCGGGGGGAGATTCACCAAGCGGTGATAAGGACGTGATAAAGAGGTGATAAAGTGAAAATTACTTCTCCAGTTCCTATGTTATTATATGGAGTCTATGTACTAAGATCTCCAGAGCTGAAGGGATCTTAGTGCATTGGCTCCGTAGGATAACATAGGAACTGGAGAAGTTATCTCCACTTTATCACTGCTTAGTGAATCTCCCCCCTTTTGTCTGATCACATTATCTAAGAGACAAGCAATTAAAGGAGCAGTAAACTTTTTTTATGAAAACACATATTTTATAGAGCTTTTCCTGCTGAATAAAACAAGGTCACTCCCATCGCTGTCAGATGTTTTATTCAAAATGTATAACAGTTTAAATAATCAGGAAGTGAATTTATTGTGTTTACTTCCTGATAGTTCTAACTGACAGGAAGTGAATTTACTGTGTTTACTTCCTGATAGTTCTAACTGACAGCAAGTGAATTTACTGTGATTACTTCCTGATAGTTCTAACTGACAGGAAGTGAATTTACTGTGTTTACTTCCTGATAGTTCTAACTGACAGGAAGTGAATTTACTGTGTTTGCTTCCTGATAGTTCTAACTGACAGGAAGTGACTCAGCACTTTCTATCACATTCTATGGAGAACTGTATGTCAGTGACTTTCCTCTCCATTAGAATGTAACAGAATAAATAATTGGAATTTGACCACTAGAGGGCACTGCTAATGTAAAAAAAAACATGGATTTAAACTGTAATAACTATGGAAATATAAATCTCTCAGCAGTGGGAGTACACTTATTTTACTCATTACAATTTACAATATATATTTTTCATTAAAAAAAAGTTTACTGCTCCTTTAAACCAGACACATCATAAACAGAAGGTAAGACAGTTAGGGAGAAGCTGGCAGTGGCCCGTGTAACGGGCTCTTCAACTAGTGTATTCATATTTTGTTTGACAGTAAATAGAAAATTTTAAAACAATGTGTTTCAGCTGCTTATTATTCTCTGCACTGTATAAATTACACAGAGTTGCCTCAAGTATAGGTCAATGGGTCTTAAATTAGAATAAATAATGCCAGGATTATAGTAAGGCTGAATATAAAATGTGTTACTTATTAACTCTTTGCATCGTATTAAAATCAGATTAGTACAATAAACAGATACGTTAGGGTAACCTAATAAACAATAAACAGATACGTGAGGGTAACCCAATCTGAACTACAGCGTAACCGTCACAACCACGGGCAGCGGGAGCGCAGTTGAATTTTTCCAAGGGGCTGTCGCCTCAGATCTTTTTGGAACCTAGCAAAGCCCCTGCCATAAATCATTGTGAGTCCATTCGCTTTTGCCAAGAGGGAAAAATCGTAACCCTGAAACACACACACAGACAAAAACACAAACTTACATACATACATATATACATGCACATACACATACATAAATCCACACACACACACATACACACACACAAAATATATATATATATACACACACACACGCACACACACACACACACACAAACACAAATACATACATAAACACACACACACATAAACACACACACACGCTTACATATATATATATATATACACACACACATATACATACATAAATCCACACTCACATACACACAAACATATATATATATATACACAAACACATACATACATACATACATACATAAACACACACACGTACATACATATATACACACACACATATACATACATAAATCCATACACAGACAAACATATATACACACACACACATATACATACATAAATCCATACACAGACAAACATATATACACACACACACATATACATACATAAATCCATACACAGACAAACATATATATATATATATATATATATATATACAAATATACACACACACACACACTTACATACATACATATATACACACACACATATACATACATAAATCCACACACACATACATACACTAACATATATATATACACATACACACACACAAACATAAACACAGAGCTATACCCACACACACAAACACACACATACATACATATATACACATACACATACATGCACACACACATACATCCATGCACGTATACATACACATATACATATACACCCATACATATATACACATATATTTACACACAGGCACATGCACACATAGACACCAAGGGGGGCTTGAGCACCTGCCCTTTTTGTACAAAGTGCCCTCGTGCCCTTTTTTTAAATATATATTTAGAATAAATAATTATGAAAAGTGCCCTTTTTTCATTTGAGCCCCTTCCCCCCAAAATGTCTGTGCACATCCCTGTTTACACATGCATACATACACATACATACACACATACACATACATGCACATATACACACACATACTATATACACATATAAACACACATACACATATACACATATAAACACACACATACACATATACACATATAAACACACACATACACACAAACACATATACATACATACATACATACACATACATACACACATACACAAAATCAAACACACATACATATATAAACACACGCACACACATATATACAAACACACAAACACATACACAAACACACACATCACACCTTCAGTGACTTAATTCCCTTCTTTGAAGATGATCTACTTCTTGCTCCCAGAGGAAGCGGACAGTGACATCTCTCTGCGGATCGGAATGGTAACGCTATATGTAGAAGAATCACATACAAGATCAAGCCGGCAAACGCTACGAAAAGTGCTGAGGAGGCAAAGGTAACCCTGGGGCCATACATCAGCTGTCACAGTGTCAGCCTCAATGGAAACAATTGCATGCTCATCATCCAATTAAAAAAATCAGGCCACATTAGTCTGCAAGCAAACAGCGGAAGAAGATTTGTGTGAAAGTCATATTGTGTTTAATCAGACCTACTCAGTGTAATTCCAGTGGAGACCCTTCAGTGCTACAGAAAATGACGCCTTATGTGTTTGGAATAGACAGCCTGTTAAAGCTCTGTAATGCTGTAGTAAAGCACATGTTAGAGTGTGTCTGAGACTGATATGGTAAAGAAACAGTTGTGTTATGAAAAAACTGCTTAATAAAACAAGAGCAGCCCCAGTGGTGACAGATGAGTCATTCAAAAGTTATTATAGCTCAAAGTGCCACTAGCTGTTACTATCATACACTATAGAGAATAGAATAACATAGAAATGCCTTTGGACATTATAAATGCTTGGGACCCACAAGCATTTAAAAAAAAAAAAAAAAAATCTAAACACTATTTAAAGGGTCCCCTTCTAATGCGTTTACTATAACATCCTTCTTCAGATAATTTTTAACCCCTTAAGGACCTATGACAGTCCTGGACCGTCATGGGTTGTTATACCCTTAAGGACCCACGACGGTCCTGGGACGTCATGGAATTCCGGGCTCCCTGCGCGGCTGCACGCCGTTCGGGGAGTCTGGAATCGGATTCCGAAAAAAAAAAAAAATGGTACCTGGTCCTTAACCCCGTAATGACCCTTGACAGTCACGGTACGTCATGGGTAGATCTGAGTTAACGACCCATGACGTACTATGACCGTCATGGAATTCTGGGCTTTCCCCGCGGCTGCACGCCGTTCAGGGAGTCCGGAACGGGAAAAAAAAAAAAAACGCTCCGTGGTCCTTAAGTGACCTCTGCGTGTGTGTGCGTCCGGTCCTTAAGGGGTTAATAGAACTTCCATAGGTGCATTAGACTAGGACTTGTCTGAAAGTGAGATACCTTGGCGGGGTGGCAAGCTTATACATGGACTGGCCAACTCGTGAGACTAAAAAATCTCACTTATTTACTAAGTATGATATATATATATATATATATATATATATATATATATATATATATATATGAGAGTTGGTACCGTGTTAGCCGTATAAATACAGCAATCAAATATAGTTGTTGATACCTTTATTGGCTAACTAAGCAGATTTAGAATGCAAGCTTTCAAGACCTTAGGTCTCTTCCTCAGGCATGTTATACAGATAAATATGAAAACATCTCTCTTAAATACAAGTACAGGCGGTCTACCATCCAAGTACTAACCAGGCCTGACCCTGCAAAATATAATTTAGTTGACTGACCTTTCCAACAGACCCAAGAGCATCGTAAATACCTCTAAAGCCTCAGAGGAAGAGTGCAATTTACCACTGACTGATCAAAGATATCTGGATCTGGACTGCATTCTGTTATCTGATTTCCATGCTAAACAATGTGATGTGTACTTGTATTTAAGAGAGATGTTTTCATATTTATCTGAATAACATGCCTGAGGAAGAGACCTAAGGTCTTGAAAGCTTGCATTTAAATCTGCTTATTTAGCCAATAAAAGTTATCAAAAACTATATTTGCCTCATATATATATATATATATATATATATATATATATATATGCTCAATACAGGGCACACACGCCTTTTTCTATATAGAGGAGCGCAGGTTTGTCTTTTTTTTCAGTGTTTGTGTGCTGGGTTTTCGCCTAATGTCCAGGGGACTGGAGAACCTCTCATTCCTTGCTGCCATCTATATATTAATCTTTATATTTACATTAAAATTATATTTATTATATGGATATTTTATGGGGAGTTAGCACTGTGAGCTTTTCGTTTTTCTTTTCTTACTCATAGAACGAAATCCTGAAATCTTACATGGGGTGTCCGAATGGACTAGAATCGGACAAATTCTGCAATAAACAGCTGTACTGGCCTATTATATCCAAACGTTAAAATGAGAATAAAGCTCACACCCTAACACCTTCATATTAACATTTAATTCCCCCTGTACTTTAACCCCTTTGCGTCCTGTTACGTACCCGGACCGTCACGCTGGTCTGGCACTTAAGGACCAGTGACGGTCCTGGTACGTCACACACTTTTACTCACCGCGCTCCAAGACCGGAGAGATCTCTTTCAGTCCCTCGTTCGGCATGCCTCCCCACGTGATCAGGGAAGGCACATCGAACTCACCTATCTGGTCCTTAAAGGACCAGACACCATGGGACCGCTGGTCCTTAAGGGGTTAAAGAAAGTGTCAGAAATGAGCAAAGCTCAATCTGATGTGAAAATGAGATGGGGGAGGTATTCCTTTTCAATTGTCATATTGACTGGAACGAACAGTCTCATACAGTAATACTCAACAACCCAGGGAGTAAATGTAAAATGGATCACTCTTTTATTTTATTTCTTTATTTTGATTGTGACAAAAAGGGATTTTTCCCATTCAGGGTTTTAATGCAAACTCAGTAAAACTCAGAAAAATACTCAGCTGAAAATGCGTGGTCCCCCTTAGCACAGTGATATTTGAAAGATTTAAAAACCAATAATAATAATCCCCCGCTTATTGTTCTATGGCCAGAAAATCCGAATGGCCCCCATGAATTTTCTCCTTGTTCTTTTGTTCAAGAGATAACATGGTCAGTCGCTCCTGGGTGTTATATCCACGGAGGCGGACATGATTGTTGCTGGTCATTTTTTCTATATTGAAGCAGACAGAGTGTAGGTGCCTGGCACCTCATGGAATTCTGGGATGGAAACACGGCTGCACGCTGTACTGTCATCCCAGACTGCACCGGTCTAGAAAAATAGGTGCTGTGGTTCTTTAAGGCTGCCCACCTCCAGACACCGCAGTCCTTAAAGTGATAGTAATGTTTCACAATAAAAGCAGCTCCAATTAATCTTCATCGTATTTGGGCCATGGAGAGTGTTATTTCAATACTGTCAGAGTTGTAGTACAAGAGTAATTGAATGATAAAGTATCCCCCTCCTGCCCCTTATACCTAGTGTAAGCCTCCTCCCCTCAGATGTGGAATCTGGTCACTTGAACGGACACATCACACCAAGGGACAATCTTCTTACTGTGAACCCTTTGACAGGTTTTTCCTTATGATCACTGAAGATTGTCCCTCTCTGTAATCCATCCGGACAGTCTTGCTGCTCTGAGGTGAGCAGTGTTACAACAGTAATAGGGGCGGGAGGGGGATACTTTATCATTCAATTACTCTTGTGACATACACATTTTTGCTTATGCGTATGCGTGGGTTTTTTCGCTCTCACCGAGGTCAGTCTGAGTAATCGAGTGATACAGGGGATTGTATTTTGATTAACTCTGACATTGGGATTTAAAGATGAACTATCATCAAAATTAAATTGATCCCCAAATCCTTATTAACATAGCGATAGGCAGCTACATACTTTTATTACGCTGAATAAGTCTGGCATTAGTGAGAAATACAACTCGTTCGGCAGGAATCAGCGGGCAGCAGTGCAGACATCTTGCAGAAAAGGCATCTGTGAGTGCACTGTCTGTTCCGTTCACCGCCAGGATTGGTGAGTGGAGGGACTGACGGCGCAGGAACAGAGAGCGCCTACAGCAGGATCCCTGCAGCCGATGCCTGTATATGTGTATCGCTTTTTTAAAGGGATAGTAATACTTCATTTTATCTTTATTTTATTTTGTAGGCATTAAAAAAACATGAAGAACGATATAAATCTTATCTCTCAAACCTTTATGGTTTGTGAGATATTCACAAGCAAAGTTTCCCCTCCCGCCCCTTTTACCTAGTGTAAGCCATCTCTTCTCAGATGTGGAATACAGTCCATAGACCAGACAGATAACAGAAGGGGACAATCTTCTTCCTATGAGAACAATGAAAGCCCTGCCCCCCTTGACAAGTTTTTCAGTTTTTTCCCTTATCTTAATTGAAGATTGTCCCTCTCTGCAATCTACCTGGACACCTCCCTTCTGATCTGGCTGAGCAGTGTTACATCAGTAAAAGGGGCGGGAGGGGGATACTTTATCATTCAATTACTCTTGAACTACAACTCTGACAGAATTGAAATAACACTCGCCAAAGTCCAAATACTATGATGATTAATTAGAGCTGCTTTTATTATGAAACATTACTATCCCTTTAATAAGGATCTGGGGAACAATTTAATTTTGATGATAGTTCCGTTTTAATACATCCAGGTTCTATTAGATCTACAACTTTGATGCCCATCAGGTTCATGCTACACGTCAGGTCTCTTTATAGGAGCAGATAACCTTGAAATAACCTTGAACCTTGTAATAATATAAATGTAGTACGTCTGTGTAAAACAAGGGATTTTTACATTGAAATGTGATTAGAGCTCAAACCTTTGTTTCTGTTTGTTGATAATAAAGGGAACATCACACATCTTAACCCCCTGTGGACCAGCGGTCCAGGGAAGCTACCTGCCCTTAAGGACCACTTTGATCCTTGCTGACGCGCTAAACAGGGGTGTGAGAGAGACTGCTCCAGTCTTGGTGTGGTCAATTTCAGACCCCGTTTTTACTTACAGTGTCCCGCATAAATACAGTGTTATTAAGAAGTCCTACTTGATTGAGACAAACAGGCATCAAAGCAGACCTTAGAGACATCTGCAGGCTTGAGCTGTCCATCCCGGTCTCCTCATTGTTCTTCAATGCGCTGGACACCCCTCAGACCCTCAAGGGGTTAACAGACTAATTTACCTAGGTAGATGTCCATCATGCGGCAGATATCTCTATAAATATGGTTTGCATAATTACTTCAGTTGCCTGTGTATAGTGATGTCTATTGACACATGCCTCTAGATCACCTCTACTACATAGCAGGATTCAATAGACCTGCATGGATCATAGGGGTCACTAGTTGTTACCAGACTGACAACAAGATCAATTAGCTGTACAACACAATGGAGATCAAAGGCACAAAATAAGCTATATATATAGATAGAACTGGCTGCTGCGGTAAGGGTATTTTCCTAGGTACGTCAATCTGTTAAACAAAATAAGAGCCACCAACACCTATCTCCACTTTCAAAAGAGAACTATTACATTCAAATAATAACCCCCTCTTAAAGGGATAGTAATGTTTTAAAATAAAAACAGCTCCAATTAATCTTCACAGTATTTGGGCTATGGAGAGTGTTATTTCAATACTGTCAGAGTTGTAGTTCAAGAGTAATTGAATGATAAAGTTTCCCCCTCCCACCCCTTTTACAGAACAGCAAGACTATCTGGATGGATCACAGAGAGGGACAATGTGATATGAACAAATCTAGGCAGAGTCCACACAGTGCAATATGAATGAATCTAGGCAGAGTCCACACACTGCGATATGAATGAATCTAGGCAGAGTCCACACACTCTGATACGAATTAATCTAGGCAGAGTCCACACACTGTGATATGAATGGATCTAGTCCACACACTGTGATATGAATGAATCTAGACAGAATCTACAAACTGTGATATGAATGGATCTAGTCCACACACTGTGATATGAATGGATCTAGGCAGAGACCACAAACTGTGATATGAATGGATCTAGGCAGAGTCCTCACACTGTGATATGAATGGATCTAGGCAGAGCCCACAAACTGTGATATGGATGAATCTAGGCAGAGTCCACACACTGTGATATGAATGAATCTAGGCAGAGCCCACAAACTGTGATATGAATGAATCTAGACAGAATCCACACACTGTGATATGAATGAATCTAGGCAGAGTCCACACACTGTGATATGAATGAATCTAGGAAGAGCCCACAAACTGTGATATGAATGAATCTAGGCACAGTCCTCACACTGTGATATTAATGGATCTAGTCCACACACTGTGATTTGAATGGATCTAGGCAGAGGCCACACACACTGTGATATGAATGGATCTAGGCAGAGGCCACACACTGTGATACGAATGGATCTAGGCAGAGTCCACACACTGTGATATGAATGGATCTAGTCCACACACTGTGATATGAATGGATCTAGGCAGAGTCCACACACTGTGATTTGAATGGATCTAGGCAGAGTCCACACAATGTGATATGAATGGATCTAGGCACAGTCCACACACTGTGATATGAATGGATCTAGGCACAGTCCACACACTGTGATATGAATGGATCTAGTCCACACACTGTGATATGAATGGATCTAGTCCACACACTGTGATATGAATGGATCTAGGCAGAGTCCACACACTGTGATTTGAATGGATCTAGGCAGAGTCCACACACTGTGATATGAATGGATCTAGTCCACACACTGCGATATGAATGGATCTAGGCAGAGCCCACACACTGTGATATGAATGGATCTAGGCAGAGGCCACACACTGTGATATGAATGGATCTAGGCGGAGCCCACACACTGTGATATGAATGGACCTAGGAAGAGTCCACACACTGTGATTTGAATGGATCTAGGCAGAGGCCACACACACTGTGATATGAATGGATCTAGGCAGAGGCCACACACACTGTGATATGAATGGATCTAGGCAGAGGCCACACACTGTGATACGAATGGATCTAGGCAGAGGCCACACACTGTGATACGAATGGATCTAGGCAGAGGCCACACACTGTGATAATTATGGATGTAGGAAGAGTCCACACACTGTGATTTGAATGGATCTAGGCAGAGGCCACACACTGTGATAATTATGGATCTAGGCAGAGTCCACACACTGTGATTTGAATGGATCTAGGCACAGTCCTCACACTGTGATATGAATGAATCTAGGCAGAGCCCACACACTGTGATATGAATGAATCTAGGCAGAGCCCACACACTGTGATATGAATGAATCTAGGCAGAGGCCACACACTGTGATATGAATGAATCTAGGCAGAGGCCACACACTGTGATATGAATGGATCTAGGCACAGTCCACACACTGTGATATGAATGGATCTAGTCCACACACTGTGATATGAATGGATCTAGTCCACACACTGTGATATGAATGGATCTAGTCCACACACTGTGATATGAATGGATCTAGGCAGAGTCCACACACTGTGATATGAATGGATCTAGGCAGAGGCCACACACTGTGATATGAATGGATCTAGTCCACACACTGTGATATGAATGGATCTAGGCAGAGTCCACACACTGTGATATGAATGGATCTAGGCAGAGTCCACACACTGTGATATGAATGGATCTAGGCAGAGTCCACACACTGTGATATGAATGGATCTAGGCAGAGTCCACACACTGTGATATGAACGGATCTAGGCAGAGCCCACACTGTGATATGAATGGATCTAGGCAGAATCCACACACTGTGATATGAACGGATCTAGGCAGAGCCCACACTGTGATATGAATGGATCTAGGCAGAGTCCACACACTGTGATATGAATGGATCTAGGCAGAGCCTACACACTGTGATATGAATGGATCTAGGCAGCGTCCACACAGTGCGATATGAATGGATCTAGGCAGAGTCCACACAGTGCGATATGAATGGATCTAGGCAGAGTCCACACACTGTGATATGAATGGATCTAGGCAGCGTCCACACACTGTGATATGAATGGATCTAGGCAGAGTCCACACACTGTGATATGAATGGATCTAGGCAGAGTCCACACACTGTGATATGAATGGATCTAGGCAGAGCCCACACTGTGATATGAATGGATCTAGGCAGAGTCCACACGCTGTGATATGAATGGATCTAGGCAGAGTCCACACAGTGCGATATGAATGGATCTAGGCAGAGTCCACACACTGTGATATGAATGGATCTAGGCAGAGCCCACACTGTGATATGAATGGATCTAGGCAGAGTCCACACGCTGTGATATGAATGGATCTAGGCAGCGTCCACACACTGTGATATGAATGGATCTAGGCAGAGTACACAGTGCGATATGAATGGATATAGGCAGAGTCCACACACTGTGATATGAATGGATCTAGGCAGAGTCCACACACTGTGATATGAATGGATCTAGGCAGAGTCCACACACTGTGATATGAATGGATCTAGTCCACACACTGTGATATGAATGGATCTAGGCAGAGTCCACACACTGTGATATGAATGGATCTAGTCCACACACTGTGATATGAATGGATCTAGGCAGAGTCCACACACTGTGATATGAATGGATCTAGTCCATACACTGTGATATGAATGGATCTAGGCAGAGTCCACACACTGTGATATGAATGGATCTAGTCCACACACTGTGATATGAATGGATCTAGGCAGAGTCCACACACTGTGATATGAATGGATCTAGTCCACACACTGTGATATGAATGGATCTAGGCAGAGTCCACACACTGTGATATGAATGGATCTAGTCCACACACTGTGATATGAATGGATCTAGGCAGAGTCCACACACTGTGATATGAATGAATCTAGGCAGAGTCCACACACTGTGATATGAATGGATCTAGTCCACACACTGTGATATGAATGGATCTAGGCAGAGTCCACACACTGTGATATGAATGGATCTAGTCCACACACTGTGATATGAATGGATCTAGGCAGAGTCCACACACTGTGATATGAATGGATCTAGGCAGAGTCCATACACTGTGATATGAATGGATCTAGTCCACACACTGTGATATGAATGGATCTAGGCAGAGTCCACACACTGTGATATGAATGGATCTAGTCCACACACTGTGATATGAATGGATCTAGACAGAGTCC
Organism: Rhinophrynus dorsalis; assembly: GCA_037306005.1. Lineage (NCBI taxonomy): Eukaryota > Metazoa > Chordata > Amphibia > Anura > Rhinophrynidae > Rhinophrynus > Rhinophrynus dorsalis. The sequence continues at coordinate 15,463,188 of CM074723.1, forward strand.
ACACACTGTGATATGAATGGATCTAGTCCACACACTGTGATATGAATGGATCTAGACAGAGTCCACACACTGTGATATGAATGGATCTAGGCAGAGTCCACACACTGTGATATGAATGGATCTAGGCAGAGTCCACACACTGTGATATGAATGGATCTAGGTACAGTCCACACACTGTGATATGAATGTATCTAGTCCACACACTGTGATATAAATGGATCTAGGCAGAGTCCACATACTGTGATATGAATGGATCTAGGTACAGTCCACACACTGTGATATGAATGGATCTAGTCCACACACTGTGATATGAATGGATCTAGGCAGAGCCCACACACTGTGATATGAATGGATCTAGTCAGAACCCACACACTGTGATATGAATGAATCTAGGCACAGTCCACATACTGTGATATGAATGGATCTAGGTACAGTCCACACACTGTGATATGAATGGATCTAGTCCACACACTGTGATATGAATGAATCTAGGCAGAGTCCACACACTGTGATATGAATGGATCTAGGCAGAGCCCTAACACAAGAACATTTCTAATAGTACAGAGAGGGGTTGGTTTGGCCTGGAACACAACTAATTAGTATACTGTGCTGGGAATTATCATAGAGTGCCACTACAATATAAATGTTAATTTCTCAAAAAGTATTTGTTTTACAGTAAAAACGCTATTACTACATATGCATAGATGTTTATTCTGTGAAGTGAGCAGTGGGTTAAACTTTGAATGCCAAAGTGATGTGAAATGCATTTTAAAGCAATGCTTTACGCATTTTTTGGCACTCAAAGGGTTAAGCAAGATTCAACAGGGATCGGGTCATGTTAAGAGGATTAATACAATCTGCAGGAGTCATTAATGAGACTATAAACAAACATTATTAAGAGCTTATAATATTCAAGCAGCCGAGTAGGAACAGAAGCCATAATTTTCGCAGTAATGAGGTCTGTAGCCTAAAATATTGCCAGCACAGAAAAGTACAATTCCTAAAGGACTATCCCCACCAACCGCCTGTAGGTATAGGTTATGTAGCATACTGAATCTCCCTGCTAATGAACACGCTTACTGGGAATACAGGCCCATATTCATAAAAACCAACTGTACACCCGCTGTAACATAGGAGACAAATACAATTCCTGTTCAATTAAACTGGGATTTGTAATCCTCTCTAGTATTCAAGGGGTTAAAAAGCTGTATTCCAGTAAAGGAATTTAGGACTTTTTATTTGTCCCCTATGGTGCAGTTGGTTTACTCCAGAATAACTCAAATGTAATTTTATAAATATGGGTCATTTTATGTTCAGCACCCCCCCACACACACACACACATACACAGAGACACAAATACATAGACACACACACATACATAGACACACACACACACACACATAGACACATACATAGACACACACATACATGCACACACACACACACAGACACACACATACATAGACACACACACACACACACACACATAGACACACACATACATGCACACACACACACACACAGACATACGCACACAGACACACACACACACATACACAGACACACACAGGGACAGGCACAGGCACACATAGATACACGCACACAGATACACACACATATAGACACACACACATACACACACACACACACACAGACATACACACACAGACACACACACTCACACACACATACAGATACACGCACACAGATAAACACAGACACACACACGTACACACACACACAGATACACACACACATACACAGATACACACACACACAGATACACACACAGACACACACATACACAGATACACACACACACACACACACACACACACAGACACATACATGCATATCCACACATAGATACAGATACACACAGACACACACACATACACAAATACACTCAGACACACACACATGCACACACACACACAGACATAGATACACACACAGATTAGGGTTGCCACCCAGCCGGTATTTTACCGGCAGGCCGGTAAAAAATTGGCTTCTGTCCAATGTTAAGTCAATGGAGGGAACGCCATGGCCGGTATTTTTCTGAAGAAAAGGTTGCAACCCTAACACAGATACACACAAACACACATACAAACACAGATACACACACACAGATACACACAGATACACACACAAACACACATACACATAAACACAAACACACACATGGATACAGATACACACAGATACACACACAGACACACAGATACACACAGACACACACACACACACACACACAAACACACACATAGATACAGATACACACAGACACACACACACACTCACAGATACACTCAGACACACACACACACAGATACACACACACACAGATAAACTCAAACACACACACACAGATACACACACACACACACACACACACACACACACACAATCTAGTAAATGCATTCATATTTTCAATAAACAAAGCAGGATAGATTACTAATGACCTGCACAAGTAATATTAGACTGTAGGGCGAACATACGACACGAAGACCCTCCGCCTACCTGAAGTCAATTTACAAATCTACTTATGATAATAAACTTTCCCTTAAAGTAACTTTCGCCGACGGGAGTGCAATTAAACAATCTGTTGGTGTTTCGGGGCATTTCTTTATCAGAGACAAGATCTATGCCGTGTATTAACAAGGCGTAAACAATTTGGTTGCCGTCACAGTCAATTTTCCTGTGCGTGCTCTGATGCTAGTGTACAGGACTTGCAGGGATTAAAGTGTACTACTACCATTCCTCTAATGCCAATACATTTCTCACAAGACGTTTACTGTTTTTCACCTATACCCAAGAATATGCCACCTCAGTGTGGGGGAGGAGGGATTTTAAACTCAGTGCATGGTGTGGTTCTGTGGCTACTAGTGGGATAAGTTAGTAAATCGATATGTGTGGTTATGAAGCTACAAGTGGGACAAGGCTGGGGGTAGGGGTCAGTGAGTGTGGTTGTATCACTACCAGTGCAGTGCGATAAGGCTGGGGGTCAGTATGTGTGGTTCTATGTCTACCAGTGCAGTGGGATAAGGCTGGGGGTCAGTATATGTGGTTCTATGGTTACCAGTGCAGTGGTATAAGGCTGGGGGTCAGTATGTGTGGTTCTATGTCTACAAGTGCAGTGAAGCAAGGCTAGGGGTCAGTAAGTGTGATTCTATGGATACCAGTGCAGTGGGACAAGGCTGGGGGTCAGTATGTGTGGGTCTATGGCTAATAGTGCAGTGGTACAAGGGTGGCGGTCAGTATATGTGGATCTATGGCTACCAGTGCAGTAGGAAAAGGCTGGGGGTCAGTATGTGTGGGTCTATGGATACCAGTGCAGTAGGACAAGGCTGGGATGTGGGTCTATTGCTACTAGTGGGACAAGACTGGGGGTCAGTAAGTGTGGGTCTATGGCTACCAGTGGGATAATGCGGGGGGGAGGCATGTGGTTCTGTGACTACTGTAGGAAAACCCATGAAAGGTGAAGCTGCTTTTTTTTTAGGTGAAAGTGTTTGCGTGTTTCTACAAATAATTATAAGTTAAATTACCTCTTGTGCACAAAACAAGAGTAAAGTGACAATGGGTCAGACCAATGGCTCCCTAGTGGGTACATAAAACTACAGCGATATAAATGGGGCTTTTAACACCTTCAGTACTAGGGAGGGCTCCAACGCATTACTTTGCAGCACTCAAAAGGGTTAAAACCACCATTTAAATTAAAGAAAATTTTGCAAATATATATTTGTCTGCTGAGATGTCGTTGGTTTGCCTCCAAATTGCTCCTATTTAGGTTCCTGAAATATGACATTACACACTGTAGTTAACCCTTTGATTGCCAGAGATACTTCGCAATGCATTGCGTATTCCTCTGGCACTCAAAGGGGATGTTTAACCCCTTTACAAACTTTGTCTTAATCATATTGTTATCTACTGCAAATAATGAAAAGTGAAATATTCACAAATCAAAGCGTTTGGATGGTAACACTTCTGGAAAGGTATATAATCCCATTATAACACTATCAGACTGTATATCTAATTGTTCCACTCTGAAACGCGTTGAATGATACCTGAGATGCAAAAATGAAGTTGGAGATGTTTTATATACCATCTATTTAAACATCGGTAGCATGGCTATACGAGTGGAGAGGAGGCTGAAGAAATCTAGGAGAAGGTGGGCTAGGGTGACCACATTTCCGTTCTGCCATTCCGGGACATGTGGTCACCCTAATCCCGAGGGTGAGGCTCCCACCAGTGCTGACCATCTTTCCCACTGGGAACCCTTACTCTGTGTCAGCCTCAGAAAGATGGTTAGCGCTGGCGGGAGCCTCAGCCGTGGGTCTCACTTGCAGCACCAGCATACCTGCTCCACCCCAGCTGTCTCGCATGCACCAGTCCAGCCAGCCAATAAAATGCATTTGCTATATGGTCTTCATTGGCTGGCTCAGCCAGCCAATGAAGACCATATAGCAAATACATTTCATTGGCTGGCTGGACTGGTACTTGTTGCTCCTTTCCGGGACTCTCTGTTGTCCCGGTGGGGGGGGCGACCCGGAACGCTGGACACAAACCCCCAATAAGGGACAGTCCCGGCCATTCAGGGACATGTGGTCACCCTAAGGTGGTCCCAACAGAACTCTCCAAACTACCCCGAGTGAATTATGGGGAAGTCTAAACAATAGATTCCGCAGAGATCAAGAAATCACTCGGATTGCTAAAAGGAGACGTAACAAAAGCAGGACCATGAGTAATATAACTGTGTCTCCCTACAGTATACACAGGAAAGGGTTGTGCATAATTCAAGTGGATTGATATTCTTATCGTTATGTGGCCAAAGAGAACTTGACACATTGTTAGTTTATTCAAGTTCAATATAGATGGTGCCGGGTATATTTTTTATACTGAGTTGCAACTGGTAATTGCAATATATTTTTGGACTGGATCTTTTCAGATCTGCAGTCGGATTGGACACATTGTCTTTGGCAATATTGGTCTGATTGTTTTCTGACCAAAGAAACAACAAGTGTTGATATCACAGAACATTATTTACCAAGGGTCTAATTTTATTTATTTTTTATTTTTATTTCTATTTATTTTTTTATTATTAATAATACTTGAAGAGCTTGTTACACGGGCGACAGTGTCACTGCCAGCCGGTCATGGAGTAGTCATGCGCAGCAGAGACTGCCCACGCCGCGGCTGATACAGAGCTGGACCACGGCGCGGGCAGTCTCTACTGTGCATGACTACAGCACACTCAGCGGCCTCTACTGCACATGAAGCGGAGTTACACACTTTTTAGCGAATTATTATATAGGATTATTTTTATTATTTAGTATTATATATATTCAGGATCACTGCAGGGTACCATTTAGTGTGTGGAATATTGTGGTGTGGGAGGACTATTTCTTGCTGGTGGGGGGGGGATTGGTCTGTGTGTTTATAACTCTGGATATTTACAGATCCCGAAGTGGGTTCAGGTTTGTTCTTTTCCACAGAGTAAGGACTGTATTCTCTGGAGACGATAGATATAGATCTTTTCACCCTACTTGCGTCTGTAGTTCTAATATAGTCCACATGCCTTTACACACTGTATGGTTTGGTATCCCTATTATTGTTATACTAGTATAAAGGACAAGATCCGGGTAATGTTAACCCTTTGAGTGCCAGAGGGGTACGCAACACATTGCTCTGCAATGCGTTGCGTACCCCTCTGGCACTCGAAGGGTTAAGAGGCCGCTACCCCACTGCTCCACGCAATGCAGTCTGGCGTCACCTCACTCATGCGATGCAATCATGCTCAGTCCAAACCCAGGCTATCTCTACTGTGCATGAGTGCATTGTGACAAACATCCTAGCGAATTATTATATAGGATGTAAAAGCCCATGTACACAGGCCAAGGTCCGAGCAATGTTGACCCTTTGAATGCCAGAGGCGTACCCCTCTGGCACTCAAAGGGTTACGAGTCTGCTACCTCACTGCTCCACGTCTTGCGTCGCCTCAACTCACTACAGTATCTCCACATTCACCTTACACTGCTCAGCAATGTATTACCCACCTCCCCTAGCACAGACTTCCTGTCTTATCCCTACATTACCTCCCCACTCACTGACACTGCTCAGCAATGTATTACCCACCTCCCCTAGCACTGACTTCCTGTTTTATCCTTACATTACCTCCCCACTCACTGACACTGCTCAGCAATGTATTACCCACCTCCCCTAGCACTGACTTCCTGTCTTATCCCTACATTACCTCCCCACTCACTGATACTGCTCAGCAATGTATTACCCACCTCCCCTAGCACTGACTTCCTGTCTTATCCCTACATTACCTCCCCACTCACTGACACTGCTCAGCAATGTATTACCCACCTCCCCTAGCACTGACTTCCTGTCTTATCCCTACATTACCTCCCCCACTCACTGACACTTCTCAGCAATGTATTACCCACCTCCCCTAGCTCTGACTTCCTGTCTTATCCCTACATTACCTCCCCCACTCACTGACACTGCTCAGCAATGCATTACCCACCTCCCCTAACACTGACTTCCTGTCTTATCCTTACATTACCTCCCCCACTCACTGACACTGCTCAGCAGTGCATTTCCCACCTCCCCTAGCACTGACTTCCTGTCTTATCCTTACATTACCTCCCCCACTCACTGACACTACTCAGCAATGTATTACCCACCTCCCCTAGCATTGACTTCCTGTCTTATCCCTACATTACCTCCCCCACTCACTGACACTTCTCAGCAATGTATTACCGACCTCCCCTAGCACTGACTTCCTGTCTTATCCCTACATTACCTCCCCCACTCACTGACACTGCTCAGCAATGCATTGCCCACCTCCCCTAACACTGACTTCCTGTCTTATCCTTACATTACCTCCCCCACTCACTGACACTGCTCAGCAATGTATTACCCACCTCCCCTAGCACTGACTTCCTGTCTTATCCCTACATTACCTCCCCCACTCACTGACACTTCTCAGCAATGTATTACCCACCTCCCCTAGCACTGACTTCCTGTCTTATCCCTACATTACCTCCCCCACTCACTGACACTGCTCAGCAATGCATTACCCACCTCCCCTAACACTGACTTCCTGTCTTATCCTTACATTACCTCCCCCACTCACTGACACTGCTCAGCAATGCATTACCCACCTCCCCTAGCACTAACTTCCTGTCTTATCCCTATATTACCTCCCTCACTCACAGACACCGCTCAGCAATGAACTACCCACCTCCACTAACACTGACTTCCTGTCTTATCCCTACATTACCTCCCCACTCACTGACACTGCTCAGCAATGCATTACCCACCTCCCCTAGTACTGACTTCCTGTATTATCCCTACATTACCTCCCCCACTCACTGACACTGCTCAGCAATGCATTACCCTCCTCCTCTAGCACTGACTTCCTGTATTATCCCTACATTACCTCCCCACTCACTGACACTGCTCAGCAATGCATTGCCCACCTACCCTAGCACTAACTTCCTGTCTTATCCCTACATTACCTCCCCACTCACTGACACTGCTCATCAATGCATTACCCACCTCCCCTAGCACTGACTTCCTGTCTTATCCCTACATTACCTCCCCCACTCACTGACACTGCTCATCAATGCATTACCCACCTCCTCTAGCACTGAAAGGTTTACGTGTCAGTAAGTGGAGGAGGTAATGTAGGTCTGAGACAGGAAGTGTCTGCACAGCATGCCTTAAGTATCATAATAAATACATCTAGGGAAGTTAAAAAATTGACACTAAAAACCAGAGTCTATAGGGCAGATCTGCCTCTACTCCTTAAAAGGTTAAGAGTTTGCTTAAAAGTGGTGCACTTCAGATCTTGTGCTCCAAAATATACTACTCAAGCATTCAAGGGGTTAAAAGCTACATACAGATCGATGGGAATATTAATCTATTGAAAGTTTAATTATGAGGCAACACAGTGGACGTCACTGTACAAATCAAGGCTTTCAAAGCCTTAGGGTAGTTTTCTTTGCCTCAAAACTGCACTAGTTTTGTCCATTTCTTTTTTGAAATCCAGTCAACCTACATCATACTACCAGAAGGATTATGGGAAATCACAAGGCCTTTACTAGGCCCTAACCCAGCTAGCTGCAAGTACTGTTCCTTTAAACTCAATTGCAGATGTTGTTTCCATGGCAACAGGAGGACCAAATGAATTACAGTTTCTAATAATAGGTAACCTTCATTTTAACCGTAATCAGCTTTCCTTGTACATTTAAGGTGTATTTATTTACTACGCATAGGCTAAATCGAAACGCATTATATTACCCGGGTGGAGAAGTGTTAACTCTTTGAGTGCCAGAGAGGTAGCTATTGCAATTCAGTGCTTTGTATACCTCTCTGGCACTCGAATGGTTAAATTAACCCCACCACAAGGGCTCAGTTTGGGGCCATAGCACAAAGTTAAAAAAAAAAAAAAAAAAAAAAAAAAAGGGGGCAATATTTGGAACAAACCAACTCTCAAATTTTTTGCTGATGTAAATGTGGCTTTTAACCCATCAAGTGATAGAGATATCACCAATATGTTACTTCTTAATGCCTCTGTGAACAATAGAGCATTGAAGGGGTTAAAAGTGACATTTAAAGAAAGATAATTTTGGAAACATCTGTTTGTTCTGTATGATACAGTTGGTTTGCCACAAAAATGTATTAACATGGGGCTTTTAATCATCTGAAATAAACCCAAATATTGGAACAAACATTGGAGCGATTCTGGGTCAAACCAACAGCAATATGGGGGACGAACAACAATCACTGAATTCACTGGAGTTCTTAACCCCTTGAATGCTAAATAGGTCACAATGCGTTGGGCACCTATTTAGCATTTAAGGGGTTAATTAAAAGCCCCACTTAAATCAATGACAATTTTTATTGGCTGTTGTTGTTGGTTTGCTCCAGAATTGCACTGCATTTTACTTTATACGTATGACCTTTAGGGATTTAGCCTAAGCAACTTGTACATTTACATCTGGGGTTGGTCAACATGTGGCTCTTCAGCTAGTCTTGCCTACAACTCCCACAAATCCTCAGTCTGGGCATCATGTGGCTCTACAGCTATTGTTGAACTACAACTCACATCATCCTCAGTCTATGCAACTGGTGGCTATCCAGCTGTTACTGGACTACAACTCTAGTCATGCAAACCGGTGGCTCTGAAGTTGTTGTTAGCTATAACTTTTGTCCACCTTAGCCTGAACAATGGGTGGCTGTCCAGCTGTTGTCTACTTTCATAGCCTGAGCAACTTGCATCTTCCCAGCTGTATCTGGTGCAAGAACTCCCACTATCTATTACCTCTGCAGCCAGTGACTCTCCAGCTGTATGACAGACAACAGCTTTCCTCATTCACAGCCTCGGCAATCTGTGGCTCTCCAGTTAATTTGCAAGCAACAACTGCTATTATCTTTGGATAGTGCAACCAGTAGCTTTCCAGCTGAATGACGGACTACAGCTTTCAACAATCACAGCCTGAGTAAGCTTTAGCTCTTCAGCCTAGATAACCTGTGGCACCACAGTTTTTTTGGATAACTCCCATTATCTACTACCTAGTCAACCTGTAGCTTCCCAGCCATTTTTCAGAGTATAAATCCTGTTATCATCAATCTGTTCATCATGTGTCTCCTCAGCTTTTTTTTTTCCAAATTACAACTCTACTCCATCTCAAGATAATAGGAATGGTCATCTAAGAACATGTTTTCCAAGCTGCAAATGAATGGGATTGTTGTCTACAGACCACTGAAGAGTCACATGTTACACTCCCCTTGATCTACTGTACTTAAAGGGACAGTAATGTTTCATAATAAAAGCAGCTCTAATTAATCATCACTAGTTGAACAGCCCGTTACACGGGCCACAGTGCCTCTGGCAGCCGGTCGCGGGGCAGTCACGCGCAGCAGAGACTGCCCGCGCCACTGCTGATACAGAGCTGGACGCTCCTTCAGAGCGCCCAGCTCTGTATCAGCCGCGGCGCGGGCAGTCTGTACTGCGCATGACTGCCGCACGCGCAGCATTGTCTACTACGCATGTCGGGCGTTACACACAACTTAGCGAATTATTATATAGGATATGGACTTTGGAGAGTTTTATTTCAATTCTGTCAGAGTTGTAGTTCAAGAGTAATTGAGTGACAAAGTATCCCCCTCCCGCCCCTTTTACTGATGTAACACTGCTCAGCCAGATCAGAAGGGAGGTGCCCAGGTAGACTGCAGAGAGGGACAATCTTCAATTAAGATAAGGGAAAAACCTGAAAAACTTGTCAAGGGGACAGGACTTTCATTGTTCTCATAGGAAGAAAATTGTCCCTTCTGTTATCTGTCTGGTCTATGGACTGCATTCCACATCTGAGAAGAGATGGCTTGCACTAGGTAAAAGGGGCGGGACGGGTAAAATTTGCTTGTGAATATCTCTCAAACCATAAAGGTTTGAGAGATAAGACTTATATCGTTCCTCATGATTTTTTAATGCCTACAAAATAAAATAAAGATAAAACGAAGTATTACTATCCCTTTAAGCAACTTGAACATAACATACTCCCCATCCTTTCAAATGGCAAAAGAGGGACACTTTTGTTTTAGGGGTGTTACTGGGGGAGAGGCTGGCGGGAGGGGCATTACCGAGAATTTTTAGGTTATTTCATGACCTACTGACAATTCTTTGTTTAATTGAATAAATGATTTAGAGCAAGACCAAAGTATTTTACTTACACAGACTAATTTATAAATATACGTATTGTAGTTTAATGTGAATTTTATTGCTGTGGAGCAATGCGATACACATATATAAACACCACAAAGCCTGATTACCTAAAAAATGGGACACTAGAGTGGGAAAGAGGGACAGAGGGATTTGGGTCTCAAAGAGGGACTCTTGTGAGGTATGACATAATACAGCAACCAGAACTTTGTACTAGTAGCGTTTTGACCCAGTAAATACAATACGGGAAATTATGGGGTTCAGTGGGCCGGTTGCTCTAAATCATGTTTATAAATATATTTGTCTAAGTTTTATACATGCCTAATAAGCACAATGACAAAGTCTCAAATACAACTTTTTTTGTGACATTTCTTCCAGCATTTTGACATTTTCTACACATCTTTTAGATAGGCTGACAGTTCAGTGATTAGGCCAAGGAGACAGAAACAGAGCGAATAAGTGTCAAAAAACGATCTTAAAACTGCTGCAAAATGCAACAATTTTATTCATTGTCTGCCAGAATATTCTTACTGTGGCCGCGGATGCAAATGATGGCGTAAAATTGTTCTAGTGCCTCTGGCGCAGAGAAGATTTGTTTTATGCGCAAACACTTTTACGCAGAGGTGCAGCCAATTTTTATACAATCGTCACCAATTCTATACATCTCCCCTAATGGGACTTATGTATTAAGGCAAATTGGTACAATTCTGGGTTTAAACCAAATGCATTCTAGGGGGCAAATAAAAGTTCCCACTGTTTTGAATGGGGATATTAACCACTTGAATGCTACAGAGGTCCCCCACATGTTGCAAAACCACGGCCGGATTTGCAATAAGGCAGAGTAGGCACCTGCCTACAGGCGCATCCCACAGAGGGGCGCCTGTCATTGGGATAGTTTTTTGGCTTCCTTTTTTAAAAAATTTTTATTAGCCTTGCCAGTCACCCCTGCCCCCCCACTTGGTGCCCGCAGCAACATGGAGAGGAGAGGTCTGCTGCAAATACCTGTAGCTATTGAGCTCCTTCGTCGCTGTTGGCTCTTTAATAATAATGCAGAGCGCTGGGAGATGACATCATCACCCAGCTCCCTGCATTACAGACCACGTGGGAACTCCAGCAGTTACAGCTGTGTGCCAAAGGAGTCACATACCTCTCCTCTCCAGTGTTGTAGGAAAGGGGGGTCAATATGGAGATGATTGGGGCAATATTGAGATGATGGGGGCAATATGAACATGATGGGGGCAATGTGAGGGGCAATACTGAGATGATGGGGGCAATGTGAGGGGATATGGAGATGATGGGGGCAATGTGAGGGGCAATATGAGCATGATGGGCGCAATGTGAGGGGATATGGACATGATGGGGGCAATGTGAGGGGCAATATTGAGATGATGGGGGCAAAGTGAGGGGATATGGACATAATGGGGGCAACATGAGGGGCAATATGGACATGATGGGGCAATATGAGGGGATATGTAGATGATGAGGGCAATGTGAGGAGCAATATGGAGCTGATGGGGGCAATATGGAGATGATGGGGGCAATGTGAGGGCAATATAGAGATGATGGGGGGCAAGTTGGAGCTGATGGGGGCTAGTGTTGCCACCCAGCCGGTATTTTACCAGCTGGCTGGTAAAAAATTGGCTTCTGTCCAATATTAAGTCTATGGAGGGAATGCCAAGGCCGGTATTTTTTTTAAAGAAAAGGTGGCAACCCTAATGGGGGGCAATCTGAGGGGCAATATGGAGCTGATGCGGGGCAATGTGAGGGGTAATATGGAGCTGATGAGGGGGTGATATGGAGCTGATGAGCATTGTGGGAGTGTCCAGTGGAGCTGGCAAATCGGGGGGGGGGCTTCAGAATTCTGTGCCTACAGGCTCCTGAGATGTAAATCCGGCCCTGTGCAAAACAATGTGTTGGGGGATCTCTCTGGAATTACACTGGTTAAAAAAAAGACCCTTAATTTAAATCACAGGAATTTGGAAAAAGTTTATTTTTAACCCTGCGATACTGTTGGTTTGCTCCAGAAGTGCTCGCCATTATACATAAGACTCATTACAACAAGCTAAGTAAACTACGCAAGTGAATTCTTAACATAACAATTTTACTCATCTTACGGTGAACCAAAGAATCTACTTTACAAAGTCTAAAAAATGAATGCAAGAACTCCTGGGACAGATATATGGCTATTCTGAGGATAAAATGTCTGAGATAACTAGATAGAGAAATAAACTAGATGGGTCAACTGGTTCTTTTCTGCCATCAAATTCAATGGGGGAGATGCACTAAGTGGTGATAAAGAGGTGATAAAGTGGAGATAACTTCTCCAGTGATATCACTTCTCCAGTTCCTATGTTATTCTATAGTATGTACTAAGATTTCTTCCACTTTGGAGATCTTAGTACATATGGCGCGATGCAAGAAACATGCGCAATCTCTATTTCCCGTGTGAAAACCACTAGGGAATAGGTTTGCGCATGATTTTGTTGAATTGCGCATGAAAAAAATCAAGATTAGCGAACAGCTGAACATATTTTTTTGTGGGCGTGGCCAGGATTAACGAATCTGTGTGAGAGGAACAGCGAATGCGCCTGGTGCAGGAACTGATATTGCAAATTAATTTATACGTCTGTGTAGTGCTGTCGTAACAAGGAATTTTTCATGCGCAATTCAAGAAGAGTTCGGTATTCAGCTTCCTGGATTAGAATATGCGCAAAATCTATCTGCGCACAAAAATGCCTTTATCTGATGCGAACGTTTCTTGCATCGCTCCAGTAGGCTCTATAGAAAAATTTAAGAACTGGAGAAGTGATATCACTGGAGAAGTTATCTCCACTTTATCGTCGCTTAGTGAATCTCTCCCAATGTCCCTATGTGACACATGTTTAGAAGACACTTCTATCATAATGGTACAAATGTATATTTTTTTACAAATTTCTGATTTGAAAACCATCTCATTTATATTTAGAATTTAGAAACTCATAAAGGGAAAAATCAGGTCACTGCTAACTGACACTGTGCTTATGCAGAGAAGTATTAGTGCATTCCGGCCACAATTCTATGTTTACAACCCTTAAATGCCACCCCTATAGTCAGTGTAAATGGAAGGAAGAATTTTGTTCTCATTTCCTCAGTGCCCACTTTGTACATACCGCAGTCTGCCCCTTGGCTCAAAGGAACAGAAGTTCCCTAAACACCCACATTTCCACACTGCTTAGTGTGTATGTAGCATGAGCGGCCATTTTGTTACCCAGAATGCACATGCAGTAAGAGTGGCCATTTTGTTACCCAGAATACTTTGCATATAGGCATTAGACAGGCACAGATACATTCAGTGAACAAACGGCTTTATGCAAAGCAAAAGAAGAACTGTAGAGCAAACAAATGCATTATTGAGTGTGTGGGGGGTAAAATTACCATTGATTTATATGGGGCATTGTTTTGTGTTGTTGTCCCATTTAGAATTCAATAAATTAATAACCTCATTTAAATCAAGGGAAATTTAGGAAATGTTATTGGCCTCGTATGGTGCAGTTTTTCTGCCCCAGAATTACTCTACTGTTTATATAAATAAGGTTAAAAAAAAAACTGTTGTTTTTGTGCAGAATTAATTTCCCTTATAGAATCTTAACCCTTTCAGAGCCATAAGGGCATGTATGGTCCACAAAGGGTTAATATGAATTATTTTAAGAAAGACTTCCATTCGACATTAGATCCAATCCTCCAGGCCTCAATCCGTAATTTCTGATTGACTGAGACGTTTGTAATTTCATTTGTCATTTTTTTTTTTTTTAAATGAAACGCGGAAGCATCTTCCAATCAGATGTCTTCAGTTTACATCATAATGGACTTATGTATACGGCAAACGTGGAGCCATTCTGGAGCAAACCAGTGGCACTATAGGCAACAATTTGCAATAATTGGATATAGAGCTCTAGAATTCAAGGGGGTTTCATCCTCTGCGTGATAAAGGGGTGCGCAACGAATGGCTCTGCAATGCGTTGCGTACCCCCTGTGGCATTCGAATGTTAAAAAAAAACATTAAAATCAATGGTAATGTGCAGAATTGTTATTTCTCCCCTATAGTTCAGTTGGTTTGACCCAGAATTGTACCAATACAATTACAAAATGGTCCAGAGTTATCCTGGAGTAAACCAACTGCACCACAGGGTACACATAACAATTCCTAAATTCCCATGCACTTGAATAGAGTTTTTAACCCATTAAAAGCTCAATTTATTTTAACAGGACTTTTTCTTTGTCCCCTGCGGTGCAGTTGGTTTACCCCAGGATAACTCCAGTTTGCCTTTATAAATACGGACCATTGTTTCCGTTTTCTTTACAATTACACATTTACAAAATCTCTCCAGGGGTGTAAATAAGGATATTTGAGATCAAAAATGGTTTCCAAAATCGTCAAGATATTAAAAAAAACACTTTTGCAACAATAAATGGAGAAAAAAATACACGGATTACAGATCAATGGCGTATCAGCAGCAAATCAATTTTGTTTTGAATAAAGGGGAGGAGGGGTGAGCGAGACGCAGAGGCGGTCAAATGAGTGGTACATGCAGATTTTGTTTCATTCCTTAATATTTAAGTTTTCAGAACAACATCTTCCCTCGGATTTAACAAAACATCTCACATCCATTCAGGCTTTAACTTTCTATCTGCATGCATCAAAAACACTCAGCGGCTTAACCCTGCCAGAGCCAAGGGCCTATCGCTTAAAGAGTTAAGATCTCCCTGCCATGTATTTTTTTTTTAAACCCATTCATATATTCTGTGCAGTATAAACAGGACACTTACATGCATGTAATATAATAACAGTTGATGAGATTGAAAAGAAAGACAGTACAATCTTGGCATTTCAACATTGTTTTAACCCCACGTAATCCCATGTAATGCGCTGGAGGCGTTGCTAGCATCTAACTGGTTAAGAAAAAAAGTTACACGGCACATGTACGCAATCTATTATACAAATGATTCCACTGCAGGACAAGCTCTGAAGGGTTAACCGCTTCGATGCACGCATTACCTCCCGGAGCGTTAAGCAATGCAGCATCACCAGATCGAAAAACGGTTTGACCCCTTCTGCAAGGATAACCGAGGTGTATCTTTAAACAAATCATTAGACAGATGTATTTTTATATATACAGAGGGACTTACCATGTCTGAACTGAGCTGGGCTAAAATGGCGAAACTGGATAAACGATCACAGGAGCATTTAGTACGGAATGAATCCACGGGGACTGTACGACAGCCTTTGACAGACCAGGCACCAAGATTAGAGGATCTATATGGGAGAACAGAGACAGAGAAGAAAAAAAAAAAAGAGAGTAAGGATAGAGATGAAGCAACAATAAATATATGAATGGGGGTGGAGGAGGTCATTGTATGAGGATAGGAAGAAAAATCAACATGATTACTTGCTATATTTAGATCAAGACATAGGAAAAAATAGATATTAGCTGTATATAATATCAAATAAATTACATACCAGTTTGTTTTGGAAGCTAAGGGGGGGTGGATCATGTTGAAGCCTTTAAAACACACACACACACACAAACGATAGGGATGTTGGATGAGAAGGAAGGGGGGGCAAGGGATTACGTTAAACTAAAGGATGCATGGAGGAGGAGGGGGGGATGAATGGACAAAATATAATGGGGAAGGTGCAAGGTTTGAAAGGGCTTTTTTTTTTTCTTTTTTTTTTCCAGATTTGATGGGGGTGGGGGTGGACGCATGCAAATCGATCAGATGAGGCTGAATGGTGTTGTCTGGACGCCTTTGCATGGAGGGAGGGAAGCTGAGTGAAGATGGAGAGAAAGGGGTGGGGGGGGTACTGCAATTGACAGTCGGAGCAGAGGGGGAGAGATAGAGAGGATCTCGCTGGGAAGTTTTAGATGTGAAAGTGGGGGGAAGGGGGAGTCAGGATTAGAGGTACAAAACAAGAGAGATCTGGCTAGCGAAAAAGAGATGGAGACATGGTGTGCATCCTAAAGAATTAACTAATCCCGATTGCTAGATTTAGCCATAATTTACCATGAAATAGATATAATTCCAGTGGTTCCTAGGACTCAGTATTTTGTCATTTCCAAAGCAGGTGTTTTATGCAGACATGTTTATTTTAGGACTTTGTTAACCCCATTGGATGATAGAGAAATCTCTCTATCACCCAGTGGTGTTAAATTCATTTCCGCAGATGGTCATCATATTTATCAATTTTTTGTTAACTATTATTACCATCATTTATTTAACGTATTTTGAAGCCCCAACATCCAACAGATAAAAGATAAAAAAACTCGCTCTTACATGACAAGACGTATTGAAATAGTCACATATTTTAAGATGTATGATATTGCATGCTCTGGTTTTTAAGAAAGCAGTGGGAAGCTATTTTTTGGTGCACTCTCATTTCCTGGTCAGGCGCCTGTACTCTACAGTGCAAGACCTTCAGTGTAAAACACAGCAGGAAGTTGGATGTGCAAAGGGAAATTGATACCCCCAGTCTGGTATAAATTCGCAAATGGAAAAAAAGAAAAAAATATATATATTACATAATAATATATTATTACTACTACAACTATATCTCAGTTAGTTAATGCACCAGCTGTAAAATCTGTTCAAAGCTCAGGGTCACAGGTTCTCGTCCCAGCAGGGTCGACTCAGCCTTTCATCCTTCCATGGTAGATAAAATAAGTACCGTTACATTGGATAATAATATCTATATACCCCAGCACATACTTGAACAATGACAGACAATTTCAGTGTATTCTTCCTTGTAAAATACTTTGATATTATTAACTCCATAGCGATTTTAAAGAGCTAATTAATATACGGCACAGAATGACATGAATTACAGCTGTTTGCAATCCGATGAATTCCGATGCTTTGCAATGCATTCCGTGCCCCTCTGGCACGCAAAGGGTTAAACAGGATGATGAGAAACTATCATTACAGGTTTTTTTCTAATCCGATTTCATTTTAAACAGCAGTCATGCCGTATATTCTCCTCCATTTTCCATTCGCATCGGCTCTGTGGCCTTTATGAACTGTGTTTTTTACCGTTCTGTCTAAGATAGGTTTGCTTGGTATCCTTTTAAAAATGTTGCACACAAATTAGCCTGCGACATAAAGGCGCTTTAACCAGGTTTCCATAATGAAAAGGGCAACATGATAATCTCGCTCTGCATCAAAGTGTGAGATTCTCATTTCGCCTACGTAACAATGATATGCAGGCACTAAAATGTTTGCTGCGGGTTGGGTTGAAGCAACGTTTATTACAGAGGAGACATGAGAATCTCGCTCTTTGATTCAATATGACAACCTGGTTAAAGCGCCTTTATGCCGCACGCTCTTTTGTGTGCTACATATTAAAAGTAAACCGGTTTGCTTGAGCGCTGCGTTGGATACCTCTCAGGCACTCAAAGGGTTAAAAAGAGGACACATATGGTTACTTATTATGTTGCAATGGTTCTCATGTATCAAAGTGGCAATCATTTTTCATACGTGTCTTCTTTTAACTCTTTGATTGCATTGCATACCCCTCTGGCACTCAAAGGGTTAAAGGAATATCTTGGCAATCACAGTCTAAGGTCCAGGAATCTCCTAAGGGTTTTATTGATGTAAATAGGATTCCTGCGGCTTGCTCATAGAGATCAATTGACAGTGAGGGACAATGGGGCTCTATGGTGAGAGCCATGCTATAATACATCACCATATTTAGGAGGAAGTGGATAGTGGATAGAAATCACGGGATCACCATTGGCTCGCCGGTTAATGGACACTGTAGTTAATGTTCTGATAATCTCTTCATAAACACAGCATACATACATATTTAATGTGAACACTTCGCCATTTAACTGAACTGCACAGGAACCAGTACAACCCTGTAATGTGTTTTTTTTTGTCATTAGAATCCCACATTAAAATGGCTATCTGCTCACATTAATTATTGAATTGGATGTTTCAAATGGCTGAGGTATGGAACATTAAGGAGAATATTTAGCTTATTTCATTAACTATTACCACCTTGTTGTGTAACTGAGTAAGCAGGTTAGAGCAAGACCAATTACTTTTATTTACACAGACTATTTTACAAACATATATACTGAAGTATACATAAATATTAATGTGAGTTTTATTGCTGTGGAGCAATGTGATACACTTCTATACACAGACCACACAGTCTGATCTCCTACACACAGGGACACCAGGGTGATACACTTATATACACACCACACAGTCTGATCTCCTAAACACAGGGACACTGGAGTGACACACTTATATACACACCACACAGTCTGATCTCCTAAACACAGGGACACCAGGGTGATACACTTCTATACACACCACACAGTCTGATCTCCTAAACACAGGGACACCAGGGTAATACACTTCTATACACACCACACAGTCTGATCTCCTAAACACAGGGACACCAGGGTGATACACTTCTATACACACCACACAGTCTGATCTCCTAAACACAGGGACACCAGGGTGATACACTTATATACACACCACACAGTCTGATCTCCTAAACACAGGGACACCAGGGTGATACACTTATATATACACCACACAGTCTGATCTCCTAAACACAGGGACACCAGGATGATCTACTTATATACACACCATACAGTCAGATGCCCTAAACACAGGGACACCAGGGTGATACACTTATATACACACCACACAGTCTGATCTCCTAAACACAGGGACACCAGGGTGATACACTTCTATACACACCACACAGTCTGATCTCCTAAACACAGGGACACCAGTATGATACACTTATATACACAGTACACACTCTGATCTCCTACACACAGGGACACCAGGGTGGGAAAGAGGGACAGAGGGATTTGTGTCTCAAAGAGGGACTGTCCCTCCTAAAGAGTTGCACTTGTGGGGTATGGAGAACTAATATCTCCTATACAGGGACTTGTGGGAGTGATGTACCCCTAATATTTCCTAAAAAGGGACACTTGGGAGGTATGGATCCATAATATCTCGTAAAGATGGTCACTTTGGAGGTATGTACCCCTAATATCTCCTAAAAAGGTACACTTGAGGGGTATGGCTCTAATCTATATATATAAAAGAAGACTTTGTGCCTGCCAAAACACACCCAGGGGAGGCATAAAGCAGGACTTACTACTCCTATTGGGTGATTCAATCATGCAGGGAGTTGGCCCGCCCCCAATATGCAGTCTGCCCACCACTATCAAAGTCAGAAAAAAACAATATGGCCGCCACTTGCTCCTACACCACAGACAAACACACATGCCCCACTCACACAGCACCACACAAACACACACACACCACCACACACACACATGCCCCATTCACACAGCACCAAACACACATGCCCCCACTCACACACACAGCACCACATACACACACAAAGCCAGAAATAAATATGGCTGACACACACACACAGTCACTCACCCTGACTCCCAGTGGCCTCAGCAGGACCTGTAGTGCAGCACCAGAGGAACAAAATGGCACTCAAAGGGTTAAGGTAGGCCCTCATTGCTCAATTACTTCTTCACTGTCATCATTTGCCATGCAAGACACAGGACAGACAGCCATCAGGTACACACTTAACCCACTGACTGCCACAGGGTTGTGTATCAAGTTTTACCCCTCAGGGAGTGTGTTCAAACCCCTCACACTGTAAACTTGCATTTCCCTCCCACTTCTACTCCTTCCCCAGCCTATTACTAACACTTTTCCACATTTATGTTAAGCCCCGCCCACTTTTAACCCAGATTGCCCCATTTGTCTCTCCACATCAGCACTATATCAGTCTCCTCTAGGGACTACACAAGTCAGTGTTCCCAGGTATGAATACACTTCCCACTGCTATTTAACTCTCACATGCCTCTCTATATCTTAACCCTTTGACTGCCAGAGGGGTGCACAACTCATGAGCGCATGTGTTTCTGCTCATATATGTTGCGTGTGTGTTTGTGTACATCTCTGTTACATATGTGTGTCCATGTGTGCATCTCCAGTGTGTCTGTGTGTGTGCGCATGTGTTTTGCATGTTTCTGCCGCTCACTGTGTGTATGTGCATACATCCCAACATTTCACATGGCTAAAGAGGGACACTGTAGTTTTAGGTGATATTGTTGGGGGCGGGGCATTAGTAAGAATTTTTAGGTTATTTCATGACCTATTACTGGCTATTTATGTAACTGAATAAATGATTTAGTGCAAGACCAAAGTATTTTCTTTGCACAGACTAATGTATAAACACATATACTGAAGTTTATTGCTGTAGAGCAAAGTAATACACACCACACAGTCAGGGCTGGTGCAAGGATTTTTGCCACCCTAGGCAAAACCTAATTTTGCCACCCATTTCACTCCGCCCCTTGTGCCCCACCCCTTTGTACCCCGCCTACTTATACCCAACCTCTTTTCATGATTGTCCTCTCTCTGCCCCCTGGGCCAGTCTGCCCCTGGTCTGGAGATGCCTGTAAGAGATGCCCCCCACCAGCTCTAACTTGCCCCTTATCAGCTTCACTTTGGCCCACCAGCTCCACTTTGCCCCTATCAGCTCCACTTTCTCCCCCATCAACTCCAACTTGCCCCCTCAGCTCCAACTTGCCCCCCATCAGCTCCACTATACCCCCCATCAGCTCCACTATGCCACCATCAGCTCCACTATGCCACCATCAGCTCCAACTTGCCACCATCAGCTCCACCTTACCCCCCATCCGCTCCAACTTGCCCCCATCAGCTCCACTTTGCCCCCCATCTGCTCTAACGTGCCCCCACCAGCTCCATTTTTCCCCCTCTTCAGCTCCATTTTGCCCCCTCAGCTCCAACTTGACCCCTCAGCTCCACTTTGACCCCCATCCTCTCCAACTTACCCCCATCAGCTCCACCTTGCCCCCATCCTCTCCAACTTACCCCCATCAGCTCCAACTTGCCACCATCACCTCCAACTTGCCACCATCAGCTCCACCTTGCCCCCCATCCGCTCCAACTTGCCCCTATCAGCTCCACTTTGCCCCCCATCTGCTCTAACGTGCCCCCATCAGCTTCACTTTGCCCCTCTTCAGCTTCACTTTGCCCCCTCTTCAGCTCCAACTTGCCCCCATCAGCTCCACGTTCACCCCCATCCTCTCCAACTTACCCCCATCAGCTCCACCTTGCCCCCCATCCGCTCCAACTTGCCCCCACCAGCTCCAACTTGCCCCCACCAGCTCCACTATGCCCTCTCAGCTCCAACTTTCCCCTCTCAGCTCCACTATGCCCCCCAGCATCTCCAACTTGCCACCATCCGCTCCAACTTGCCCCCCCATCCGCTCCAACTTGCCCCACCATCTCCACTTTGCCCCCCCTTCAGGTCCACTTTGCCCCCCCTTCAGCTCCACTTTGCCCCCCCTCAGCTCCAACTTGCCCCCCCTCAGCTCCAACTTGCCCCCATCATCTCCACTTTGCCCCACATCGGCTCCAACTTGCCCCCTCAGCTCCAACTTGCCCCCCATCACATACCTGTAGCTCCCGCGCAGTCTTCTCTTCAGTAATGCAGAGCGAGCTGGGAGATCATGACTCCCAGCGCGCTCTGCATTACTAAAGATCTGACCCGATGAGGGAGCGCTGTAGCAACACAGACCTGACTGTGTTGTGGTTCCCGGCGTGGTGTGTGCGGGCGCAGCTCTTCTCCGCTGCATGCCCGCGCCCCCAGTACGTGTGTGCCCTAGGCCGGCGCCCACCTCGCCTATAGGTGGAGCCGGCCTTGCACACAGTCTGACCTCCTAAAAAGAGGGACAACAGGGTGGGAAAGAGGGACAGAGGGATTTGGCCCTCAAAGAGGTACTGTCCCTCCTAAAGAGGGACACTTGGGATGTATGGTATGTGTCTGCCTGTGTGTTGCATATGTCTGTGTTTATCAGTGTGTCTGCATTTCACACACGTGCGCCCAACGGTCATAACATGACGGGCAACGCCGTCACACGTTGCTAGTATCTCCTAAAAAGGGACACTTGGGAGGTGTGGACCCCTAATATCTCCTAAAGAGGGACACTTTAGATTGTAAGCTTTTGGGCAGGGACCTCGCAGCCAATGTTTCAATCTTCAAAGCACTTGTAACCCTGTATTGTCTAAAGCCTTAAATTGTAAAGCGCTGCGTACACTTGTTGTGTTATATAAACATGTTCATTCATTCATTCACTTGGGAAGTATGGACCCCTAATATCTCATAAAGAGGGATACTTGAGAGGTATGTACCCCTACATATATACACATTTCTACATTTGCAACAAACAGGCAGAAACACAGACACACACACACAGGCACACACAGTGAGCGGCAGAAACATGCAAAAGACATGTATACATACACACCAGAGATGCACACATGTACACACACATGTAACAGATGTACACACGCAACAGACATGCGCGGACACACATGCACACAAACACATATGCTCACACACATACATCAGACATGCAAAAGGCATACACACACACAGACACGCAACAGATATACACATGCACGCAACAGACATGCACACACACGCAACAGACATATGCGCACACACGCAACAGACATACGCACATACCCACACAACAGACAAACGCACACACACATAACAGACATACACACACACACACGCAACAGACATACGCACTCACACATGCAACAGACATATGCACACACACAACAGATATGCACACGCATGCAACAGACATACAGGCACACGCAACACAAAAGACATACACACACACAGAGTACACGGACACTGTGATAGCTGCACCCTTTGCAATTCCCCCTGATCTATATATATCAGTTATTCTCAGCCAGGGTGCCATGGCACATTGGTGTGCTGCAGACATCAAATTAGGGTGCCTTATATTTTCTATGATGATTTTTTCAACAATTTTAATATTATCTTTTAAATGCAGAAATATGGAAATTGTATTTACAATATGAGTATGATTGTGAGTCCTAATAATATATGTACATTGATCCATTGTACCCTTTATTATTCAATTGATAAATTACCTTAAATATGTCAGGGGTGCCCCAAAAGTACCAGATTGTGTGTTAGGGATGCTTTGAGCAAAATAGGGTTGAGAACCACTGATTATATATATATATAAAATGTACTCATCCTGGGGATCCCGGGTTGTGGACAGAGACAGAACACATCTGATAGACTGCAATAATGTTACACTTTATTAGAACATCATATGCAGGTAATTGTGGGCCCTCCTAAACAGGAAAAATGTTTCTCAAAATAAATGAATAAATACACACCAATTAATATGTTTTCATAAGTCCTAGTTTATATATATATATATATATATATATATATATATATATATATATATATATAAAATAGCATTAGGCAGGCACTGGGTCTGATTTAGCATGGAAGCATTTTCATACACTCCATTGTGATGTATCTATATTCCTTGATAAAGAGAAGACATATCCTCCCTTTAAATGCAGGACACTTGTAGAAAACAAACATTGTAGGTTTGCACTGATTACTGTGCAGAGCTGCATAATGACATTGCATAAGCCTCCTGCAGGATATCTGGTCATCTTAATTATTGGACACAGGCTAACTGTGGGAGTCCATTAACAGAAAGCTTAATTACCTGCCAAAGCAGGCAGAAAAAAATATAATTTACAAGCCAAATGAAAAAAAACGAACAAACAAACAACAAACAAAACCCTTAGTTTTGCATTTGTTTTGAATACGATAATAACCTCCTTTTTATAGCTGCTAACTGAAATGTTCAGACCTTGGCAAAGAAAGAAATGGCATGCACCTCAGTAACCTCTGTCCTCTGTGCAATGCAATGGAGATCTCCCTATGTATGTATCCATACCTTCCAAGTGTCCCTCTTTAGGAGGGACAGTCCCTCTTTTAGACCCAAATCCCTCTGTCCCTCTTTCCCACCCTGATGTCCCTCTTTTTAGGAGATCAGACTGAGTGGTTAGTAGATAAGTGTATCACATTGTTCTACAGCAATATAACTTGCTTTATTGTTTTGTATAAATGTCAGTATATGTATTTATAAATTAGTCTGTGTAAATAAAATACTTTGGTCTTGTTATAAGTCATTTATTAGGTTATACAAAGAGGTAAGAATAGGTCATGAAATAGCCTAAAAATCCCCGGTAATGCTCCGCCCACCAGCCACACCCCCAGCAACACCCCCTAAAACACAAGTGTCCCTCTTTGGCAATTTGAAATGTTGGGAGGTATGTGTATCAGTGGCGTAACTAGGAGCCACCGGGCCCTGGTGCAGAAATTTCCATGGGCCCGACGGCCCCCCAACTTCACATTGCCCCATGTCCATCTCCTACCTCCATCACCCGCTCCCACACGGTTCTCAGTAATGCAGAGCGCTGATAGATGATGTCATCTCCCAGCGCTCTGCATTAATAGAGTGCCGGGAGATCAGCTGAGCTGATGCTGGCAAGGGCTGCGGGTGAGTGTCGATGGATTCACAGGGGGTGGCCGGGCCCCTGGAGTGACGGGCCGAGTCGCAGGTATGACCCCTGCGACCCCTGTTGTTACGCCACTGGTATGTATGCATGTATGTATTTTTATTTATATAGCGCCATACAGGTACAAATCGCTTGACAGAAACAGTGATACTAAGGTGACCACATTCCCATTCTGCCATTCAGGGACAGTGTGGAGACGAGAACAGCAGAGTACTTGGCCTCAGTTCTAGTGCACCTATGTGGGAGGAGTCACTATACATCACTTAACATCAGGGCTGAACCTACTCTTTCTCCGGCACACCACACTGGAGGGAGAACTGCCCACGGTCAGAGAAGGTGATGCCTGTTGTGGACTAGAAGAAAATGTACATTATACCCAAAGCCTTAGACTAGCATTACACTACAACAATATTGCACTAAAGCTCCTGTTTGAAGTCATAATCAAGGCTGAGTTCTCTCTAGTGTTTAAAGCTCTGTCTGGAAGCCATTTTCTTGTAGCCCAGTAGAGGCATCACTTCCTGTCACAGTAGACAATGGGCAATTGTCCTTCTAGTGTATAGAACTCTGTGCTCTGAAGTCTTCATTCTGGGACTTTGTATTGTCCCAGAAGGGGGCTGCCCAGGACACGGGACACACTTTTAAAAACAGGGACTGTCCAGGGCAATCTAGGATATGTGGTCACGCTAAGTAATGCAATACTAAAATACAGGACAGGGTTCAGATTATCAGGCTAAAGTGTGATCATTGTATTATTAGTGGGAGGAAAAGTGCAGCAAAGGGAATGATACACAGGGGAGAGGACCCTGTCCCAAAGAGCTTACAATCTAGTGGCAAATCAGACCAATTACAAAAAAAAATGAATAAACGTAAAATAAACTGTTGGAAAACCCTTTGAGTACCAGAGGTACCACAAGATAAAAAGAAAAAGAGGGCATCCAGATTTAAATATCCTTTAGTCTAATTATTTATCTGATGCAGGGATCCATATAGACTTATAGAGGCAGCCATTGCAGGTCCGGACCATTTAAAGGAATACTGGAACCTAAAAATGAACTGTGGTTATATGGTGTACACTTAACCCTTTGAGTGCCAGAGAAAGTAATGTTTCACAAAAACAGCAGCTCTAATTAATCTTCACAGTATTTCGACTTTGGAGAGTGCTATTTCACTACTGTCAGAGTTGTAGTACAAGAGTAACTGAATGATAAAGTACCCCACTCCCGCCCCTTTTACCTAGTGTAAGTCACCTCCCCTCAGATGTGGAATCTGGTCTCTTGACCGGACTGATCACAGCAAGGGACAATCTTCTTACTGTGATCATAAGGAAAACCCTGCCCCCCTTGACAGGTTTTTCCTTATGATCACTGAAGATTGTCCCTCTCTGTGATCCATCCGGACAGTCTTGCTGCTCTGAGGTGAGCAGTGTTACATCAGTAAAAGGGGAGGGAGGGGATACTTTATCATTCAATTACTCTTGTACTACAACTCTGACAGTATTGAAATAACACTCTCCATGACCCAAATACTATGAAGATTAATTGGAGCTGCTTTTTTTGTGAAACGTTACTACACCTTTAAAGAGGTAGTTTAGCATCATATATTAGGGATGTAATATATGAATGTCATGTTTTACAAATGCTATCTGAAAGTACTTGATATTTAAAGATATATCAACCACTTAATTTATTGACATTATTACTAGTGTTGAGCGAGCATGCTCGGCCGATGCTCGGATCGGCTCGAGCATCGCTCTGCTCGGCACATGGCGGTACTCGTACGAGTACCGCATGTGCTCGCCCGCCATGTTCGGGTCTCCTCCCCGCACGTTTTGCGGCTGCTGCGCAGCCAATAAACGTGCAGGGAGGCTCTGACATCGGTGTAATGCCAGCAGCCATGTTGGCTGCTGGCATTACACTGATTGGCTGGCCAGAACCCGTGGTCAGGTGCTGTATAGCACCTGACCAGCGAGTTCGGCTCAGTCTGAGCCAGGGAGAGCTGAGGATAGGAAGGGAAAGGCAGTGTAGGGAGGAAAAAAACAAAAATTGTGAAAAAAAAAGAACCAAAAGTCCTTTTTAGGACTACTGTGTGTGGGGGCAGCAGGTTATTTGGTGTGGGGGGAAAAAAACAAAAAAAAAAAAAAAAAAATATATATATTCTGTTTAGTGTGCAAAGTTGCAGATTAGAGCACATTCTGTTTAGTGTGCACAGTTGCAGATTAGAGCACATTCTGTTTAGTGTGCAAAGTTGCAGATTAGAGCACATTCTGTTTAGTGTGCAAAGTTGCAGATTAGAGCACATTCTGTTTAGTGTGCAAAGTTGCAGATTAGAGCACATTCTGTTAAGTCTTCAAACTAAAATATCAAAGTCACGTATTCCATTCAGTGTGCGTCGCCGCAGTTTAGCAGCACATTCTGAGTACTGTGCAGAGTTGCAGAATAGGAAGAAATACTGTTAAGTCTTCAAACTAAAATATCAAAGTCACATATTCCATTCAGTGTGCTTCGCCGCAGTTTAGCAGCACATTCTGTGTACTGTGCAGAGTTGCAGAATAGGAAGAAATACTGTTAAGTCTTCAAACTCAAATATCAAAGTCACATATTCCATTCAGTGTGCTTCGCCGCAGTGTAGCAGCACATTCTGTGTACTGTGCAGAGTTGCAGAATAGGAAGAAATACTGTTAAGTCTTCAAACTCAAATATCAAAGTCACATATTCCATTCAGTGTGCTTCGCCGCAGTTTAGCAGCACATTCTGTGTACTGTGCAGAGTTGCAGAATAGGAAGAAATACTGTTAAGTCTTCAAACTAAAATATCAAAGTCACATATTCCATTCAGTGTGCTTCGCCGCAGTGTAGCAGCACATTCTGTGTACTGTGCAGAGTTGCAGAATAGGAAGAAATACTGTTAAGTCTTCAAACTCAAATATCAAAGTCACATATTCCATTCAGTGTGCTTCGCCGCAGTGTAGCAGCACATTCTGTGTACTGTGCAGAGTTGCAGAATAGGAAGAAATACTGTTAAGTCTTCAAACTCAAATATCAAAGTCACATATTCCATTCAGTGTGCTTCGCCGCAGTTTAGCAGCACATTCTGTGTACTGTGCAGAGTTGCAGAATAGGAAGAAATACTGTTAAGTCTTCAAACTAAAATATCAAAGTCACATATTCCATTCAGTGTGCTTCGCCGCAGTGTAGCAGCACATTCTGTGTACTGTGCAGAGTTGCAGAATAGGAAGAAATACTGTTAAGTCTTCAAACTCAAATATCAAAGTCACATATTCCATTCAGTGTGCTTCGCCGCAGTTTAGCAGCACATTCTGTGTACTGTGCAGAGTTGCAGAATAGGAAGAAATACTGTTAAGTTTTCAAACTCAAATATTAAAGTCACATATTCCATTCAGTGTGTTTCAACGCCGTTTAACAGCCTATTCTGTGTACTCTGCAGAGTTGCAGAATAGTAAGAAATACTGTTAATTTTTCAAACTCAAATATTAAAGTCACATATTCCATTCAGTGTCTTTCACCGCCGTTTAACAGCCTATTCTGTGTACTCTGTACAGTTCCAGAATTATAAGAAATACTGTTAAGTTTTCAAACTCAAATATTAAAGTCACATATTCCATTCAGTGTGTTTCAACGCCGTTTAACAGCCTATTCTGTGTACTCTGCAGAGTTGCAGAATAGTAAGAAATACTGTTAATTTTTCAAACTCAAATATTAAAGTCACATATTCCATTCAGTGTCTTTCACCGCCGTTTAACAGCCTATTCTGTGTACTCTGTACAGTTCCAGAATTATAAGAAATACTGTTAAGTTTTCAAACTCAAATATTAAAGTCACATATTCCATTCAGTGTGTTTCAACGCCGTTTAACAGCCTATTCTGTGTACTCTGCAGAGTTGCAGAATAGTAAGAAATACTGTTAATTTTTCAAACTCAAATATTAAAGTCACATATTCCATTCAGTGTCTTTCACCGCCGTTTAACAGCCTATTCTGTGTACTCTGTACAGTTCCAGAATTATAAGAAATACTGTTAAGTTTTCAAACTCAAATATTAAAGTCACATATTCCATTCAGTGTCTTTCACCGCCGTTTAACAGCCTATTCTGTGTACTCTGTACAGTTCCAGAATTATAAGAAATACTGTTAAGTTTTCAAACTCAAATATTAAAGTCACATATTCCATTCAGTGTCTTTCACCGCCGTTTAACAGCCTATTCTGTGTACTCTGTACAGTTCCAGAATTATAAGAAATACTGTTAAGTTTTCAAACTCAAATATTAAAGTCACATATTCCATTCAGTGTGTTTCAACGCCGTTTAACAGCCTATTCTGTGTACTCTGCAGAGTTGCAGAATAGTAAGAAATACTGTTAATTTTTCAAACTCAAATATTAAAGTCACATATTCCATTCAGTGTCTTTCACCGCCGTTTAACAGCCTATTCTGTGTACTCTGTACAGTTCCAGAATTATAAGAAATACTGTTAAGTTTTCAAACTCAAATATTAAAGTCACATATTCCATTCAGTGTCTTTCACCGCCGTTTAACAGCCTATTCTGTGTACTCTGCAGAGTTGCAGAATAGTAAGAAATACTGTTAATTTTTCAAACTCAAATATTAAAGTCACATATTCCATTCAGTGTGTATCACCGCCGTTTAGCAGCCTATTCTGTGTACTCTGAACAGTTGCAGAATAGTAAGAAATACTGTTAAGTTTTCAAACTCAAATATTAAAGTCACATATTCCATTCAGTGTGTTTCACCGCCGTTTAGCAGCCTATTCTGTGTACTCTGCAGAGTTGCAGAATAGTAAGAAATACTGTTAAGTTTTCAAACTCATATATATTAAAGTCATATATATCGTGTAAGATGAAGAAGGCGGGTAAAAAGGGACGGGGAAGTGGACGTGATCCTGAAAGTTCAGGGCGCGGGTCAGGACGCGGAGAAACTGTGCCTGGTGCCAGAGCACAAGAAAGAAAGACATCCACCATACCTAGCTTCATGTCTGATTTCACAGGGCGTCGCAGGACATCACTCTCGAGGTCCGACCAGTGCGAACAGGTGGTCGGTTGGATGACAGCTGATACTGCTTCCAGTCGGTTAAGCACCACCCTGTCTTCCACCAAGTCCACTCTCAGTAGCCAAGAGTCTGGTCAACATAATCCTCACTCTGATCATCCTTCCTCCCACCATACACGGTCTGGTCAAAGAAGTGATCCCACACTGGGATATAGTGATGAGCTCGTCTCATCACCAATCCTTCATTTGACCCTCTCTCCAAGCACGCTTGCAGAGGAACATGACATCTTGTGCCCTGATTCACAACCTCTAGAGGCTACCCAATCACAAGAAGATGACAGATGTGAACGGCATTTAAGGTCAAAGGAAGTAGTGGATGATGATGATGATGATGAGACACAGTTGCCATTAAATCAACCACTATTTCCTTCTCAAGACCTTGTTGAGGAGAATGTTATACAGTTGTCAATGACCGAGTATGTGGTGGGATCAAGACTTGAGGAGGATGATCAGAGTGAGGAAGTGGAGGAGGACTTGGTGGACGATGAGGTGACTGACCCCACCTGGGAAGGTGTAGAGCCGAGCGATGACAGAAGTCCTGAGGGTGAGCCATCTGCAGCACCGCAACAGGCTGGAAGAGGCAGTGGTGTGGCTACAGAAAGAAGGCGGACCGCACCAAACCGGCCCGCAAATGTTCCACGGAGCACCCCCTTGCGTAAATCTACCTTGCCAAGGGGTAGGTGTTCCGCGGTATGGCGTTTTTTTAAGGAAAGTGCGGACGACAAAAGATTTGTAGTTTGCAACCTGTGCCACACCAGAATGAGCCGAGGCATGAACACTAGAAACCTCACCACCACCAGCATGATCCGACACATGGCATCCAAGCACCGTAGTAAGTGGGAGGAACGCCTGGATCGCCCATCTGTGTCTGCAGGCCACACCACTGCCTCCTCTTCCCCTGTTTTCGGTGCCGGCCAATCGCCTGTCGAAGGCGCAGGCCCGCATACCTCCCGCCCTGCACCTGTACCATCTGAAGCACCATCAGCGACCACATCCACTTCCCTGTCCCAGCACAGCGTCCAAATGTCGTTACCCCAGGCATTTGAGCGCAAGCGAAAATACCCAGCCACCCACCCACAGGCCATAGCACTAACCTCACACCTTTCCAAATTACTGGCCATCGAAATGCTGCCATTTAGGCTTGTGGAGACTGAGTCCTTCCGCAGCCTGATGGCAGCAGCTGTCCCTCGGTACGCGGTCCCCAGCCGCCACTACTTTTCCCGGTGTGCCATCCCCGCATTACACCACCATGTGTCCCGTAACATCACCCGTGCCCTGACCAACGCAGTTACTGGGAAGGTCCACTTAACGACTGACACATGGACAAGTGCTTGTGGCCAGGGACGCTACATTTCCCTGACGGCACACTGGGTGAATGTCGTGGAGGCTGGGAGCGACTCGGACCCTGGGATGGCACGGGTGCTACCCACGCCGAGGATTGCGGGCCCTACCTCCATCAGGGTTTCCACCAGCACCTACGTTATTGGCTCCTCCTCCTCCGTTTCCACCTCCGAATTCTCTACACACAGCGCCACTCCCCCATCAGCCAGTAGCTGGAAGCAGTGTAGCACTGCAGTGGGGAAGCGTCAACAGGCCGTGCTGAAGCTGATCTGCCTTGGGGACAAACAGCACACGGCCTCAGAGCTGTTGCAGGGGATTAGTCACCAGACCGAGCAGTGGCTCTCGCCACTCAACCTGCAAGCAGGCATGGTTGTGTGTGATAATGGGCGTAACTTGGTGGCGGCTTTGGAGCTCGGCAAGCTCACACACGTACCATGCCTAGCGCATGTATTTAATTTAGTGGTGCAGCGATTTCTAAAAACCTACCCCAATGTGCATGATCTCTTGACCAAGGTGCGCCGCGTGTGTGCACATTTCCGTAAGTCATCTACAGCTTCGGCCGGCCTGTTGAAGCTGCAGCAGCGCTTACAATTGCCAGCTCACCGGCTGCTGTGTGACGTGAGCACGCGCTGGAACTCCACCTTCCACATGTTGGCCCGGCTTTGTGAGCAGCAGAGGGCAGTAGTGGAGTACCAGCTGTTACACGGTCGTCGCCTCTCCGTTCAACTTCCTGTAATCAGAAGTGAGGAGTGGGAATGGATGTCAGACCTCTGCGAGGTTTTACGCAATTTTGAGGAATCGACACAGATGGTGAGCGGCGATAACGCTATTATCAGTGTAACCATCCCACTTCTGTGTCTACTGAAACGCTCGCTGCTCACAATTAAAACCGACGCTTTGCATGTGGAAGAGGTGGAAATGGGGGAGGAAGAGCTTACACAAGGTGATAGCCAGAGCACCCTCACTTCGTCTTCTCAGCGACAATTGGAGGAGGCGGAGGAGGAGGAGGAGGAGGAGGAGGAGGAGGAAGACACGGTTGCCTCCGCTACAGAGGGTAGCCATGGAACTTTAGTTCCATCTCTTCAGCGTGGGTGGGCAGAAGAGGAGGAAGAGGATGAGGATATTGAGAGTCAGCCTCCTGGTGAGGACAGCGAAATCTTGACTGTTGGTACTCTGGCACACATGGCTGACTTTATGTTAGGCTGCCTTTCCCGTGACCCACGCGTTGTACGCATTTTAGACAACACGGATTACTGGGTGTTCACCCTTCTGGACCCCCGCTACAAAGAGAATTTCTCATCTCTCATTCCTCCGGTGGAGAGGACAAGCAAAATGGTGCAATACCAGAAGGTTCTTGTTGAAAAATTGCTCCAAAATTTTCCATCTGACAACGCTGGCGGCAGAGTACGTGCTACCTTGGCCAACCGAGAAGGGGAGAAAAGGGGAGCACACAGCAGTTCCGAGAAAGGCAGGGCAACACTCTCCAAGGCGTGGGACACCTTCATGACACCCCGCCAGCACCCTCACCCTGATGCGCAGCCTAGTGTCACAAGGAGGGAAAAGTTTTGGAAGATGGTGAAGGAGTACGTAGCAGACCGTGTCAGCGTCCTCAATGATCCCTCTGTGCCTTACAACTACTGGGTGTCCAAGCTGGACACGTGGTATGAACTGGCACTCTACGCCTTGGAGGTGCTGGCCTGCCCTGCCGCCAGCGTTCTGTCTGAGCGGGTATTTAGTGCTGCTGGTGGCATCATAACAGATAAGCGTATCCGCCTTTCCACCGACAATGCTGATAGGTTGACACTTATAAAAATGAACAAGGCCTGGATTTCCCCTGACTTCTCCACTCCACTGGAGGAAAGCCCCGGGGGAACATAAACTCACTTTATATATGTTATTTACAATGATGGGAATACTCTGTATTCCCATTCACCCCTTCCACCCCAAAAACGGGTATATGGTTGACTCTTAATGTTCTCATCCTCCTCCTCCTCTTCCATATGCCCTGGGATATAATTTTTATATAGGGCCAGCTCACCAGCGTGCCCTGGGATATAATTTTTATATAGGGCCAGCTCACCAGCGGGCCCTGTGATATAATTTTTATATAGGGCCAGCTCACCAGCGGGCCCTGTTTGCCAATTTTTATATAGGTCAGCTCACCAGCGGGCCTTCTCATATAATGTTTTATTGGGTCAGCTCTCTAGCGGGCCCTCTCATATAATGTTTTATAGCGTCAGCTCACTAGCGGGCCTTCGCATATAATGTTTAGGATGGTCAGCTCTGCAGCAGACCCTCACCCATAATGTTTTAGATGGTCAGCTCAGCGCACGTTTCCCTCTTAATCATGGCCTCAGTTCTGAAAATCAAGGAAATTTTTGGGAGAATTTGCCTCTGCGCACGTTTCCCTCTTAATCATGGCCTCAGTTCTGAAAATCAAGGAAATTTTTGGGATAATTTGCCTCTGCGCACGTTTCCCTCTTAATCATGGCCTCACTTCAGAAAATCGATGAAATTTTTGGGAGAATTTGCAGATGATATACAAGTAAATATACAGCAAATACTGTTTGGTAACAATTTTTCGCCTAAAGTCGTTTTTATTTTCCTTTTTGTGTGTTTTACGGTCAGTCTGTAAAAATGGCGTACTACGGGCGAAAGATCGTTCCCAGCAGCGATGTTGGAGTCCAAGGTGCATCCAGACATCCTCCCTATGCTGTCCCTGAACCATTTCTGTAGTGTTTCCATCTTTTTCTGCCCTTTTCCTATGGACCAGGCACCCTCCCCTCATCAGAGCAGGGGGTGCCTGGTGTAATGCTCGAGTCCTCCCATTGACTTCAATGGGGCTCGGGTGTTCGGCCGAGCACTCGAGCCTCAGGGGGTGCTCGGTCAGAGCACCCGAACATCCGAGCATTGGGGTGCTCGCTCATCACTAATTATTACTCTTTAATGTCTAAGGCAATAGATCATGGGCAACAAACGTGCGGCCCATGGGTCAAATGCAACATGCCTGACCCCGGGGTGCGGCCTGTCTGAGATTTTTAGAAATATATATATTTTTTTATTAATTAGAAAACATGAACTCGTAACCCCTACTTTCCTGGCTACGGCCAGCAAATCTTAATGGACTTTATTAATTTTTCCCTTGTGCGTTATTTTAAGAGATACCATCTTCAGTCAGTCTGGAATCTCATGTTCATGGAGGTAGACATGACAGTTGCTAGTAATTTTTTTCAAACTGCAGCCAGGAGCGGCTCTAGGTTTTTGGGGGCTTTAAATAAAAAAAAATCCAGTGGGACCTCTCCATTGTTCCTGCGCCGGTGCTTCTAAGAAGACATTGCCATCTGATATTGGTGACGTTCAGCGCCACTACTGTTTAGCACTGTAGAACCCTCAGACCAATTGGGGGTCCCAGAGGTGTAACTAGAAGCCACCGGGCCCTGGTACAGAATTTGCCTTAAGCCCCCACCAACTACATTGCCCCCCCATTACCCCCAATCTCCACATTGCCTCCCTTTGCCCCCAATCTACACATTGCCTTCCATTGCCACCAATCTCCACATTGCCCCCCTTTGCCCCCAATCTCCACATTGCCCCCCATTGCCACCAATCTCCACATTGCCCCCCATTGCCACCAATCTCCACATTGCCTCCACATTGCCCCCCATTGCCACCAATCTCCACATTGCCCCCCTTTGCCCCCAATCTCCACATTGCCCCCCATTGCCACCAATCTCCACATTGCCTCCACATTGCCCCCCATTGCCACCAATCTCCACATTGACACCCCATTGCCCCCAATCTCCACATTGCCCCCCATTGCCACCAGTCTCCACAGTGCACCCCATTGCCCCCAATCTCCACACTGCCCCCCATTGCCCCCAATCTCCACACTGCCCACCATTGCCCCCAATCTCCACATTGCCCCAATCTCCACATTGTCTCCTGCTCCACATTGCCCCCAATCTCCACATTGCCTCCTGCTCCACATTGCTCTCAATCTCCTACCTCCCTGGTGGTCCAGCGGTGCGGCAGGAGAGGTCTGTGCCTCCTTCTGCACAGACCTCTATACAGCTGGAGCTCCTGTGCGGTCCTCTCTTCAGTAATGCAGAGGGCTGGGGGATGATCTCATCTCTCTGCATTACTAGAGTGCCGACGAGGGAGAGCTCAGTCACTAGAGGTCTGTGCCAAAGAAAGCACAGACCTCAGCTTATTACTAGTTGTGGGCTGTGGGGGGAAGGTCACAGAGTGTGGCCTTGCCTCTGGAGTGACAGGCCCGGTCGCAGGTGCGACCCCTGTGACCCCCATTATTACGCCACTGAGGGGTCCTAACCAGCCCCTTATTCTGCTAATATTGTAGCTCCACCACTGCAGCAGGCAGTAACCTTTTCAGGACCAGAAAGATGCATGACACATTAAGAATCAATGAGTTGCCTGCCCTTCTGGTCCTTAACCCTTTGAGTGCTAGAGAGGTAGTGCGTTGGTTAAACATTTAAGATCAGCATGTGCAGAGACAGAGTTTAACGTCTTGTCCTCCTGCTACCAGCAGCTATGTCCGCCTCCGTGGAAGTAAAATCTAGGACTCATTGAAAATATTATTTCTTGAACCAAGTTGCAAAGGCAAAATTCATTAGGGGCCTTTAGGATTTTACAGGCATAGTACATTAAGTGGGGGGCATTTATTAATAGCAGATGTTAGTTCCCTTTAAATTAGGGTTTAACCCTTTCGAAAGCCAAAAAGTTATCCAGTGAATTGCGTTGAAATGCATTGGATACCTCTGGTGCTCAAAGGGTTAGTCACCTTTACCCCCTTATGGACCGGCTGCGTGCACAAGCGTCCACCACTTAAAGGGATAGTAATACTTAGGTAATCCCTATATTAAAGTCCTATTAAATAAATGTATTGCCCCCAGTGTCATCTCTCAAACCTTTATGTTTGTTAGCTGACTGAAGGGAAATCCGGTCTTACGATCATCAGGCGGCTCTCCAGCACAACCGCGATCGCATTAATAAAAAAGAAATCTTTCATTGAAATGGTCTTCTACGTGTGCTTGGTTTGTGATTGGTTTGCAAGCACACGTAGAAGACCGTTTTAGTGAAATATTTTTTTTAATTAACGTGATCGCGGCTCTGCTGAAGAGCCGCCTGATGATCGTAAGACCGGATTTCCCTTCAGTCAGCTACAACGCTGACTTCGGGGAAGGGAGAGGGCAACTTTAGAAGCGATTATCTCTCAAACCTTTATGACACTGGGGGCAATATATTTATTTTTAATATATTTTTAATACAGGGATTAGTAATGATTAAGTATTACTATCCCTTTAAGGACCGTGGAGCATTTTTAAAAAAAATCATATCCGATTCAGGGCTCCCCGAACAGATGTGCAGCCGTGCGAGGAACCCAGAAATCCATGACGGTCCTGGAACTTCATGGGTCCTTAAGTGGTTAATTATTATTATTATTATAAAGTGTTTTATATTAATGCACGTTCTATGTTTGCATTAGCGTTCCCTAAAAAAGAAAAAAAGAAAATCTGAATTTCTAAAAAAAAAAAAATATTGAAAAGATAAGTGTTGTATTTCACCGGGCATAAAATAATTTGGCTTAATAAATTGCGTAGGTTGTTATTAAGAAAAATAAATAACTCAGAATCCTCATCAAAGACAAAGGCACTAATTGGAAAGCTATAATTGCTGTTAGCAGTCATACGTGTTCGTGGCAGCCAGCATGTCCAATTTCTGCAGGGTGCACATTATATAGACCCGTTATGCCAAATACGATCATTTTAAAACCAGCTGGAAATGCTCCATAAAGAATTTAAAAAATGGGATTTACTGTCAGTTCGATAATAATAACGTTACACGTGTATTCAACAGCGGAATGATTAGCCTGGGTGCCAGACGACCTCCTTAATGGGGTAGAGAAAAAAAACACAAGCACTGATGCCAGGACTAATTAGGACAATATTTTTAATCAGTGAATATTCCATCTCATAATTGTTTAGTAAACATATGAAACTGAGTTGAGCGCATATCCCTTTAAATCAGGAACTCGTATAAAAAACACACGCTACAGGGATTTCATAAGTGTCTTTGCTGTAAATGGATGTGAGGTCACCTTATATGTTACATACAGGGACGGAATTACATCCCAGATGCCCGTAGGCAATGTACTTTAGCAACTAAGGGGTTAACCCCATCCCGACAATGGATGTACATGTACATCCCGCAGAAACTGTCTCTTAGTGACAGAGGACGTACATGTACGTCCCAGAAGTCATTGCAGGTGTAAAAGGAAAATTGCAATGGGTTATAAATAATGCAACAGTGACACAGTTGTTCCAAATTATGGACTCATTATCATTCAAAAGATAATAATATTTTACAGTACAGAAAAAACCCCGCAAGTATTGTGCAATTACAAACTTACAAGCAATTCTGTATGAGAGCTCTCTCATCCCACAATAGAGGACCCCTTAAGTATACACTAACGATAACCCACTGGTAACCCACCCCCCGTTATTGCTCAATCAGCAGTCTTCGGCATCGTTATCTGGTCCGTCCAGCTGGTCTGTCCTTGAAGCATAAACCTCTATTGTACTGGGAAAAAAAACTTACCAAACTGACCCTGCAAACTAACTCTATATTTCAACTAATTTAAAACTCCTATTTTTCTAATGGAGCGAAAGTATTCATGCATATGCACTGCTTTTAAAGGTACAGTACACTTATTAGAAAAAGATCATAGGATATAGCTTTTTCCCCAACACAGGTAATGGGGAAAAAAGTTTGGCAGGTGTTAAGTGCCGGCCGTGTGTGCACGCGGCCAGTCACTAAGGGGTTAAAAACTTTTTTTTTTGTCCTTGCTTTCTATAGGTCAAGGGTATTTTCTGTGCCAAGAAGCAATGGATGGGGCTAAGGGTGGGGGTCATGTGAGGAGTGGGGGCGTGTCCATGGGCAGAGCTAAGGGCTAGCTCCACCCATGACTACACCCCCCACTCCTCACATAACCCCCACACCTGTTGGTGCTATATAAATAAAAATATACATACATACATACATATACATTATAACGAGTGATACATAGAAAAGGAAAGCTGTGAGGACACTCTGGTCCATTATTCAGGTTGGCTTAACAAGGAAACATACCTGACAACTCTTTGGATTTTCCTCAGAGAATCGGGTTTGCAGACTGAATTACCGGCTTCCCTGGGACAGAGACTAATTCTTTGGCTTTCCCCGTCCACTCAGCTCACTCCCTTCCCACTCCGCCTACTTTTCTCACACGTTTCAGGGCAAACTCCTCCTTTCAACCATCTCCCCACCCACAATCCTATATAATAATTCGCTAGGATGTTTGTCAGAAGCCGTCATGCGCAGAGGAGACTGCCCGAACGCACAGAATGCTGGGAGCACAGAATGCTGGGAGCACAGAATGTTGGGAGCATGGAATGTTGGGAGCACAGAATGCTGGGAGTACAGAACGTTGGGAGCATGGAATGTTGGGAGTACTGAATGTTGGGAGCACAGAAGGCTGGGAGTTCTGTGCTGGGAGGTGTAGGAATGTTGGGAGCATGGAATGCTGGGAGTATGGAATGTTGGGAGCACAGAAGGCTGGGAGTTCTGTGCTGGGAGGTGTAGGAATGTTGGGAGCATGGAATGCTGGGAGTATGGAATGTTGGGAGCACAGAAGGCTGGGAGTTCTGTGCTGGGAGGTGTAGGAATGTTGGGAGCACAGAATGCTGGGAGCTCTGTGCTGGGAGAATTATGTGCTTTTGGACAGTCTCTACAGTGCATGACTGCGTCGGTGGCAGTACGCAGAGCAGGACTGCCCTCTTAACCCATTAAGTGACAGAGTGGTACACAACACATTGCAAAGCAATGCATTGTGTACCCCTCTGACACTCAAAGGTTTAATACCACCTGGACCTTGGTCCGTATACACGGGCTTTTACACTAGTATGACATAAAACACATGATTTGGACATTCCCACACACAGCACTACACGGTTTCTCCAGGAACTTGGGACAAGCAGTTCACTGAGTATGTATTATATACACAGAAAGTATGATACAAGTATATGGATTACATTATATCATTACAAATTGTGGGGATATTAAGCAATTGTAAGGTCTGCACAGATATATGATATGATATGAGATGTATAGGGTTAGATAAAAAGTACTGGGAACAAGGAAAATTAATTAGTGCAGAGGTGGGAAGAGCCTTTTAGTCTGGAAGATGGAAAGACTCATTCGCTATGTAAGATAAAATCACCCGCACCAAGCAAAGCCTCCCAGGTTCTGTGCGCTCTCCTGTTATCAAAAAATAAATTGCCTGGGTGCCACGTCCCATACATTCCCATAAAGTATGCCTACAGTTTGTGGTTAAGAACTGCACTCACAGGACTTCCAAAAGATGAAGAAATTGTGCAATTTATTAAATCAATGTTTTGGCCCTACTTTGGGCCTTTAGCAAGAATCTTAATAAAGGCCTAAAGGAGGGCCAAAACGTTGATTTAATAAATTGCATCGTCTTTTCATCCTTCGAATGTTAAATAGTAACATAGTAGATAAGGCTGAAAAAAAGACATGTGTCCATCAAGTCCAGACCATGCCAAAACACCACTGTTGATCCAGAAGGCAAAAAAAAAAAAAATGAACCATTTCCAATTTAGCTCCAAGTTGGTAAAAAAATCCCTTCCTGACTCAAATGGCAGTCAGATATTTCCCTGGATCAACAACCTATCTACTTGTTGCCATATGCTAATGAATGATAATTGCAGTACCCATGTGGTACCACTGATGTTTCATATGATAATGAATCTTTTCAGTTGTGTCTCATATACCATTGAAGGTTTCAGTGACCTGTCATATGTTAGTTAAACTTTATGCGGTACCAGGACAGTTTTACTTTCACTTTGCTCAGAAATAAGAGCATGAATATCGCCTAAACTAGACATCTGCTGTTCTTTTGGTCAACATGACAGACAGGCAGTCTCCAACACAGCTCCCAAACACACAACCCCGAACCAAGGAGAAAGTTCCATTCCAACCAACCCTAAAATAATGAAGCGCCTGCTACAGCTCACAATTCAATTTGAATGGTAAAGGTCTATCTAGTACAATGCTTCACAATCTGCTGGAAATGTCTCAACATGGACCTGTCACCTGGCAACAAGCCTAGAAGATACGTAAAATCTGCCCTTATGTTGTACTAACCAATTTTCTGCAAAATAAATCATTAAAAGTACATTGTAATTAGCGATTACAAACATTTCTTGCAATCTGGCCTATGTACCATACCTGTATATCTTCTCAAAAAGTTAGAAAGATATAGAAAAAGTAGAAAACCTAATGTAGGAGATTGAAATAAGTTGAGATGCACTAACTGCTTTTGAAGGCAAGCTAAAAACTGTGTGTTTGTGTCTGTGAATGCATGTATGTGTGCGTGAGCGTGCGTATACATGATCATGTGTGTATGCATGACTGTATGACATGACTGTATGTGCATGTGTGTATTTTTGTGTGTCTACATGAGTGTATGCATGCAGCTGTGTGTATGTATGTTTGTGTCTTTGTATGCATCTGTGTGTGTGTGTGTGTTGGTAGGTGTGTGAAAGTATACATCTGTATGCCTCTGTGTATGTATTTGTGTCTTTGAGTAGTGTGTGTGTGTATATATGTGTATGTCTGGGTATCTATGTGTGAGTGTGTCTGTGTATACGCTAGTGAATGTGTGCACGTGTGTGTCTGTGATACAGAATGTTCTATCATTTAAGTGCAAGCAGACTGGCCCAGGAAGGAATGAGAGAAGTGTGTCACCATGACTGGTAGTGTGGGGAGAGGACATAGGTCAGTTTTTTTGGGTGGGATTATCCTGAGAAGGGCTACGACTGAACGTTAGGGATGTGCTAGCTTAGGTAGGTTGGTGGTATTATAGCATATGTGGGATCTTTCAGGGTTTTGACACAAATCTCAGGGTGAAAGGACAAATTCTCAGGGTGCGACATTCCAGTGTTACCCACTATATGATTTGCACCAATTAACCGCTCCTTTAGTCTCTAATATGGTGCTGTTTCTTTTAGAAAAGGTAGAAGTCATG
Source organism: Rhinophrynus dorsalis (assembly GCA_037306005.1). Classification (NCBI taxonomy): domain Eukaryota; kingdom Metazoa; phylum Chordata; class Amphibia; order Anura; family Rhinophrynidae; genus Rhinophrynus; species Rhinophrynus dorsalis. The sequence goes on from CM074723.1 coordinate 15,504,934, forward strand.
CATGTTTTGTATGTATTCTAGAGCTGATATCTCTATATTGTAGGATGTTAAAGGTTCCTTGCAGACTGACCTGACCACCACTGGGTGAGAACCAGCAAGGACATATTGTGTAGACTCTACATTATGGGTCACGTTACAGTAGAAATGTCACTTTGTAACATCTAAGTCATGTTGAAAGAGCAAACTATATTTATGTTAATCATTTTTTTATTTAAAATAAGATATTATTTCTCAGTTAGTGCAAGTCCTCCAGGATCTTCATTGCCAACTGTCACTTCTTACCACAAAGTACAAGCTCAGCTGCGTAAACTGACAGAAAATAAAGCTAAATACTAGAAATTACTAACGTAAATGTGGTTGATTTTTGACACTTTTCAAAATCAACTGTCCCGGAAGAAAGTCCCGTGAGGGACTGAAACGTCGGACTGAACACCGACATTTTAAATGGTTTGAAATAAAGCATTGAGCAATCTTATATTGGAGTGCTATTAATTGAGGACAAAGTGCATTTGCGTTCCATTGTGGAGTGTGACGTAGTGCTGGCTCTTGGCAGATGGGTGCCTGTTCCTAGTTGCTATGTTTTTTTAGTGATTGCGTGGTTGTGTCTCACTGTGGGGCACGCCGTTACGAAGGCTGGGTTGCTATTGGTTGGAGTCAGCATTCGTTTGCGTTCCAGTATGGGGCGCAACGTTATGCTGGCTCTGAGTTTGTAGCATATGATGTCTCTTGGCTGCTGACGTCATAGCATTCTGCTGTAGGACACTATGTGCACTGACTTCTGGGTTAGCTACTGGGAGAGGTGCAAGAATTTTTTGTTTGGTTGAGTCCATTCTTGGGTTTTTCGTGAAGGGTATAAGAGGTCCCTCTGAAAAGCAGGAGAGTGATAACTGTATATTTGCCTTAATATATGTTTTTATATTTATGGCTGTATTTTGATAAAGAAGGTGATTCCTTCAAAACGTGTCAAAGAGGCAGAAATTGACTCTACTTTTTTATATATGGCACATTTTTAATGATTAGACTTTTCTAATGGATTGCCGATTTTAATTAATTTTTGGTTGGAGATATCACTGACCATATCAGGGTGGTGACATTTCCCTGTTGGATTGCTGCCAGTTGTATTTGCAACAGACACCCCTGTGGGCCTAGTGTGAGTATCATATCAACACAGTGAACTCTTACATAGTAACATAGTAAATTAGGTTGAATAAAGACACAAGTCCATCAAGTTCAACCTTCTCCTCATACCCCAGTAATTTTATAGCTTTCCTGCTACCAGATAAGTTAGTCTTTATCAGACCTTCCTGATCTGTCTACTAATAAACAGTATAACTCTGTATGTTCCCTTTTGAAAGAAATGTATATAATCTTCTCTTGAATGTATCCATTGTATCTGCCATAACTACCTCCTTGGGCAAAGAATTCCACAATTTAACAGACCTTACTGTAAAAAAAACCCTTCCTCTGCTGAAGTCTAAACCTCCTTTCCTCTAATCTCAAGGGGTGTCCCCTGGTCACCTGATCAGGCCTTGGAATAAATAGCTCACCGCAGAGATCCTTGTATTGACCTCTCATATACTTGTACAATGTGATAAGGTCTCCTCTTAGTCGTCTTTTCTCTAGAGTAAATAACCCAAGTTTGTCTGGTCGTTCCTCATACATCAAGTCCTCCATTCCCTTAATTAATTTTGTTGCTCTTCACTGTACCCTCTCTAGTTCTAGTATATCCTTTTTCAGAACCGGTGCACAAAACTGCACTGCATACTCAGGGTGAGGTCTTACCAATGATTTGTACAATTATGGAGTCAATATACCGGTGTTCTTTGCGGCCCATCTGGCTCTGTGTTTGTCTGTATTCCAAGGATCCTGGAGATCGTGTTGGTGCTTTTGTGGGAGGCTGCAGTTACCGGTGATCTATGGAATGACTGATTGGAGGCAATATGAATCCCTCCATACATTCTACTGACCACTTGTAGTGGTATTTTATATTGTGAGTATATAGGAGAATTGGCGAGGGTCTTTGTACACTAGGAAGCGCCCTTCAGTTTCTGCTTATTACTTCACATTTTCAGTATCCGCTTAATATGAAATTCCCAGCAATGCCTTAACCCTTTGATTGCCAGAGAGGTATCCAATGCATTGTGTTGCATACCTCTCCAGTACTCAAAGGGTTAAAGGCCAGTTGACACCAATAGAGCCCTCTGTGCCTAGGTGTAAATGAAAGTTGAAGATAATCGGCAGTGTTCCTTTAAGGTTACTGTTTTATCTTTCAGTTTTAATCTAAAATTAGAGCAATAGAACTGAAATTGTCTTTATATTTAGACACAGGACAACTGGCAATTGTTACCATTTGATCACAGTTGTGGTTAAGAGAAGGGCACTATTACCAGTTAACCTGGCGCACATCTGATTGGCAGCAAAAACAGGAACGTATTTTTTTAACTCCTTTGCAAGACAGTTGTTTCACATTGTGTTGCTCACATCAAATCAAAGATCTGGTATGTTTTAGAGGAACAATTCATTTCTAGATAAACTCTCCAGTTCCTATGTTACTCTATGGGAGATATTTATTTATAGACTACAGGGGAGATGTACTAAGGTGTGATAAAGAGGAGATACCTTCTCCAGTGAGATAAACGCTCCAATTCCTATGTTATTCTATGGGAGATATTTAGTTATAGACTACAGGGAGATGTACTAAGGTGTGATAAAGAGGAGATAACTTCTCCAGTGAGATAAACTCTCCAGTTCCTATGTTATTCTATGGGAGAGATTTAGTTATAGACTACAGGACAGATGTACTAAGGTGTGATAAAGAGGAGATAACTTCTCCAGTGAGATAAACTCTCCAGTTCCTATGTTATTCTATGGGAGATCTTTAGTTATAGACTACAGGGGAGATGTACTAAGGTGTGATAAAGAGGAGATAACTTCTCCTGTGTGATAAACTCTCCAGTTCCTATGTTATTCTATGGGAGAGATTTAGTTATAGACTACAGGGGAGATGTACTAAGGTGTGATAAAGAGGAGATAACTTCTCCTGTGTGATAAACTCTCCAGTTCCTATGTTATTCTATGGGAGATATTTAGTTATAGACTACAGGGGGAGATGCACTAAGGTGTGATAAAGAGGAGATCACTTCTCCTGTGTGATAAACTCTCCAGTTCCTATGTTATTCTATGGGAGAGATTTAGTTATAGACTACAGGGGGAGATGTACTAAGGTGTGATAAAGAGGAGATAACTTCTCCAGTGAGATAAACTCTCCAGTTCCTATGTTATTCTAAAGGAGATATTTAGTTATAGACTACAGGGGGAGATGCACTAAGGTGTGATAAAGAGGAGATAACTTCTCCAGTGAGATAAACTCTCCAGTTCCTATGTTATTCTATGGGAGAGATTTAGTTATAGACTACAGGGGGAGATGTACTAAGGTGTGATAAAGAGGAGATAACTTCTCCAGTGAGATAAACTCTCCAATTCCTATGTTATTCTATGGGAGAGATTTAGTTATAGACTACAGGGGAGATGTACTAAGGTGTGATAAAGAGGAGATGACTTCTCCAGTGAGATAAACTCTCCAATTCCTATGTTATTCTATGGGAGAGATTTAGTTATAGACTACAGGGGAGATGTACTAAGGTGTGATAAAGAGGAGATAACTTCTCCAGTGAGATAAACTCTCCAATTCCTATGTTATTCTATGGGAGATATTTAGTTATAGACTACAGGGGAGATGTACTAAGGTGTGATAAAGAGGAGATAACTTCTCCAGTGAGATAAACTCTCCAATTCCTATGTTATTCTATGGGAGAGATTTAGTTATAGACTACAGGGGAGATGTACTAAGGTGTGATAAAGAGGAGATGACTTCTCCAGTGAGATAAACTCTCCAATTCCTATGTTATTCTATGGGAGAGATTTAGTTATAGACTACAGGGGAGATGTACTAAGGTGTGATAAAGTGGAGATAACTTCTCCAGTGAGATAAACTCTCCAATTCCTATGTTATTCTATGGGAGAGATTTAGTTATAGGCTACAGGGGAGATGTACTGAGGTGTGATAAAGAGGAGATAACTTCTCCAGTGAGATAACCTCTCCAGTTCCTATGTTATTCTATGGGAGATCTTTAGTTATAGACTACAGGGGAGATGTACTAAGGTGTGATAAAGAGGAGATAACTTCTCCAGTGAGATAAACTCTCCAGTTCCTATGTTGTTATATGGGAGAGATTTAGTTATAGACTACAGGGGAGATGTACTAAGGTGTGATAAAGAGGAGATAACTTCTCCAGTGAGAGAAACTCTCCAGTTCCTATGTTATTCTATGGGAGATCTTTAGTTATAGACTACAGGGGAGATGAACTAAGGTGTGATAAAGAGGAGATAACTTCTCCAGTGAGATAAACTCTCCAGTTCCTATGTTATTCTATGGGAGAGATTTAGTTATAGACTACAGGGGAGATGTACTAAGGTGTGATAAAGAGGAGATAACTTCTCCAGTGAGATAAACTCTCCAGTTCCTATGCTATTATATGGGAGATATTTAGTTATAGACTACAGGGGAGATGTACTAAGGTGTGATAAAGAGGAGATAACTTCTCCAGTGTGATAAACTATCCAGTTCCTATGTTATTCTATGAGAGATATTTAGTTATAGACTACAGGGGAGATGTACTAAGGTGTGATAAAGAGGAGATAACTTCTCCAGGGTGATAAACTCTCCAGTTCCTATGCTATTATATGGGAGATATTTAGTTATAGACTACAGGGGAGATGTACTAAGGTGTGATAAAGAGGAGATAACTTCTCCAGTGAGATAAACTCTCCAGTTCCTATATTATTCTATGGGAGATCTTTAGTTATAGACTACAGGGGAGATGTACTAAGGTGTGATAAAGAGGAGATAACTTCTCCAGTGAGATAAACTCTCCAGTTCCTATGTTATTCTATGGAAGATCTTTAGCTATACACTACAGGGGAGATGTACTAAGGTGTGATAAAGAGGAGATAACTTCTCCAGTGAGATAAACTCTCCAGTTCCTATGTTATTCTATGGGAGAGATTTAGCTATAGACTACAGGGGGAGATGTACTAAGGTGTGATAAAGAGGAGATAACTTCTCCAGTGAGATAAACTCTCCAGTTCCTATGTTATTCTATGGGAGAGATTTAGTTATAGACTACAGGGGAGATGTACTGAGGTGTGATACAGAGGAGATATCTTCTCCAGTGAGATAAACTCTCCAGTTCCTATGCTATTCTCTGGGAGAGATTTAGTTATATACTACAGGGGGAGATGTACTAAGGTGTGATAAAGAGGAGATAACTTCTCCAGTGAGATAAACTCTCCAGTTCCTATGTTATTCTATGGGAGAGATTTAGCTATAGACTACAGGGGGAGATGTACTAAGGTGTGATAAAGAGGAGATAACTTCTCCAGTGAGATAAACTCTCCAGTTCCTATGTTATTCTATGGGAGAGATTTAGCTATAGACTACAGGGGGAGATGTACTAAGGTGTGATAAAGAGGAGATAACTTCTCCAGTGAGATAAACTCTCCAGTTCCTATGTTATTCTATGGGAGAGATTTAGTTATAGACTACAGGGGAGATGTACTAAGGTGTGATAAAGAGGAGATAACTTCTCCAGTGAGATAAACTCTCCAGTTCCTATGTTAGTCTATGGGAGATCTTTAGTTATAGACTACAGGGGAGATGTACTAAGGTGTGATAAAGAGGAGATAACTTCTCCAGTGTGATAAACTCTCCTGTTCCTATGTTATTCAATAGGAGATCTTTAGTTATAGACTACAGGGGAGATGTACTAAGGTGTGATAAAGGGGAGATAACTTCTCCAGTGTGATAAACTCTCCTGTTCCTATGTTATTCAATAGGAGATCTTTAGTTGTAGACTACAGGGGAGATGTATTAAGGTGGGATAAGGGGGAGATAATGTCTTCAATTAGATAAAATCTCCAGTTCCTATGTTATTGTATGAGAGAGCTTTAGATATAGACAAGAGGGGGACATGTACTAAGGAGTGGTAAAGAGGCGATAACTCTCTGCAAACAAACTAAACTTGTAATAGGGTGACAGGTCCACTATTTGCTAGCTCTCCAGGCCTAATCCTCTCCATTATATACTGCAGTAAACAGGGGAGACTAGAGTGTTGAAGCCTTTTACCTTGAACAGGATGTTTATACTAGTTTAGTGCTTCGCTCCTCTGGACATTTAAATTGATGTATCTTTCTTCTCTCTTCTACGCTGTCTTTTTGGCTCACACAGACTTCTATTGATGACAAACGGGATGTTGAGCTTGAATGGAAGTGGCAGCCCAGTGGGACAATGTCCCTCCTCCTCCTTCTCCCCAGTCACTGAATACCAACAGATGAGGTCAGGGGTGTAAAATCCCTCTGTTCATTCACTCCGCAGTCCGCTCTTTGCACTCAGACTCGTCTCATTGTACAGGGTGTTTCTTACAAAGAAGCACGAAGCGGCCTTTCAAAAGGAGGCAGGATGGAATTACTGGGGCTGTGGTTAACCCGTTGAGTGCCAGAGGGGTGGTTGGACACCCCTATTTCACTCAAAGGGTTAAAGCTGAATTATCAACCAAATTAAAGTTAGCCCCAAATAATTATGCACATAACGATAAGTGTAAGCCACCTCCGCTCAGATGTGGAATCTGGTCTCTTGACTGGACAGATCACAGCAAGGGACAATCTTCTTACTGTGATCATAAAGATAACTCCGCCCCCCTTGACAGGTTTTTCAGGTTTTCCCTTATGATCACTGAAGATTGTCCCTCTCTGTGATCCATCCGGACAGTCTTGCTGCTCTGAGGTGAGCAGTGTTACATCAGTAAAAGGGGCGGGAGGGGGATACTTTATCATTCAATTACTCTTGTACTACAATTCTGACAGAATTGAAATAACACTCTCCACGGTCCAAACACTATGAAGATTAATTGGAGCTGCTTTTATTTTGAAACATTACTATCCCTTTAAAGGAACAATAAACTTTTTTAATGAAAATGTATACCTTATAGAGCTTTCTGTACTGAGTAAAACAAGACTACTCCCTCTCCTGTCAGTTGTTTTATTCAAAAGTTATAGCAGTTCAAATTGTCACAAAGTGAATAACAGCGTTATCTAACAGAAAGCGACTCAGCAGTTTCTATCATATTCTATGGAGAGCTGTTTGTCAGTGACTGTCCCTCTCCCAGAGAATGTAACAGTATAACTAATTGGAATCTGATGACTAGGGGGCACTGTTAATGTGAAACAAACATGAGTTTAAACTGTAATAACTCTGGAAATATGCATCTCTCAGCCTTATTTTACTCAGCAGGAAAAGTGCTACAATATTTATATTTTTTCATAAGAAAAGTTTTCTGCTCCTTTAAAAGATAGTTAAAAGCTTCTAATAATAACCACCACCTCCCTTACTATGGCCAGAAAATACCAATGGCCCCTTTGAATGTTTCTACTGTGCTTTTGTTCTAGAGATAACATCTTCAATCTGTCTCCGCCTCCACTCTGTTTTCCTTCACGTACCCCCCACTCCTCTTTTTTCTTCTATCCTTTCTTTTCGTCTCCTGTGTCTCTTATCTTTTTGGCTCTGTCTCTCGATCATCTATTCTTCTGCATCGGCACTAACATATATATTGTAGGCATTTTCTTATTGAGTAAAGTAAAGGTACTCCCACTGCCGTGAGATTTATATTTCCAGAGTTATTACAGTTTAAACCAATGTTTTTTTACATTAGCATTGCCCTCTAGTGGTCAAATTCTAATTAGTTTTCCTGTAAGATTCTAATTGAGAGGAAAGTCAGAAAAGTCAGAGACATGCAGTTCTCTATAGAATAGAATCTGCTGAGTGACTTTCTGTCAGAACTATCAGGAAGTAAACACAGTAAATTCACTTCCTGTCAGTTAGAGCTATCAGGAAGTAAACACAGTAAATTCACTTCCTGTCAGTTAGAACTATCAGGAAGTAAACACAGTAAATCACTTCCTGTCAGTTAGAACTATCACGAAGTAAACACAGTAAATTAACTTCCTGATTATGTAAACTGCTATAAATTTTGAATAAAACATCTGACAGCGATGGGAGTGACCTTGTTTTACTCAGCAGGGAATGATCTGTAAAATATGTGTTTTCATAAAAAAAAAGTTTACTGCTCCTTTAACAATAGGACCGGTAATGCAAGAGCTGGGTTGTCCAGTTGAAACTGGGATAGATGAACAATGTCTAGTCAGAAGCCTGTTGTGTTGTTTGTGATCATCCCCCTTGATTGTGTGCTCCAATATTTTATGTAAACTGCTACTGTGGTTTTATGTCAATTTATCACTGATTTTCTTCTCAATAAACTTTTTCTAATTTACAGGGATAGTAATGTTTCAAAATAAAAGCAGCTCCAATTAATCTTCTTAGTATTTGAGCCATGGAGAGTGTTATTTCAGTACTGTCAGAGTTGTAGTTCAAGAGTAATTGAATGATCAAATATCCCCCTCCCACCCCTTTTACACTACAATACAGAGCCATCTATACACTAACAGTACCATCTATTAACTAGCATTACAATCTATACCCTGACAGTACCATCTATAGACTAACAGTACCACCGATAGTCTAACTACCCTCTATAGACTAACAGAAACACCTACAGAATAAAAGTACAATTTGCACATTAACAGTGCCATCTATATACTAGTAATGCCGACTACAGACTAACAGTAGTATCTATAGACCAACAGTACGATCTATAAACTAACAGTACTATATATAGACTAACAGTACCATCTACAGACTAACAATACTATCTATAGTCTAACAATAACATCTACAGATTAACTGTACCATCTATAAACAGTACTATCTATGGACAAACTGTACTAGCTATAGACTAACAGTACTATCTATAGACTAAATGTACCATCTATAAACAGTACTATCTGTAGTCTAACAGTACTATCTATAGACTAACTGCACTATCTATAGACTAACAGTACTTTCTATAGACTAACTGTACTATCTATAGCCTAACTACTATCTATAGACAAACAGTATATCTATAGACTAACTGTACTATCTATAAACCGTACTATCTATAGTCTAACAGTACTATCTATAGACTAACTGTACAATCTATAAACTAACAGTACTATCTATAAACTAACAGTACTATCTATAGACTAACTGAACTATCTATAAACAGTACTTACTATAGACTAACTGTACTATCTATAAACAGTACTATCTATAGACTAACAGTACTATCTATAGACTAACTGTACTATCTATAAACAGTACTATCTATAGACTAACTGTACTATCTATAAACAGTACTATCAATAGACTAACAGTACTATCTATAGACTAACTGTACCATCTATAAACTAACAGTACTATCTATAGACTAACTGTACTATCTATAAACAGTACTATCTATAGACTAACAGTACTATCTATAGAATAACTGTACTGTATGTAAACAGTACTATCGATAGACTAACTGTACCATCTATAAACTAACAGTACTATCTATAGACTAACTGTACTATCTGTAGACTAACTGTACTATCTATAGACTAACTGTACTATCTATAAGCAGCACTATCTATAGACTAACTGTACTATCTATAGACTAACTGTACTATCTATAGTCTAACAGTACTATCTATAGACTAACAGTACTATCTATAGACTAACTGTACTCTCTATAAACAGTATTATCTATAGACTAACTGTACTATCTATAGACTAACTGTACTATCTATAAACAGTACTATCTATAGTCTAACAGTACTATCTATAGACTAACAGTACTATCTATAGACTAACTGTACTATCTATAAACTAACAGTACTATCTATAGACTAACTTTACTATCTATAAACAGTACTATCTTTAGACTAACTGTACTATCAATAGACTAACTGTACTATCTATAAACAGTACTATCTATAGACTAACTTGCTATCTATAGACTAACTGTACTATCTATAAACAGTACTATCTATAGACTAACAGTACTATCTATAGACTAACTGTACTATCTATAAACAGTACTATATATAGTCTAACAATACTATCTATAGACTAACTGTACCATCTATAAACTAACAGTACTATCTATAGACTAACTGTACTATCTTTAAACAGTACTATCTATAGACTAACAGTACTATCTATAGAATAACTGTACTATATGTAAACAGTACTATCTATAGACTAACTGTATCATCTATAGACTAACTGTACCATCTATAAACTAACAGTACTATCTATAGACTAACAGTACTATCTATAGACTAACTGTACTATCTATAAACAGTATTATCTATAGATTAACAGTACTATCTATAAACTAACAGTACTATCTATAGACTAACTGTACTATCTATAAACAGTACTATCTATAGACTAACTATACTATCTATAGACTAACTGTACTATCTATAAACAGTACTATCTATAGACTAACAGTACTATCTATAGACTAACTGTACTATCTATAGTCTAACAGTACTAGCTATAGACTAACAGTACTATCTATAGACTAACTGTACTATCTATAAACAGTACTATCTATAGACTAACTGTACTATCTATAGACAAACTGTACTATCTATAAACAGTACTATCTATAGACCAACTGTACTATCTATATATTTAATCATTTGCTGCTGCTGTTGCTAATATTTTATAATGGTGCAATTATTTTAATAAATTGATTACTGTGATTTGAATACCAGTCATTTGGTAGATATGTCCCAGTGTCTATATAATAATATTATTGATGGGATTGTTGCTTCATTTTTGTATTACGTGTTAGTAGAAGGTTACTTTTGTTGTAGCGACCTTTATCCTAGTTCATTATCCCAGGTCATTGTGGATCTGCACCCAAACATGCACGCTTTAGTTGCATTACATTTTTAATAAAAACATCTTTTAGCAGTGACATTTCCCTTGTTTTACTCAGTATTAGCAATACTATCACATTAATCATTTGTGATTATGCTGCTTTATTCTCCAATGTAATTACATTACCCATCATGTGATATGCTTGTAGAACTGAATTGGGTAACACTGGAATCTAGACATGTCCTTCACCTTTCTGGCTTAATATGCAACCACTTACCAGAAAAACTACCAGACTACCTGATCAGTATGATCACTCCAGATCTCCATACTAACTATAACCTCTACTGCTAACAACTCACTGACTATTCCACACTACCTGAGCAGTATGATCACTCCAGCTCGCCATACTAACTATAACTTCCACTCCACTGCTTACAACTCACTGACTATTCCACACTACCTGAGTAGTATGATCACTCCAGATCTCCATACTAACTATAACTTCCACTCCACTGCTTACAACTCACTGACTATTCCACACTACCTGAGTAGTATGATCACTCCAGCTCTCCATACTAACTATAACTTCCACTCCACTGCTTACAACTCACTGACTATTCCACACTACCTGAGTAGTATGATCACTCCAGCTATCCCTACTAACTGTAACCTCCACTGCTAACAACTGTCTCACTATTCCACACTACCTGAGCAGTATGATCACTCCAGATCTCCAAAATAACTGTAACCGCCACTCCACTGCTAACAACTCACTGATTATTCCACACTACCTGAGCAGTATGCTCACTTCAGACCTCCATACTAACTATAACCTCCACTCCACTGTTAACAACTCACTGACTATTCCATACTACCTGAGCAGTATGATCACTCCAGATCTCCATACTAACTATAACCTCCTATCCACTACTAACAACTCACTGACGATTCCACACTACCTGAGCAGTATCATCACTCCAGATCTCCATACTAATTATAACCTCCACTGCTAACAACTCACTGACTATTCCACACTACCTGAGCAGTGTGATCACTCCAGATCTCCATACTAACTATAACCTCCACTACTAACAACTCACTGACTATTCCACACTACCTGAGCAGTATGATCACTCCAGATCTCCATACTAACTATAACCTCCACTGCTAACAACTCACTGACTATTACACACTACCTGAGCAGTATGATCACTCCTGCTCTCCATACTAACTATAACCTCCGCTCCACTGCTAACAACTCACTGACTATTTCACACTACCTGAGCAGTATGATCACTCCAGGTCTCCATACTAACTATAACCTCCACTGCTAACAACTCACTGACTATTACACACTACCTGAGCAGTATGATCACTCCTGCTCTCCATACTAACTATAACCTCCACTACTAACAACTCACTGACTATTCCACAATATAAGAAAGAAGCAGGACAATCTGCCTTCTCCTTCAGAGCTCCAAAAGCCTGGAACAACCTACCTAAATTAATCAGATCTTCTCTCAGTCTAAAATCCTTAAAAGTAAATGCTTCTTTATATCTAAAAGTACATAACCGTATATATATTTTAAATATTTATGTACTAGTTGAAGAGCCCGTTATACGGGCCACAGTGCCACTGGCAGCTGTTCGCGGGGCACTCATGCGCAGTAGAGACTGCCCGCGCCGCTGCTGATACATTCGGAGCATCCAGCTCTGTATCAGCCGCGGCGTGGGCAGTCTCTACTGCATATGACTTTGTCGTTACACACGTTTTAGCGAATTATTATATAGGATGTGTATTTATGTGTGTATGTATATATAATGATTCTCTATTTGTGTAAATATGTAACACTTTACTGAAAACTATCCAGGACATACTTGAAAACGAGAGAAATCTCAGTGTATTCTTCCTGGTAAAACATTTTCTAAATAAATAAAATTGTGACTGAACAGGACAGGAGAAGTATCAGCAATCTGAAATAAAGATCTCAACAGTACGTGACTTTATGATGAACGTGAACGTGGAAAGGAAATAAAAAAATCAAGGCTTCTGTACAGAGAACGAGGCATCTGGATAAATACTCTAGAGATTAGCAAGAGATAAGCTGTTCAAATAAAATAAATGTAGTTCACATAGAGGACTCAAGCTTTTTTCAAGGCAAACACATTCATCCACATCTCCCACCTCATTCCTATAAACTTCACAGAGCTGGTGTCTTTAACAACATGCTTGCTTTAGGGCTTCCGATAGACAGCACAGCTGGCACCAAACAAATCTCTTTTTAAAGCCTTTGCTAAATAGGTCTTCGCTTATTGTAATGTAAAACGTTCTCATAGTGTAACACATATGGACAGAAAATCATTATTTTCAATTATTTTCTTGCAATGGAATATATGCCATAGCACTTTATTTGTTAACTGAAAATAGTAATATCTGGTTGAATTCCGTTAGATGAATAGGAACAAACAATCTGCGCCACGGGCGGAGAAAGAAAGATTCTCAATTAGTTAAATGGGGTTTAACTCCTTGAGTGCACTACAGATCTTTCTAACATTCAATATGTTAAAATGTCTGTTTAAATCAATGGGAATTTCAGGATTTTTTACTTTTCCTATAAAGTGCAAATGATTTGCTCCAAAATTGCTCAATTCTATCTTCCTAAATGCTGTTTATTATATCTAAGAGAAAGACATTGCAGATGAGACTCTATTATGCATTGCATACCCCTCTTGCACTCAAAGGGTTAACACCACATGTATTAAATACTAGGATTATTTAAAATCCAGGGGAGAAATAATAGACCAATAAAACCATCATTTTGAAACAAATACATGAATGGGTGATATATATTGATTTTAGCCATTTTTTAAACAATATGTTTAAATATTTAGATATTTGGATGAGTCAGTACATCCTGAGAGAAAGTGACAGTTGGGATGGGGAGCTCTGTGACAGTGCCTGCCAGATTTGCACTAACCAACAAAGAAGTAAAATGAAACATATCAAACTAGTGGATTAAAAGGAAAGTAAAGTCCCATAAAAAAATATTCTTGTTTTGTAGAGGTTAACAAAATAAATTATGTGGTACAAATCCTATCTCTCAAACCTTTATGGTTTGAGAGATATTCACATCTAAATCAAATCTGTAAATCTGACAGCAGGAGATTCGACTCGGCCGACTCGAGGAGGCTCTTCAGCAGAGCCGAAATTGCGTTATTTAAAAATAACTACTTCATTGGAATGGTCTACGAAGTGTGCTTGAAAACCAGGCACACTTTGTAGACCTTTCCAATGAAGTAATTATTTTTAAATAACATGATTTCAGCCCTGATGCAGAGCCTCCGGCTGTTCTCCGGACCAGGATCTCCTGCTGTCATTATGTGCCACATAATTTATTTTTTTAACCTCTACAAAACAAGAAGAATTCTTTATGGGACCTTAGTGTCCCTTTAACCACTTAGCGACCGGCGGTCCTGGGACGTTTCCATCCCATAAGGACCGCTTTGATCCACGCCGACGCGCCGGTACACGTGACCTGTTGTGTGTATCGGTGCGTCACTATGGGGCCTGATACAGATCGCTCCGATCTTTGAGCGGTCAATTTCAGGCCCTATTTTTACTTACAGCGCTCCCGGAAGATCGCTGTAAGTAAAAAGTACGTGACGTACTATGACCGTCACTGGTCCTTAAGTATTTTAAGGACCGTGACGGTAATAGTACGTCACTTGTTGTTAAGGGGTTAAGTAAAAAATGGTCACCATAAGCTCTTTCAAAATCACCTATTTGTTACAAAGTGACAATTCCAGTGTAAAGATGCTTGCACACAGATCGTATGAGGTCCCTTGGATGAGGTCTGCAGCATATTGTGAAGCAAAGAGTTGGAGGTGTTTCTAGTACTCGAGTGCTTTGGTAATAGGTTGATTATTTTAAAGGACAATCCAATATCCAAGCAGTAATGATTATTCTAATAACATGCCATATTGGCTAGACTAGGACCTTTCTACAGGACCAAAACATTAATCAGTAATAAACAGCTTATCATGGGTACTGCCCCTTTTTCACCCCTTTTATTGCTTGTTTATAATTCCACAGGGATTGAGCACCTGGGCATTTTCAACCTGCTTGCATATCATTCCTCCCAACATTTCAAATGGCAAAAGAGGGACACTTCTGTTTTAGGTGGTGTTTCTGGGGGCGCGGCTGGTAGGCGGGGCATTTCCAAGAATTTTTAGGTTACTTCTTGACCCATCTGCACCTTCTTGTGTAACTGATAAATGATTTAGAGCAAGACCAAAGTATTTTAATTGCCCATATTAATGTATAAACACATATACTGACAATTAACAACACATTTATGTGAGTTTTATTGCTGTGGAGCAATGTAATACACACCACTCATTCTGAAGTCCTAAAAAGAGGGACAAAAGGGTAGAAAAGAGGGACAGAGGGATTTGGGTCTCAAAGAGGGACTGTCCCTCCTAAAGAGGGACACTTGGGAGGTATGGTATATTGTAGGGTATTTCCTGCTGATTATAATATGGGTACACCCACTGTTGTGAGATTCATATTTCCAGACTTACAGTTTAATCCCAAAACACAAGAAACATAGGAGGGCCAATAGTGCAAACAAAGACTGATCTATAAGTCTTATTATTGTATACGCACATTGAGTTGTTGCCAGTTGCTTGTTATCAAGGATACTGGCTAGCCTGCTTACGGAGAATTATCCCGTCTCCGTTCGGGTATATAGCTCTTCGGCAGATCAAATCGCTGGCGGAGGCTCAAAACTCTCCAAAAATAGAATATCATTTATTAAAATTATACAAATACACAGGTAATTAATGCTTACGCGTTTCAAGGCTAAAACAAATGCAGCTTTATTAAAGCAAAACTTGTAACCTGATGTAACAATTAACCCCTTAACGACATGTGACGTACTATGACCGTCACGGTCCTTGAAATACGCAAGGACCGATGACGGTCATAGTACGTCACGTACTTTTTACTTACATCGCTCTACCGGGAGCGCTGTATGTAAAAATAGGGCCTGAAATTGATCGCTCCAACATCGGAGCGATCTCTATCAGGCCCCATAGTGACGCGCCGATACACGCGACAGGTCACGTGTACCGGCGCGTCCACGTGGTTCTATGCGGTCCTTATGGGACGGAAACGTCCCAGGACCGCCGGTCGTTAAGGGGTTAAAGTTTAAACCTGTGTTTTTTTACATTGGCAATGCCCTCTAATGGTCAAATTCCAATTAGTTATTCTGTTAGATTCTAATGGAGAGGAAAGTCAGTGACATACAGTTCTCCACAGAATGTGATAGAAACTGCTGAGTCACTTCCTGTCAGTTAGAACTATCAGGAAGTAAACACAGTAAATTCACTTCCTGTCAGAACTATCAGGAAGTAAACACATTAAATTCACTTCCTGTCAGAACTATCAGGAAGTAAACACAGTAAATTCACTTCCTGTCAGTTAGAACTATCAGGAAGTAAACACAGTAAATTCACTTCCTGTCAGTTAGAACTATAAGGAAGTAAACACAGTAAATTCACTTCCTGATTATTTGAACTTTTATAACTTTTGAATAAAACAACTGACAGCAGTGGGAGCCCCCTTGTTTTAATCAGCAGAAAAAGCTGTATATCATATACGTTTTCATTAAGAAAAGTTTACAGCTCCTTTGACTGTAATGTAGTCGCTAAGAGAATATATAAACACCTACAGAATGATTAGTTTGCTCTGTAATTCTTCATTTCTAACAAGGGAGCCATTGACTGAAAAATGGTTGTGTTTCTCTATACAATTACATTAGAGGAAATTAACTCACAATACTTACGATTCCCATGGTCCCTTCAAAAAGCACTTGCTAGGTGAAGGCCTTCTATCTCATTTCATTTCACTTACGCACTACTTGAAGCCGAACCTTCCCACCAGGGAATGCCACTCAGAGACCATAAAACTTTTAAATGTGGAGCTGAACTTTCTGTAACCTAAGGTCAGAATCTCATCATTTATACATTATTGAAGCAGTAAAAGGCAGCGATTTCAAGGTGCAGGTCCATTACGTTAGAATGAAAAGTCTGACATTTATATACTTCATACAATGGATCGTGTTGATTATTACTAAAGATATACCGCTGATGGGAGAATGAGGGGCATAAGAATTTATGTTGGTTTAGAGTACGAGAAGCAGAACGATTAGGTGAAGATCTGAAATGATTTCATTCCTTACGTAGGGGAGGATATTTATTTGAAATCTTAAACTATTCTATTTAGTATAGGGCAGTGTGTTCGAAAGACGAATTGAGAAATTCTGAGGCGAACGAAAATCACGATTGGTGATAAATAAAATGTAAAAAAAAATAAAATTCCTTTTGATTTAACCCTTCGAGTGCCAGAGGGGTGCGCAACGCATTGCTTTTAAACATCATTTAACCCTTTGAATGCTAGATATTTGTAGAATGCAATGCAGCTCTCTAACATTCAAGGGGTTAATGTTCCCATTTAAATCTCCTAGAGTGCACCTGCTTTGCCCCAGAATTGCCCAATTGTTCGTCTGAACATATGGACCACAGTGGAGGATTTTTTAAGGCCAATAAAACAAGTATATATTAATATTAAAGCGGAACTATCCCACAGATTAAAGTTACCCACAAATCATTATGCATATAGCAATACATGTATCCATAATATTATTATCTTGAATAAGTTTCGCTGAAGAGGTGAGATTTCAGGGAGCATCTGAAGGCTGGGGGAGAGTCTGATGGGGCAGGGGAGGGAATTCCAGGCATTTCTGATAAACCCAACTCATCCTGAGATGCACAGACAGGCATCTTGCTGTACCGGCATCTGTGCAGCTGTGCCGCCAGTCCTTTCCTGTATCTTAAAGGAGCAGTAAACTTTTTTTTATGAAAATACATATTTTACAGAGCATTTCCTGCTGAATAAAACAAGGTCAATCCCATCTCTGTCAGATGTTTTATTAAAAAATTATAGCAGTTTAAATAATCAGGAAGTGATTTACTTCCTGATAGTTCTAACTGACAGGAAGTGAATTTACTGTGTTTACTTCCTGATAGTTCTAACTGACAGGAAGTGACTCAGCAGTTTCTATCACATTCTATGGAGAACTGTATGTCTCTGACTTTTCTCTCCATTAGAATCTAACAGGAAATCTAATTAGAATTTGACCACTAGAGGGCACTGCTAATGTAAAAAAAAACATGGGTTTAAACTGTAATAACTCTGGAAATATAAATCTCTCGGCAGTGGGAGTACCCTTATTTTACTACATAGGAAAATCCCAACAATATATATTTTTTCATAAAAAAAGTTTACTGCTCCTTTAAAGAACAAAGCAACTCCTCCTCGAGAAGACCATGACAGACAATGCGCAGGTGCACTGACATCTCTTTGGCACGATGTCTGCGCTGATGCCTGCCTGTTCATCTCTGAGCGAGTTGGATTTCTCAAAAACGCCAGACCTATTCAGGATAATAATACTATGGATATAAGTAATGCTATGAGCATATTGATTGGGGGTAAGTTTAATTTGTGTGATAGTTCCGGTTTATATGCGTGATGCAGCTATTTTGTCCATTTAACAAGTTCTTCTTTGTGGTGCCATATATTAGCACATTAGCCTTAGTTAGCACTTAATCCACTTGGTCTATGTGTGTATGGCCAAAAATGTTTCTGCAACTTGCAACCTCTCCCATGAGCCTTAAACAATATCCCCAATGCTGTGCGCTGTTTCCACATAAAAGGTTAAAACCGTAAAGGAGAAGGCATTTTCTGTTGAGTAAAACTGTTCAAAAGTTATAACCATGTCAAACTGTCAGAGAGTAAAAAAAAGCCATTACTTCCTACAAGATGAAACTGACAGGAAGTGACTCTGCAGTTTCCATTAAATTCTACGGAGAACTGTTTGTCAGTGACTCACCTCTCCATTCAATACAATAGAGTAACTAATTGAAATTTGACCACTGGGGGCACTGTTAATGCAAGGAAAGTCCCTACGATAGTTGTTTTTTTTTTTTTTTTTAATAAAAGAGTTTCCCGTTCCTATTAGTATGTAGGTAATTTGCTCGAAGGAGAAGAATGAAAATAGTAAAACAGTATTCACATCGATTTTCAATGAATGAGAACATTTCCTTTTGATCTTACATGAGTGTACATTAGACAGGGAAAGATTAAGACATAGTCTAGCAGGGAACAATGGGAGTTCTAGACTGGCAGAAGCTGGAGAGACACACATTTCCCATCCCTAACACATATGGAACTATGCTACGGAATCCAGGTAACTAGTACTTACATGCTTGTATCCCAAATTTATAGGGATTTGTAGACAATTTTCCTTCCCAATGAAATTCCCATCCAAATTTGGCAGTGTTTCTCCTTACTGTGAAAATTCTAGTGGGTAAGAAAACCTGGTAAAATGTACCCACAGAATGATAACTTCCCGGTGCAGTATTCCCATACATGCCCATCAAACACTCATAAATCATCACAAACATATATGACATCAGACATGCTTTTCACACACTCAAATTACTCAGAAGATGCTGGAAGAAAGGGTCTTATTTTGGGAATCCCAGCATTAAGTGGCAGGCGTTATCTTTCATTGAATCACTCACACAGCAAACTGTTATATATCCCTACTATGAAATGTAAGCATAGTCAAATGCTCTCTCCCCGTTAGTAAATAACAACCCTTTGAGGGATTTTTTTTACAGTAAGGGCAGTAAATATATGGAATTCTTTGCCTCAGGATGTTGGAGAAAAAATTATTTGATCATTCTATAATTTTAATGGTAGGTTTATTTGAACAGTGAGAGACAGAATAACAACAAAAAATCCTAAAAAACACATTTAAAAAAAGTTATAAATTGATTTGCATTTTATTGAATAAAAAAAAGTATTTGACCCCTTTGCAAAACATACTTAGTACTTGGAGGCAAAACCATTCTTGGCAATCACAAAGGTCAGACGTTTCTTGTAGTTGACCACCAGGTTTGCACACATCTCAGGAGGGATTTGTCCCACTCCTCTTTGCAAATCCTTTCCAAGTCAGTAAGGTTTCAAGGCTGATGTCTGGCAACTAGAACCTTCAGCTCCCTCCACAGATTTTCTATGGGATTGAGGTCTGGAGACTGGCTAGGCCACACCAGGACCTTAATGTGCTTCTTCTTGAGCCACTCCTTTGTTGCCTTGGCCGTGTGTTTTGGGTCATTGTCATGCTGGAATACCCATTCATGACCCATTTTCAATGCCGTGGCTGAGGGAAGGAGGTTCTCATCCAAGATTTGACGGTATATTGCCTTGTCCATCATCTCTTTGATGTAGTGAAGTTGTCCTGTACCCTTAGCAGAAAAACACCCCCAAAGCATAATGTTTCCACCTCCATGTTTGATGGTGGGGATGGTGTTCTTGGGGTCATAAGCAGCATTCCTCCTCCTCCAAACATGGCGAGTTGAGTTGATGCCAAAGAGCTCAATTTTGGTCTCATCTGACCACAACACTTTCACCCAATTCTCCCCTGAATCATTCAGATGTTCACTGGAAAACTTCAGACGGGTCTGTACATGTGTTTTCTTAAGCAGGGGGACCTTGCGGGCGCTGCAGGATTTCAGTCCTTCACGGCGTAGTGTGTTACCAATTGTTTTCTTGGTGACTATGGTCCCAGCTGCCTTGAGATCATTGACAAGATCCTCCCGTGTAGTTCTGGGCTGATTCCTCACCGTTCTCATGATCATTGAAACTCCACGAGGTGAGATCTTGCATGGAGCCCCAGACCGAGGGAGATTGAAAGTTATTTTGTGTTTCTTCCATTTGCGAATAATTGCACCAACTGTTGTCACCTTCTCACAAAGCTGCTTAGCGATGGTCTTGTAGCCTATTCCTAGACAGCTCTTTGGTCTTGGCCATGGTGGAGAGTTTGGAATCTGATTGATTGCTTCTGTGGACAGGTGTCTTTTATACAGGTTAGAAGCTGAGATTAGAAGCACTCCCTTTAAGAGAGTGATCCTAATCTCAGCTTGTTATCTGTATAAAAGACACCCGGGAGCCAGAAATCTTGCTGATTAATAGGGGGTCAAATACTTATTTCACTCAGTAAAAAGCAAATCAATTTATAACTTTTTTGAAATGCATTTTTCAGGATTTTTTTGTTTTTATTCTGTCTCTCACTGTTCAAATAAACCTACCATTAAAATTATAGACTGATCATTTCTTTGTCAGTGGGCAAACGTACAAAATCAGCAGGGGGTCAAATAATTTTTTCCCTAACTGTACTTGCAGATAATGTAACTGCTTTCAAAAAAGTAATAGATACCTATCTAGCACAGAACAATACTGAGAATTATGACAGTTGGTTTCAATGCAGATAGGTTGTGGATCCAAGGAAATATCTGACTGCCATTTGGAGTCAGGAAGGAATTTTTTACCCACTTGGGGCTAAATTGGAAATGGCTTCAGGGTTTGTTTTTTTTGTCTTCCTCTGGATCAAATGGTTAACTCATTGGTGTAGATTTTTTTTCTTTGATAAATGAATGATAACAAACCAGCTGGAACAGTTATATGTAAGATGTTTTTTCTACTGAGCAACATACAGGTATGCCACTGCTGTCAGAGGCTTTGTTCAAAAGTTATTATGACTGAGACCGTCACAAAGAGGTGGAGCTTTTATTATCATGTTTTATGGAGAGGTGTAGTCTAAGACTCAGTGCTCCCACAAAGATAAATAGAAAAGAAGATCTGCAATCTGAACAGCAGGTGGCATTGTTACATGCAATTTAAACCTTTGAATGCCAGAGATGTTCCAATCTTTTTTTTATTAAATTAAGAAAAGTCCAGCAACAGAATGCGTTGGATACCTCTCTAGCACTCAAAGGGTTAATACTTAAAAAAAAAAAAGTTTAAGCTGCAATAGTTTTGGAACAAAGCCTCTCCCACATATGTTTTATGCAGCAGGAATAAGACTATAATATAGATTTTTTTCTTAATACAACTTCTTCTATTTCTTTAAGACTTCACATTTCAATAAATGTATCCCTCTGTCTGTACCCCAACTATTTAGTTTGATAGAAGTTAATCATTACACTCCCCCTCCCCACATTGGAGACTACATTTACCATCATTCCCACCGATGGAAGCTGCAGTTTCTAATAGCTGGAGGTTCAAACACTGACCACTGACTGATTCAGGGTGTGAATTGGCAAGCAAAAACTCCAATTTTCCTGCTGTTTTGTTTATCATCTGCCCAAGAAAATTGAAATAGATTGGATTCAAAACTGAATAACGAGAAGCTGCCTTAAAGTGTTAGTAATGTCTGAAAAAAACTTTTTTGCATTTAGAAGAGCTTAAAAAGCTGATCTAAATGCAAAAAAAACGTATCTCTCAAACCGCTATGGTTTAAGAGATACGGGCATTTAAAGTTCGCTGTCTCTTACTGACAGCTGTAAATCTGTCAGCAGGAGATTCGTAACGGTCGACACGCTGGCGCTTGAGAAGTGCCGGGATCTCGTTACTTACACGGAATCCCTTCATTGGAATGGTCTAAAACGTGTGCCTAGTGTTCAGGCACACGTTTTAGACCATTCCAATGAAGGGATTCCGTGTAAGTAACGAGATCGCGGCACTTCTCAAGCGCCACCGTGTCGACCGACACTAATCTCCTGCTGACAGCTTTACAGCTGTCAATAGGAGAGATCAAACTTTAAACGCCTGTATCTCTAACACCATAGCGGTTTGAGAGATACGTTTTTTTGGCATTTAGATCAGCTTTTTAAGCTCTTCTAAATGCAAAAAAGTTTTTTTAGACATTACTATCACTTTAAATCACACATATAAATCACCCAGTCTAGTTAATAAAATGCTTCTACAAAGATGTTCCTACCCGTCGGGAGACAAGGATCTTCATCATTTATAGACGTACTCTAAACTTACTAAAAATCTTTAGATTCATTGTTGATTTTTTTATTTTCTGATAAAAAATTGCTGGACTTTTCTTAATTTAATAAAAAAAAGATTAGAACGTCGGCTGCTAGTGACAACTGTAATGCTATGCTATAGCATAATGCTATTAATTATCATACATTTAGTTACTTGTTATCCTCTTATCAATGTATTTCATTGTTGTCATCCAGTAAAGGGTTAAAGGGTTAGTAACGTCTTATAGAAATGGAAAAATATTCCCTGTCAGGGACATAGACGTGAAGATTAGGAAAAAAAGAATAAAAAGCATTGGTAATTTAACTTTACATCTATTCAGTGTCACTTTAAAAGCTCTGCAATGCATTGGATACCCCTCTGGCACTCTAATGGTTAAATCGATGAGATTTGTATTTATTTACTGTGTTACATTTGGTTCACACTGGATTTTATTCACTTTTGCTTTGAGAATTAACCAATTTTTCGACCTAGCGTTGCTTTTCCCCTCGTCTTTATATATAAACCTCAGTCAGGATCGGATTTACATACCTGTCATCCCTATGCAAGGCACTGTAGGTGTCCTTAGCTCCGCCCATGGCCACACCCTCCACCCCTCACGTGACACCCCCCCCCCCCCCCCCAGGCCCATCCACTGCTTCCGGGCTCATAAAATACCTTTGGTCTTTAATAAGCAAGAACAAGCAGATCACGTTGGAAATCTCCAAGGAGTTAAATAATAGCCTGTAATGGTGAATCAAACTGATGCACTGAAAATTCTCTAGCCACACCCAAAACTGCTGAGGCTCCCCTCAAAATTTGGAGTTCTATGCAGTTGCCTATTCTACCTATTAGGAAGTCCGGCCCTGACCACAGTGGCAGTGAAGACAGACGTTATGTCCAGGTTAGAACCTCTCTGTCTATTTGTATTGAAGCAGATGTCACAGCACTTTGGGAGATATACCGTCTATAATAACGCTTCCCTTGATTTTAAAGTGGATCTATCACATATAGATATCTAATGCTCATTAGTTAGAGCATTTAGCAAAAAAGTTTAATATGTTAGTCATTTTTGAAAAAAAAAAGTTATCTGAGCAAAAATTCAAGTTTAAACCGTGCCCAGCAGCCTACTTCCTGCTTGCAGCACTGCTACTGCTCCCGTCCCACTACCCAGCATCCTCCAATGACAGAGGCTTTCTTTCTCTAAGCTGGAGCGATCTCATTGGCAGAGATCGATATCTAGCCAATGAGATCGCTCCAACTTGGAGACAGACATCCTCCGTCATCGGAGGTTGCTGGATAGTGGGACGGGAGCAGGCTCTGTGCGGCAAGCAGCTTGCCGCAGCGGCAAGCGGAAGTAGGCTGCTGGGCACCTTTTATACTTGAATTTTTGCGTAGATAACTTTTTTTTAAAAAAATGACTAACATATTAAACTTTTTCGCTAAATGTTATATCCAATGAGCATTAGATATCTATATGTCATAGATCCACTTTAATGTCTCTCTCTTCACTCAACAACCAAATGACAGAATGATTATTAATACGGCAGGATCCAGTCAAGCGCATTTTCGGCTGTTTGCAGTAATTAGGAAATGGGATTACATTGTATTTACCACTTAAGTACCTGCAGGCAGATTATGCAGGGACGAGCAATACTGTATAATACATTATTACTCTGGCTAGCTTGGTCTTCTACAGCGTGACATCAAAGGATAAGCAGTGTGCGTTGTCTGTGGGTACTCTTTGTTTTTTGTTTTTTTGTAAATGTGACATTGCACACATCACTTTAACCCTTTGAGTGCCAGAGGGATACACAACACATTGATAAGGAGTGTGCGTTGTCTGTGGGTATTCTTTGTTTTTTTTATAAATGTGACATTGTACACAGCACTTTTAATTAAAGGGATAGTAATGTTTCACAATAAAAGCAGCTCTAATTAATCATCATAGTATTTGGACTTTGGAGAGTGTAATATCAATTCTGTCAGAGTTGTAGTTCAAGAGTAATTCAATGACAAAGTATCCCCCTCCCGCCCCTTTTACTGATGTAACACTGCTCAGCCAGATCAGAAGGGAGGTGCCCAGGTAGACTGCAGAGAGGGACAATCTTCAATTAAGATAAGGGAAAAAGCTGAAAAACTTGTCAAGGGGGGCAGGGCTTTCATTGTTCTCATAGGAAGAAGATTGTCCCCTACTGTTATCTGTCTGGTCTATGGACTGGATTCCACATCTGAGAAGAGATGGCTTACACTAGGTAAAAGGGGCGGGAGGGGAAACTTTGCTTGTGAATATCTCTCAAACCATAAAGGTTTGAGAGATAAGACTTATATCGTTCTTAATGTTTTTTTAATGCCTACAAAATAAAATAAAGTTAAAATGAAGTATTACTATCCCTTTAACAATTCAAATCATGGGGCAGAAGTATCAGTCAGAGATGCTCAACTAGGCTTATGAACCTGCAAGGGAACACAATCAGCTGATTAGGACTGTGTCCTACTACCATACATGGAAATATCCTCATCTGGATCCCCAAGAGAGGGCTTTCTGGAGCTCAAAGCGTTAAAGGGATAGTAATGTAAAATATTTACGAACATGATTCTTGCAGCCATTAAAAAATCAAACGACATGCCCCGAGTCCCATCTCTCAAACATTTATGGTTTGACAGATAATCGTAGTTAAAGTTCCCCCCTCCCTATCCTTTACCTGATGTCAGCGCTCTGGCTGACTGCAGGGGAATTCGGTCCTGGGACCAGCGGAGGCTCTTCAGCAGAGACGAGATCGAGATATTGAAAAATAAATCCTTCACCGGAACGGTTTGCAAGCCAAACACACTTTGTAGACTGTTCCAGTGAAGGATTTGTTTTTCTGTCTGGTGATCTCGGCTCGGCTGCAGAGCCACTGGCTGGTCCTGTGACCGGATTCCCCTGCAGTCAGCTAGAGCGCTGACATCAGAGAAGTGGGGGGAACTTTACCTACGATTATCTCTCAAACCATAAATGTTTAAGTGATGGGACTGGGGGCATTTAATTTGATTTTTAATGGCTGCAAGAATCATGTTTGTAAATATTTGACATTACTATCCCTTTAAACCAAAGCAAGATGGCTCTGGCCTCTGATCGGCTCAGTAAGATTAACTCATGCCTTCCAGGGGGGTCATTAAAGTAATTGGATCACCGACTTTATAAAGCATTGCAAGCTCTGAGTCGAGATCTGAAAATCATTACACGCAGCACTTCCTCTAAAAGCCATTAAACGGGCCCTCCAGCCGAACCCTGTGCACCCTGTAATTTTATAGAGCTGAAGACTATGGGATAAACTGCTCCACAGATGATAATAAATGCAATGGTCAGGAGTGAGGAGCTGTCCCTTCAGCACCAAGCACTCATTTTTCCTCTGGTTAAGATTTCCCATCACGATACCTAAGCTTGTATGCTCTCCCTATGTCTTTCCCCTGGAACAGTGCAAGAATAAAGAACCACAGAAGCACATCAACCAAGTCCTCTTTCATTGTAACACTTCTACACAGAAATCTCCCCAGTGATAGGATAGTAGAAAGATAGATTCCGTCCCCTGGGCGATGAGAGAAGCTGCCAGTTCCCGTTATTGATTCCATAATCACTACTAGTTCATCGGTGCATGAATGTACTGATCCCTTTCCGAAATAGACAGTGTCCTAGGAATTATCGTTCAGTCTACAATTCCTGTTTTGGGACCTCCCTACACTGAGCAGGCCTTAACATAAAGCAGAGCTGGGTGTGATTTAAACAGGGATATCTGCAAGCACTGCATCTCTATTCAGTAATACTGCAGTGGAGATGATATTTTGTCTACAATGAGCAACCTTGTTAGCTATAGGCATTTACCCACAAATATTACACATGCAACACACAAAGACACACAAAGACACACACACACACACAAATAAAATAAAAAACAAAACACACACACACACACACACACACATGTATATATATATATATATATATATATATATATATATATATATATATTACATATACACACACACATATAACACACACAAATATAATCCCCTCACAGACAGTACACACAGAAAAACACACATATACCACACAAATACAATCTCCTCATACACAGTACACACAGACACACATATACCACACACACACACACACATGCACACACACAAATACAATCTCCTCATACACAGTACACACAGACACACATATACCACACACACACACACATGCACACACACAAATACAATCCCCTCATACACAGTACACACATATACCACACACACATGCACACACACACAAATACAATCCCCTCATACACAGTACACACAGACACACATATACCACACACATACAGACACGCACACACACACACACACACACACACACAAATGCAATCCCCTCACAAATAGTATCCACAGACACACACATATTCCACACACACAAATACAATCCCCTCATACACAGTACACACAGACACACATATACCACGCACATACACACACACACACACAGATACAATCCCCTCACACATAGTATCCACAGACACACATACACACACACACACACACACACACACACACAAATACAATCCCCTCATGCACAGGACACACAGACACACATATACCACACACACACACACACACACACACACAATCCCCTCCCAACACCATATAAGTTATAGTTATGCACCTGTGAAATATTTTTGTATTAGGGGTCCTATGAAAATGTATACCACTGGCTTAGATCTTAGTGCTGACACGCTGACAGACTGCCTCATTTCCCTCCACCTGGCACAGGCAATAAAGAGAGGCTTCATATATCATGGTCTGTGCAGGCCCTAAATATGCAGTCAATGGCTAGGGTGTTGTTAGGAAAATAAAGTACACATACAGAACCTGGTAGATAAACCACACTCACAGGACTTCTTAACCCCTTAACGATCCATAATGTTACATTGTAAAGACGAGAAAACTGCCAAAATAATCTATTTTTTATCTATATCTATAAATAGTGTATTTTGTATCTATATATCTATACACACATGCAGGCCCACACATACATATAATGTTTTTTTCAGTAATGTAATAATATAAATTGATGTGACATTGTAAAGACAAGAGAAGGAAGACATGCAGAAGGGCAAGATGGAATGGACGTAACAAGATAATGAGACAGCCAACTGGTTTGTCAGGAACAAAGTGCCACGATCGGGGTGAAGTGGCCTCCTCTCAGTGCACTGTAATAATGTAAGTGGCTAGTGGGATCATTACAAATCTCACTCAATCAGAATGTAGGGCATGTCACTGGCTGGCTGTGAGCAGTGAATGGGATCAGACAGCAGAGCTCACTGAGCATTGTTACACAGTCAAATCCTGACAGCTCGCTTCATTGACTGCTGCTGCCTAGGGAAAGGGGGTCACATAAAGCAAGCAAGGAGGAGAAATACGACTAAAATGCACCGGATGCCTTCCAAATACTCCCCCTATGGGTATACCCAGTGTTAGAAAAAGGATACACTGGTACATACGCACAAATAAACTAGAGTCATTCTGTGGCAAACCAACTGCACACAGGACAATTAAAATAGCAGCGGGTTTAACCCTTCTGGAACTGAAAGGGTTAAAGGGATAGTAATGTTTCACAATAAAAGCAGCTCCAATTAATCTTTATAGTATTTGGGCCATGGAGAGTGTTATTTCAATACTGTGAGAGTTGTAGTTCAAGAGTAGTTGAATGATAAAGTATCCCCATCCCACCCCTATTACTGATGTAACACTGCTCACCTCAGAGCAGCAAGACTGTCCGGATGGATCGCAGAGAGGGACAATATTCAGTGATCATAAGGAAAAAACTGAAAAACCTTTCAAGGGGGCAGGGTTTTCCTTATGATCACAGTAAGAAGATTGTCCCTTACTGTGACCTGTCCGGTCAAGAGACCAGATTCCACATCTGAGGGGAGGTGGCTTACACTAGGTAAAAGGGGCGGGAGGGGGATACTTTATCATTCAATTACTCCTGAACTACATCTCTGACAGTACTGAAATAACACTCCCCAAGGCCCAAATACTATGAAGATTCATTGGAGCTGCTGTTTTTGTGAAACATTAGTATCACTTTAAATGGGGTTTTTAACCCACTGAATGCTACAGAGTTATGTATTAGAGATCTCTATAGCTTTTAAGAGGTTACAAGCAGAGTTGAAGCCGGTGATTTTACGGATTTTTTTTTTTATTTGTCCCAAACGGTGTGTAGAAGGGAATACATCGGTCATCATATGTGCAGAGAGAGTGCAGCAATCAATCACAGACAGATAAACATTTCTATCAATTTAACACTTGCAAAGCAATGCCTCAGATGATCAAAGGTTTAAAAGGGACTTTACTTCAAGTACATAACATGTAAAGTCTGTTTGTCTACACTTTTTAGTTATATTTTATTTTTTTTTCATTTTCATCCATTATTTTTTTATAGTTTTTCTGACAATACTCTCCATCAATCTGCTTGCAGACAGCTTTCTGTCAGGGAACATGAAAGCAGGAATAGTGTAAAAAATGTAAATAAGAAAGCATTCAGTGTTGCATGGAGAGTGTAACATTGTATTACATCACACAGAGCATTCAGTGCTGCAGGGATAGTGTAACATTGTGTTACACCACACAGATCATTCAGTGCTGCAGGGATAGTGTAACATTGTATTACATCACACAGAGCATTCAGTGCTGCAGGAAGAGTGTAACATTGTATTACATCACACAGAGCATTCAGTGCTGCAGGGATAGTGTAACATTGTATTACATCACACAGAGCATTCAGTACTGCAGGGATAGTGTAACATTGTATTACATCACACAGAGCATTCAGTACTGCAGGGATAGTGTAACATTGTATTACATCACACAGAGCATTCAGTACTGCAGGGATAGTGTAACATTGTATCACATCACACAGAGCATTCAGTGCTGCAGGAAGAGTGTAACATTGTATTACATCACACAGAGCATTCAGTACTGCAGGGATAGTGTAACATTGAATTACATGACTCAGAGCGTTCAGTGCTGCAGGGAGTGTGTAACATTGTATTACATCGCACAGAGCATTCAGTACTGTAGGGATAGTGTAACATTGTATTACATCACACAGAGAACTCAGTGCTGCAGGGACAGTGTAACATTGTATTACATCACACAGATCATTCAGTGCTGCAGGGATAGTGTAACATTGTATTACATCACACACAGATCATTCAGTGCTGCAGGGACAGTGTAACATTGTATCACATCACACAGAACATTCAGTGCTGTAGGGAGAGTGTAACATTGTATTACATCACACAGAGCATTCAGTGCTGCAGGGACAGTGTAACATTGTATTACATCACACAGAGCATTCAGTACTGCAGGGATAGTGTAACATTGTATTACATCACACAGATCATTCAGTGCTGCAGGGATAGTGTAACATTGTATTACATCACACAGAACATTCAGTACTGCAGGGATAGTGTAACATTGTATTACATCACACAGAGCATTCAGTGCTGCAGGGATAGTGTAACATTGTATTACATCACACAGAGCATTCAGTGCTGCAGGGATAGTGTAACATTGTATTACATACAAAGAAGGGTACCAGGCTTCTTTTCTCTTGTTGGACAAAGTGACAAAAAATGCACTGATTAAAGGAACCGGGTTACTGACACAATATAAAGGTCACTGACTTCACATGACCTGTCTAAAAATCAGCTCTGTGGGCCAGGCATGGTTGTTAACCCCCGTATAAATATATGCCAATACTGGGAGAACTAAACAAAAAAGAATTAACTCCTTACCACCTGGTGACGTCCCAGGATCATCCGGGCCTTTAGGACCAGTGACGGTCCCGGCACGTCATAGAATTCGGCGATCGAATCGCCTCTCTGCGATCCCAGAATGCAATGGGGGAAAAGTGCCATTGTCTAGAGCTGCACACCCCCTGGACCGTGTGGTTCTTGAGGGGGTTAATTTTTGTTTATTATTGCTTATTTTCACAGATAATATATTTTATTAAAACAACTTCCAAATTTTAGCAATTTTTTGCTGACATCAGTATTTCTACTGACTTGACCTGGGAGTGAGGTCAAGGGAGGAGCATAGTGGTGGGCTTATGGGTAGGGCTTAGAAATTTAACCCTATGAATTCCAGAGGCGTATGCAAGCAATGCATTGTCACCCTTCTGGTCCTCAGATTTTACGGTACAGTGCGCACGTTATAATTCGTAAAATCTGATTGGCCGGTTTGACAGTGAATCAGTACATTTCCCATAACCCTTTGAGTGCCAAAGGGGTGCACAACGCATTGCTTTGCAATGCTCTGCGTGTGCTGCTTTGCAATGTGTTGCGTACCCCCTGGCACTCAAAGGGTTTAAAATAGACTATGTATAAAGATAGATGTTGTATTTAAAAAAAAAACTGCTCTTAGAAATGGCCACTTAATAATTAAAACGCTGTCTTTTTGAATTTACTTAGATATTATTTTGCTTGCGCGGGAGAGCCTGTAATGTAAATCTGTCTGTCTGGACAATTACTTTTTGTGGCATTCTTAGAAACCGCCAACTATTACTTCATCACAATCTTCAATACGTTTCCTCTGCACAGGAATAATAGAGAAATGAGAAGACAATGAAACTTAGCAGGAAGAAAATTCCTCACCGGACCCTGATCCGCCTGGTGAATAAAACCTTAGCAGGAAGAGAATTCCTCACCGGCCCCCTGATCCGCTTGCTGAATACTGAACTGAAATCCTGTTTGAGACTGGCAGCCCTGTGATTTGAGTTGACTACCACTGAGAGGGACAATGAGAATTAGACTACGGAAGGATGTAGCAGTGACGGCAGGCTGCATGACCGGGAGTTATGATTTAACAGCTTATAAAATTATAGGCTTCTGCCAGAAGAGATTAATTAGGAGCTGTCACACTTCACGAGTTTTAGCAAAAAGCTCCTAGTAAGCAGAGGAAATTTCTTTTATTTCTTCCTTTTTTCAACGCAGTTCCTTCCCATTCATTTTGGAACAAACTAAGATGAAAGAAAACAACTAAACACAGAAGCGGAACAGTTCTGAATAAATACAAATTTACAAATGTCCGCTGATTTAATTGGGGATTTTCACCCTTGAATGCCTGAGAAGTCTCCAACGCATCACAAGAAATAGGTTCAAGCACGTGCTATAGTGAGGAATTACATTAGTACATCACTCTTAGTATCTTTATCCTATATAGTAATTTGCTAAAATGTGTGTAATGATGCAGTCATGCTCAGTAGAGACGGCCAGTGACAAGGCTGATACAGAGCAGGGCGCTCCAGCTCTGTATCAGCCGCGGTGTGGGCAGTCTCTACTGTGCATGACTGCACCGTGACCGGCTGGCACTGTATCAGCCGCGGTGCAGGCAGTCTCTACTGTGCATGACTGCACCGCGACCGGCTGGCACTGTATCAGCTGGGGTGCGGGCAGTCTCTACTGTGCATGACTGCACTGCGACCAGCTGGCAGTGGCACTGTGGCCTATGTGACGGGCTCTTCAACTAGTTAGACTATAAACTGAAAATGACCAGCTGAAGATGATACCATTTTTATTCCAAGGCCTTTTTCTTAGGCATGTCACCCTTGTCATGGGGGCAAGATTCTTATGTTGTCATTTTCAACTTGGTGACATATTTAATGCACCCCTGGCTTGGTGGCCTAATGCAAGGTGACATTCTGATAGTGAACCCTCTTTGACAGTAGTCCTGAAGAATTGCAAGAACGCATTGCACTACAACAGGAAAGCAAAAACTTTGGTCTCAAGATGAATATGAACAAAACACAAGTCATGTTTAACAAATTTATCATACCAAGGAAAATCACAGTAGATGGACCAGACCTAGAACAAGTATGTTTATCTTTGGAGAGTAAATGTCAACAGATGGAAACACCATGATGGAAACTGAGGGAGGAATAAAAAATGGATGGCTAGCATTTGGAAAACTGAGTAGTACTTTCATTCAGACAAATTTACCACTCAGCCTCAAATAAAAATCTTTTTGACCAGTGTGTCCTCCCAGTCCTTATGTATGGCTGTGAAACATGAGCACTGAATGCCAAAGACATACAAAAATGTAAGGTTACACAGAGAAGTGTGGAGAATTCTAAACATAACAGAAAGAGACGAAAAAACGTGTGCGTCATCAGCAAACAAAGGTGTATGGCATCACTGAAAGAGTAAACCACCTGAACTGGAAATGGGTAGGCCACTGTTACAGCTTACCTTGACTTCATCATCATCTGCAGGCGCGAGGCTTCAAGCATGCTGCAGGCCTCTGTTTTATCTGTTTTCTTCCTATAGTCTCCTCCTACCAACTTCCTACTTCCGCCCTCTGAGCTGCTCCTCCTACTTCCTGTGGAGGGGTTTAAAAGGCAGACTGAAGCCTGACTCTGTTGCCCTTGCGTTGTTGTTCAAAGCATTTCTGTTGCATTGGGCTCTGTTTATGACCTGGCTAGTCTTCCATCCATTCTAGTGCTGACCTGTGGCTCTGTCTGACTATTCTTTTGCCTAACCCCTAATAGTGGACTGATGCAGACTTGTGGCTCTGGCTGACTACCTGAACTGTGTATGACCCGGCTTGTCTGACCACCCCCTCTGGTGCTGACTTGTGGCTCTTTCTGACTATTCTTACGTCTTTTCACCTGGTGATCAGACACCCAATATAGTGTGGGCCTGGGGCTCTGGTAGACTCGCATATCTGACTGCAGGCTGAGTCAGACCCTATTCCTCTTTGGATCAAGATCCAGTTCCTGTTCCTGGTTCCAGCTGAGACTTCCAGAGGCTAAGTCCTAGTCTCCAGCACAGTGGTTTAACTTTGCAACCTATTATTTCTGATAGCAGGCTTGCTGGCTATTACCCTGTGCTTATCCTTATTGTATATATTGTATACATCCTCTTTATGTAATTTGTTAATAAACTGCATTAACTAAACTGTACTGACTCCTGAACTTCTCTGGGTAACCGTGACAGCCACATAGCAAGAAGTCCTGATGGTAGATGGACCAAACAAATTTTAGAATGGATTCCACTCAATAATAAACACCCAAGAAGAAGACCATAACCAAGATGAGCAGATGAAATGACCAAATTTGTTGGCTCACAGTGGCAACAAAATCTCAGAACCGAAGTTGTTGGAAGCTTGCTGAGGTCTTCATTCTGCAGTGGATCGATAATGGATGAATATGATGATGAGTATATATATATATATAGAGTGGAAATTGTAGCCGTAATAGTCCAGAGATGCAGATGTAAAATAACAAACAAAATTAGAATCTTGTAATACCTTTTTTATTGGACTAACAGAATTTTGGATTGACAAGCTTTCGGGAGAACCTCCTTTTCTCAAGACTAAAGCATTTCTGAGTAAAAGGACACAGAATTCACAGTGATACATACAATTCAAAGTTTAGCTGTGTGCAGGGTTAACACACAAATCCCACTATCCTTACAAAAGGTATTTACGACCCTCTGCAAGAAGAGTGTAGATTCTCTTGTCTTATATGCAGTTATGTTTTCTTAACCCAAAACACAGCTAAACTTTGAATTGTATGTATCACTGTGAATTCTGTGTCCTTTTACTCAGAAATGCTTTAGACTTGAGAAAGGGAGGTTCTCCCGAAAGCTTGTCAATCCATAATTCTGTTAGTCCAATAAAAAAGGTATTATAAGATACCTATTTTGTTTATTTTACATATATATATATTTCTACAACCCGTCATTTAATCACGATGGACTTCGTTTGATGTTGGTAACAGCAATTAGATTTTTCGATACTGGTTTTGTATGTACAATTGATAGCCATGCTATATCCGGATATGTGTATTGACCATTTGCAACCTCTTGTGGTAAATCCTTTTGGGATCACTAACCCTTAATCCATTGTTTTCGTTAACTTACTAGTTCTACCGGTGCCTTGCCTGTCTAGCAACACACTTTCTAAGCAAGTCCATGGACATCGTCTTGATGCCAGATGTATCCCAGTATATTTATTCACTCGAGTAGACGCGCTTTGCGATGCTTTGATAAGATACCCTAAGCTTTATTCAATTACTCGATTTTGCCTTATATCTAAGAGTCTCTCGGATATAACTCATCGGCTATTGAGAGACATTACTGTATCTATATTCTACATGACATGTAGTATCCTTCTGTGCGTAATACTATGCCATACATTTGCGAGTAATCCGATACCAACACCGCGATACAAGTTGTGTCCCGTGGTTGGTTTCGATCTATGTCTGTGTCAGGTTGATTATACAATGTGTCTCTTTAAGTCCATTGTACCGGATGTTTTGCACATAATGAGCATTGCAATCTTTCACTGTAGATATTGGCCCAGCTGTGTGATGACGTTTGATCACCGTGGCCTTCGTACGTGCGGCCCAGTGGTGACGTCACCACTCTCTCTCGGGCCATGCGCCTCATGTAGCGGTGTCTATTTATACTAAACGCCATTTTGTTTCTAATTGTATTGATAAAGGTCCGTTCTGTGGACCGAAATGTCGACCATCTGTATTACCTTTTTGCCAAGTAAATACATTATTAAGAAGTCCCACTGGTGCTGCCTCTTCTTTTGTTTATATATATATATATATATATATATATATATATATATATATATATATATATATATATATATATATACTAGTTACAAAGCCAGTACACATGGGCTGATCTGGAGTGGGGAGCTCCGGAAGGCTCACAGCCCATTCTGCGAGTCCCCACTGCGCATGTGCGATTATGCACACAGTGAGCGACGCATTATAGGACTTTGTTATAGGATAACTCATCATTTAGTATGAACACATTGCATGGCATTGGATGGATACCTCTCTGGCACTCAAAGGGTTAACAGCTGAAAATGATCCGCACTGCAGTATTGCCCCAAATTCCTCCAATAATTTACACAACTCATTGGCTCTCTGTTTATGCAACACGTTATCATAACAAGACAAAGGCAAGAACGATTCCTTATAGACAGGAAAGTGACCTAATGATTTCCGTTTGGAGCGGTTATGAGGAATTGAAAAACAAAGGCACCTACTATCCACATGCACAGAAAGTTGTTTTGTAACAGTAACTACTTCATTAAGAACGACTGATTCAAGTAGGAGTCAATAGTACCTTGGCTCCAAAAGCGAAATCAATGTAATTAGGATTTCACAATTGATCATACAGAGGCTGAGATGTTCAGCAGAGTCTTACTTTAGCGGACACGTAAAACAAAATATTTAGCATTTTGGTAATTGTATTAACTTGTCCTAAAATTATAGGGTTTCACTATGCAATTAAACTGATCAATGATAAAAAAGAATTGCATATTTAATATACATCAGATTCTGTCCATAACTTGAATTAGCTGAAATGAGAAAAAAATAGTTTTACGATATTAATAATGAGGACGTTGTTCACAAAAGAACAACAGCAATTATGTAGTAAACCAACTGTACCATACAGAACAAATTAAGTGTCCCATTAATTAAGACAGAACATTAACACCTTTAATGCTGTAGAGCTACCGTCCGAGTTCAGTCCTCCAGGGCCACCAACAGGCCAGGATGTAAGGATTAAGCACAGATGAGTCAGTCACAATGAATGATCCACTGATTATCTCACCTGTGATTAATCAGGGAAATCCTTACATCCTGGTCTGTTGGAGGCCCTTGAGGACCACATTTAGACACCCCTGCTGTAGAGGTCTCCATTGCACTGGAGATCTCTCTACCATTCAAAGGATTAAAAGTCCAATTTAAGTCAATATCTCTTTTTTTTTTGTTTGCATCTAAGGCCATTGGCTTGGGATGGGTGAAACGTTTCACCTCAAAACAAAATAGGAGGAAAATGGCACTTCCCGACCGGGAAAAAGATTCCCATGAAAAAGTGCAACTCATTGCATTGAAATCAATGGGAAGAAAACATTTTCCCCACCACATGAAAGTTCTCTCTACTTTTCTACAGCCATGTAAAAGGGTGTCAGACTCTCACAGCAGCCATTCTGTGTACAGACATATAAAAGGGTGTCAGACTCTCACAGCAGCCATTCTGTGTACAGCCATGTAAAAGGGTGTCAGACTCTCACAGCAGCCATTCTGTGTACAGCCATGTAAAAGGGTGTCAGACTCTCACAGCAGCCATTCTGTGTACAGACATATAAAAGGGTGTCAGACTCTCACAGCAGCCATTCTGTGTACAGACATATAAAAGGGTGTCAGACTCTCACAGCAGCCATTCTGTGTACAGCCATATAAAAGGGTGTCAGGCTCTCACAGCAGCCATTCTGTGTACAGACATATAAAAGGGTGTCAGACTCTCACAGCAGCCATTCTGTGTACAGACATATAAAAGGGTGTCAGACTCTCACAGCAGCCATTCTGTGTACAGCCATATAAAAGGGTGTCAGGGTGTCACAGCAGCCATTCTGTGTACAGACATATAAAAGGGTGTCAGACTCTCACAGCAGCCATTATGTGTACAGCCATATAAAAGGGTGTCAGGGTGTCACAGCAGCCATTCTGTGTACAGACATATAAAAGGGTGTCAGGCTCTCACAGCAGCCATTCTGTGTACAGCCATATAAAAGGGTGTCAGGGTGTCACAGCAGCCATTCTGTGTTTGTGAGCTAGAGAAGATAGGCAAATAAAGGGGAATTGAAGCTTAGTTTAGAGAGTATTTTAGGTAGGACATTTTTTCTCTGTATTTCTCTGGGGGCACTCTGGGGGAGGAGAAGGGAGGAAGGAGGTTGACTCCAAATAGCCCAAAATTTGGTGTGACTGACTGGCAAGACACAGGCAGCTGGGGTCCAAAACTGCTAGATGATTTTGTATCTGTGCTGGGGAAATCTGGGGAAATATGATTTTGATATTGGTCTTTAGTTATAATATATTTTGTTTTGGACAGTGATAAGATAGGGTGGACAACTAACATAAAAAATAATAGTAATAATAATATAAATATATTAGGTGGCAGACAGCTGACTGGGACCCTAACATTAGCTGTTTGACTGAAGCAGACTTGATAGATAGCAGAGAGATTAAGTATTTTGTTGAGGGCCAAGGCAAGACATCACACTCCATCAGTTGTGTTATGTCCTTTAGAGTAAAATCACACACAGTAGTTGAGTAAGGACCAGAAAATGCACAAGGGGCAGGGGGAGGGGGAAAGGTGGGGCGGTTCAGGGATGCGGGAGTAAAGTGGTAGTTCCAAAACTGACTGCAGCCATTGCTGCTGCAGCGTGTGTAATAAATGATGATGATTATCTATTTCCTCCCAGGGAGGACGCAGTTTGTCAAGGTCCCACCAAAAGTTAAACCACCACCAGAACCAGTACTATAAAAAAAAGTGTAAGAAGAACGTCGAAGACAACAATGAGCTGCATTCTAGTGCTGATGATGGCATAACGAAGGAAGATGTAGCAGCTGAACCAAATGCTGCATCTGACAGTGAGACAAACAAGCCCCAAAACACCTATCCTCAAAGTAGTTGCGAACTTTGTGAAAGTAAAAAGAAATAGTCTGACACATCTAAAAGCTTAGCTGAATAAAAGGGTATTGGGAAAGAAGCGACGGACAATGTTGAGGGTGACTTGACGATGACTGACTGATAACGATGATGCAGATCTAGAAAACATACCCCCCCACACCATCCTCCTCTTATGGAGAATACAGGTGAAGATGAGAGTGACAGATATTACGACATTGCAAGAAAGTTAGCAAAAAGGCAAAGGTTCAGTCTTCCACCACTGAAAAGGAGCACTGTGCCTGTCTATAAACAGTTTGAGTAAGCAATTTGAAGGTCTGACCTGGAAAAGCAAAGATGCCTCAAAGTATACAGTCATCCTGTTGGTCATCAACAGCATTGTCACCGCTTCAAAGTCCAAGTCCCACTCAGCCACACAGTAACCAGCAGCAACAACAACAACACAGGTTATTGAAGGAATAGTAATACTTCAAAATTACTATCCCTTATATTGAAGCCCTTGTAAAACTGAATAAAATGCCACCAGCGGCATCTCTCAAACCTTTATGGTTTGCGAGATAGCAGCTTTTAAACTTCGCTCCCCCCCCTGCCTCTCCGCTGACGTCAGCGTTCTTGCTGCAGCAGGGAAATCCCTTCTTTGAATCAAGCGGATGCTCTTCAGCAGAGCCATATCTTGTTATAGAAGAAACGATCCTTCACTAAAACGGTCTTCTACATGTGCTTGGTAACCAAGCACACGTAGAAGACCGTTTTAGTGAAGGATCTTGTCTTCCATAACGAGATCTCGGCTTTGCTAAAGAGCCTCCGCCGGTCCAGGGACCGGATTTACCTGCTGCAGCAAAAACTATGACGTCAGCGGAGAGGCGGGGGGGAGCGAAGTTTAAAAGCGGCTATCTCGCAAACCATAAAGGTTTGAGAGATGCCGCTGGTGGCATTTTATTCAGTTTTACAAGGGCTTCAATATAAGGGATAGTAATTTTGAAGTATTACTATCCCTTTAACATCCACAACCTTAGCTATGAAGAAGTGCAGCACCTTTTACACCTAGTAGTAGTAACAGTAGAATTGCACCAAAATCTATCACCAGTTGTAGTAGTAGCCACTCAGGAACCCCTCAGTCCATGAAGTCCACATCTGAGGGGAGGTGTCTTACACTAGATAAAAGGGGAGGGAGGGGATACTTTATCATTCAATTACTCTTGAACTACAACTCTTACTGTATTGAAATAACACTCTCCACGGCCCAAATACTATGAAGATTAATTGGAGCTGCTTTTATTTTGAAACATTGCTATCCTTTTAAAGGGCCATTATCACCAAATACATGACAGGGCTCAAATAAATTAAACTATTATATACTTCTAAGTTTTTTCTTTGGTGAGAAACTTCTAAAATCTTTCAAAATAAATATTAAAAGCTGCTACTCTTTAACCGGCATTTTAATAGAACCGACAAAACCATAAACAGTGAGAATTGTTTAGAGATTAGAAGCGCCCCCCGTGTTCAGTTCACTAAATCTCATATATTTTGTCTGTTTACACTAATTACGCCATACATTTCCCTTATCAGTTCTTTAAATAAAGACGTGCCAAATAGTCCTTCACAGCCGCATGAAGATGAATAAGAAAAACACATTTATAATGCATTTTGGGATTTATTCACCTAAAAATATATATTTTGCTGATGAGAGGTACATAACGTTTTAATGGATTTGAGCCATTTTCATTTTTTGGAGATAATTGCCTATTTTCGTTTTATAAAAACAAACTGGGGTTATTCTGGAATAAACTAAAGGCACTAAAGGGGACAAATAAAAATTCTTGTTAAATTAAAATGGACTTTTAAAAAGCACTATTCAAGTGCATGGTAATTTAGGAATTTTTATTTTAACCCTTTGAGTGCCAGAGGGGTACGCATACCCTGACAATCAGTGGGTTAACCCCTATGCCGCTATTGGTTTATTCCAAATAACTCCAGACTGTTTTTATAAATATAGGCCAATGTCCTTTTAAAGGGATAGTAAACCCCCAAAAAAACTGTTAGCGAATTGATAGGAATAATAAAAAAAAACACGTAATGCCCTTATTCCCATCTCTCAAACCGTTATGGTTTGAGAGACATAAGAAAATAAAGTCCTCCGCTACCTCCCCCTTTTCCTGCGTCCACTGTATAGTGGACGTCATGAGATCCTGCTTCCGGGACCAGACGGCGGCTCTTCAGAAGCGCTGTCATCGAGACATCTAACTATAATTACTTCATCGGAATGGTCTACAACGTGTGCCTGGCTTGCAAGCCAGGCATACGTTGTAGACCATACCGATTAAGTAATTATAGTTAGATATCCCGATGTCAGCACTCCTGAAGAGCCGCCTACAGTCGGGCGACCGGATTCTGCCTCTGACAGCTTTACAGCTCGTCATGCAGAAAGGGGAGGGAACTGAGAACTTTATTTTCTTACATCTCTCAAACCATAATGGTTTGAGAGATGGGAATAAGGGCATTACATGTTTTTTTTATTAGTCCTATCAATTCGCCAACAGTTTTTTTGGGGATTTACTAACCCTTTAATAAGTAGATGTAAAAATGACGGTGGTTTGATATCACTGCTGCAACTCCAGAAAAGCCATCATACTAACACAGTAACAGTAACATAGTAACATAGTTGATGAGGCTGAATAAAGACATGTGTCCATCAAGTCCAGCCCATTCCAAAACACTCCTATTGATCCACAGGAAGGCAAAAAATATTTAAAAAAAAACAACAACCCTGAAGCCATTTCCATTAAAGCCCCAAGTGGGTGAAAAATTATTTCCTTACTACAAATGGCAGTCAGATATTTCCCTGGATCACAAACCTATCTGCATTGAAACCAAATGTCATAATTCTCAGTATGGTTCTGTGCTAGATAGGTATCCATTACTTTTTTGAAAGCAGTTCCAGTATCTGCAAGCACAACATCCAAAGGAAAAGAATTCCATAGCTTTACCACCCTTACTGTAAAAAAAACCCTTGCCTTTGTTTTAGTCTAAAGTGCATTTCCTCTAGTCTTAAAGGGATAGTAACCCCCCAAAAAAACTGTAAGCCAAATGATAGGAATAATAAAAAAAAAACGTAATGCCCTCATTCAAATAAAGACCTCCGCTCTCTCCCCTTTCTGCCTGACGAGCTGTAAAGTTATTTCATAGACCTCAAATATAATCTGTTTATACCAGTGATAACATATATCAACTTCAATGTTATGCAGGCCTAGGTATGTACTGTGTTAAAGGAAAAGGAATATTTTTTTTATGAAAACACATATTTTATAGATCTTTTCCTGCTGAATAAAACAAGGTCACTCCCACCGGTGTCAGATGTTCTTTTCAAAATTTATAACAGTTCAAATAATCAGGAAGTGAATTTACTGTGTTTACTTCCTGATAGTTCTGACAGGAAGTGAATTTACTGTGTTTACTTCCCGATAGTTCTGACAGGAAGTGACTCAGCAGTTTCTATCACATTCTGTGGAGAACTGTATGTCTCTGACTTTCCTCTCCATTAGAATGTAACAGAAAAATTAATTAGAATTTGACCACTAGAGGGCACTGCTAATGTAAACAAATATGGGTTTAAATTGTAATAACTCTGGAAATATAAATCTCTTGGCATTGGGAGTACCCTTATTTTACTCAGTAGGAAAATCCCTACAATATGTATTTTTTAATAAAAAAAGTTTACTGCTCCTTTAAATAAATCATCAGCCACACCACCAAGGCCAAACCATTATTTTGAACAACACTGCTATTTCTAAGCAATACACCTATTCATTAGTGTAATGAATAGTACACATTAGAGTACACATTATTAATATATGTGGTAACTGCAAACCAGCAGACAAAGCAATTCGCAGACAATGATACAGTTCACTCCAGCCACTACTGGTGAGAAGTAATCAATACCGACATCAAGTTTAACATCTATCAATAAAACACATGCATAGAGATTGTCTGGCTGTCCCACCGGGAAGCGCTCTTGCAGATTGCTCTTCAACAAGCTGATTAAGTGGAAGGGTTGGACACACAGCCCCAGAACAGGGAGATCGGAGCTCAGCCCAGCTGTGCCGGATGAAAGGAACGTACATATTCTGCAACCGCATCTTAAAAGGATTTAATCACTGGGAAGGATGTATGCAGATGAGTGCATATCACGTCTGTTAAGAATGGCTTAAAAGGCTTTGCTGAATCACTGTAAACAGCAAACCTACCTACAACTTTGATTATGAAAATGTTGTGTATGTTTTACGCAGCTATGTGTGACTATACATAAATAAAGATAAATAATGAATGTGTATATCAGAAATTATATATTTATATAATTATTAGTTGATGGGTCCGTTACATGGGCCACAGTGTCACTGCTAGACGGTCGCGGGGCAGTCATGCTTAGTAGAGACTGCCCGCTCCACGACTGATACAGAACTGGATGGCCGCGGCGTGGGCAGTCTCTACTGCGCATGACTGCAACACGCGCAACAGTCTCTACTGCGCATGACCGCGTCATTACACACGTTTTAGCAAATTATTATATAGGATTATCTATATTACAATAGGCTCAATAAGGACATAAAGGTGTGTAATGACATGGCTTGCAATGCATCGCGCGGCACTCTGGTGCTTAAAACCTTTAACCCTTTGAGCGTCAGCAGGGCATGCATGCGTCGCGTACCCCTCTGGTACTCAAAGGGTTAAGAGGAATTCTAAAAGCATTCCACAACGAAATAACTTGATGACAATTCAGCGTAACACTCATCAAAAACACTCAATATAACGCTTCGATTTTTATCTAATTACCACAAATGTATATACTATGGGTCTCCGTTGCAGTAGCTGTTAATATAGTCAGTCTCTCTGCTAATTTAACTTTCCATTTCTGTCCCTCCACCTATTTTTTCTCTATAACGCCACCTATGCATTAAAGTGAAGTGGAACTACCAACCCAAGTAAAGTTAAACCCCAAAAACTACCCATCTGATGACTAGCTGATTAATAGTACAAGTCGCCAGAATAATTACCTCCTTACAGAGAATTCCTACTGCTCGCGGGACTAACAGCCAGGAAACAGCGCAGACATCTTTGCATAGCGATGTCTGCACGCCTGCTCTGTCAGTCCCATTCTGCTCTAGGAGGTACCGTAAGGAACTGACGGCGCAGGCGCACAGATACTATTAAAGAGCTGTTGCCTGGCTGTCAGTCTCGGGAGCAGTCGAATTTATCTATAAGGAGGTAATTATTCTGGCGAATGGTACTATTGTTCAGCAAGTCGCCAGATGGGTAATTTTTGGGGTTTAACGTTACTTGGGTTGGTAGTTCCACTTTAATGATCTATTGTCCTTTCTGGCTTTGGAATCATTCACACAGACAAGAGGACTGTAGCAGCCACCAATGTGGACAGAGGAGGGGTGTGTCTCGATGGCCGGCCCACATGAGTTCCAAGCAATATCACTGGCTGGTGTCCACATGGGTCACTTTTAAAATATCGCATTCGAAATAACGTGTTGATACACTCTGCATTCAACATGTCGCCATGTTGAAAAGAGTGACATGAGAATCTCGCCCTGCATAACAGCACAAGATTCTCATGTCGCCTACATAAACGGCGTTGTTCATCTCGGCACTGTTCATATACTTACTCATCTGCACCTATTTCGAATGTGATATTTTAGAAGTGTAGACATTGCTGGCTATTCATTTTGCATTGTGCCTCAGTGTGTCTCACTAAGAAACGCTTACCTAGGTAGGAGTCCATCACACAGCAGTCAGGTGCATCTATATAGTTACTGTGTGTAACAGACATACTTACCTACATAGGAGTCCATCACACAGCAGTCAGGTGTATCTATATAATTACTGTGTGTAACAGAAGGTCTTACCTAGGTAGGAGTCCATCATACAGCAGTCAGGTGTATCTATATAATTACTGCGTGTAACAGAAGCACTTACCTAGGTAGGAGTCCATCATACAGCAGTCAGGTGTATCTATATAATTACTGCGTGTAACAGAAGCACTTACCTAGGTAGGAGTCCATCATACAGCAGTCAGGTGTATCTATATAATTACTGCGTGTAACAGAAGCACTTACCTAGGTAGGAGTCCATCATACATCAGTCAGGTGTATCTATATAATTACTGCGTGTAACAGAAGCACTTACCTAGGTAGGAGTCCATCACACAGCAGTCAGGTACATCTATA
The DNA here is from genome assembly GCA_037306005.1 of Rhinophrynus dorsalis. Lineage (NCBI taxonomy): Eukaryota > Metazoa > Chordata > Amphibia > Anura > Rhinophrynidae > Rhinophrynus > Rhinophrynus dorsalis. Next base: position 15,549,502 of record CM074723.1, read on the forward strand.
TAATTACTGTGTGTAACAAAAGCACTTACCTAGGTAGGAGTCCATCACACAGCAGTCAGGTGTATCTATATAATTACTGTGTGTAACAGAAGCACTTACCTAGGTAGGAGTCCATCACACAGCGGTCAGGTGTATCTATATAATTACTGTGTGTAACAGAAGGACTTACCTAGGTAGGAGTCCATCACACAGCAGTCAGGTGTATCTATATAATGACTGTGTGTAACAGAAGGACTTACCTAGGTAGGAGTCCATCACACAGCAGTCAGGTGTATCTATGTAATTACTGTGTGTAACAGAAGGACTTACCTAGGTAGGAGTCCATCACACAGCAGTCAGGTGTATCTATATAATTACTGTGTGTAACAGAAGGACTTACCTAGGTAGGAGTCCATCATACAGCGGTCAGGTGTATCTATATAATTACTGTGCTTTTTTGTTAAACATTGGGGTAACATATATTTAGGGTGTGTGTATACACGTTTGTGTGTGTGTGTGTGTGTGTGTGTGTGTATTTCTGTGTGCGTCCATGAATCTGTATTCTGGTGGAACCCCATTTGCCCCCCAATAAATAGTTAATAAGGTATAATTAGTATGGTATTTGCTGTCTATATATAACTAGGAGAAGCTCTGTGATGTGCGATTTACTGGAGTGGAACATGAACTGCGGATGCCAGTGACATTAGGGGAAATCCACATCAATATCAATCCAATAACTCATTTGCTAACATATGATTGGTTTGGGGCTGAATTTCACACCACTATCTTCACACTATGCAGTTTTACAACTTCATGTGTCTGACATGTCACTAAAATGCATTTTCCGAAATATTATCTTATAAAGTGTAGCCAAATTTAGAAAATGTATGAATCTGACAGTGCAGCTCGGCTGGTTTTATCTTCCACCTCTAGGGGCTGCACTCTGGGGTATTTACGGCTGCATTCTGGGGTATTTACGGCTGCACTCTGGGGTATTTACGATGATGGCTGTAGTACATACGTGCACCCATTCCTCCATCCTTAACACTTTTAGAACCTTAGGCGTCTCCAATGATTTGGCACCCAAAGGGATAAAGGGATAGGAATGTTTAGTTGTTAAAGGGATAGTAATACTTCGTTTTAACTTTATTTTATTTTGTAGGCATTAAAAAAACATGAAGTACGATATAAGTCTTATCTCTCAAACCTTTATGGTTTGAGAGATATTCACAAGCAAAGTTTCCCCTCCTGCCCCTTTTACCTAGTGTAAGTCATCTCTTCTCAGATGTGGAATCCAGTCCATAGACCAAACAGATAACAGCAGGGGACAATCTTCTTCCTATGAGAACAATGAAAGCCCTGCTCCCCTTGACAAGTTTTTCAGGTTTTTCCCTTATCTTAATTGAAGATTGTCCCTCTCTGCAATCTACCTGGGCACCTCCCTTCTGATCTGGCTGAGCAGTGTTACATCAGTAAAAGGGGCAGGAGGGGGATACTTTGTCATTGAATTACTCTTGAACTACAACTCTGACAGAATTGAAATAACACTCTCCAAAGTCCAAATACTATGATGATTAATTAGAGCTGCTTTTATTATGAAACATTACTATCCCTTTAAAGTACAATTGAGTCTTCTTCCTACATTTTTAGAACAAAGTGTAGCAGTAAAACCTTATAAAAGGGGGAACCTTTATTAGAGAATAAATGTAAAACAACAAAGTTTTATAAGGTTTTGCTGCTACACATGACTATAAAAAAGTAGGACGTAGACTTGATTGTACTTTAATACTGACACATTACTAAATTAGGGTCCATGCCTCCCAAGTGTACTTTTTTAGGAGATATTAGGATCTACACCTCCCAAGTGTCACTCTTTAGGAGATATTGTGGGTCCATCCCTCCCAAGTGTCATTCTGTAGGAGATATTAGGGGTCTGTGCCTCCCAAGTGTCCATCTTTAGGATATATTAAGGGTCCATACCTACCAAGTATCCCTCTTTAGGAGATATTGGGAACCTTACGTCCCAAGTGTCACTATTTAGGAGATATTGTGGGTCCATGACTCCCATGTGTTCCTTTTTAGGAGATATTAGGGGTTTACACCTCCCAAATGTCCCTGTTAAAGAGATATTAAGGGTCCATACCTCCCAAGTACCCCTTTTTAGGAGATATTGTGGGTTCATGCCTCCCATGTGTACCTCGTTAGGAGATAATAGGATTCCATACCTCCCAACTCTCCTTCTTAAGGAGGGACAGTCCATCCAAATCCCTCTGCCCCACCCTGGTGTCCCTGTGTTTAGGAGATCAGACTGTGTGGTGTGTGTATAAGTGTATCATCCTGGTGTCCCTGTGTTTAGGAGATCAGACTGTGTGGTGTGTATATAAGTGTATCACCCTGGTGTCCCTGTGTTTAGGAGATCAAACTTTGTGGTGTGTATATAAGTGTATCACCTTGGTGTCCCTGTGTTTAGGAGATCAGACTGTGTGGTGTGTATAGAAGTGTATCACCCTGGTGTCCCTGTGTTTAGGAGATCAGACTGTGGTGTGTATATAAGTGTATCACCCTGGCATCCCTGTGTTTAGGAGATCAGACTGTGTGATGTGTATAGAAGTGTATCACCCCGGTGTCCCTGTGTTTAGGAGATCAGACTGTGTGGTGTGTATATAAGTGTATCACCCTGGTGTCCCTGTGTTTAGGAGATCAGACTGTGTGGTGTGTATATAAGTGTATCATCCTGGTGTCCCTGTGTTTAGGAGATCAGACTGTGTGGTGTGTATATAAGTGTATCACCCTGGCGCCCCTGTGTTTAGGAGATCAGACAGTGTGGTGTGTATATAAGTGTATCACCCTGGCATCCCTGTTTTTAGGAGATTAGACTGTGTGGTGTGTATATAAGTGTATCACCCTGGCGCCCCTGTGTTTAGGAGATCAGACTGTGTGGTGTGTATATAAGTGTATCACCGTGGTGCCCTTGTGTTTAGGAGATCAGACTGTGTGGTGTGTATATAAGTGTATCACCCTGGCACCCCTGTGTTTAGGAGATCAGACTGTGTGGTGTGTATATAAGTGTATCACCCTGGTGTCCCTGTGTTTAGGAGATCAGACTGTGTGGTGTGTGTATATAAGTGTATCACCCTGGTGTACCTGTGTTTAGGAGATCAGACTGTGTGGTGTGTATATAAGTGTATCACCCTGGTGTCCCTGTGTTTAGGATATCAGACTGTGTGGTGTGTATATGTGTATCTCCCTGATGTCCCTGTGTTTAGGAGATCAGATTGTGTGGTGTGTATAGAAGTGTATCACTCTGGTGTCCCTGTGTTTACGAGATCAGACTGTGTGGTATGTATATAAGTGTATCACCCTGGTGTCCCTGTGTTTAGGAGATCAGACTGTGTGGTGTGTGTATATAAGTTTATCACCCTGGTGTACCTGTGTTTAGGAGATCAGACTGTGTGGTGTGTATATAAGTGTATCACCCTGGTGCCCCTGTGTTTAGGAGATCAGACTGTGTGGTGTATGTGTATAAGTGTATCACCCTGGTGTCCCTGTGTTTAGGAGATCAGACTTTGTGGTGTGTGTATAAGTGTATCACATTGCTCCTCTGTAATAAAACTCATATTAATGTTTGATTAAACTTTAGCATATGTGTTTATATAAACGAGTGTGTAAATAAAATACTATGGTCTTGTTCTAAATCGTGTATTTAGTGACATAAAGAGCCATCAGGAGGTTATGAAGTAACACAACAATTCTCAGTAATGCCCCACCCAACAGCCACCCCCCAAAAAAACACCTTATAAACCAAAAAGGTTCCTATTTGACCATTTGAAATGTTGAGAGATATGTGACATCCAGGACTCAATGGAGATATTATTTTATCCCTTGAGCAAACTGTCAAGGACAAAATCCATAGCGGGCATTATTAACCCCTTAAGTACACGCATTTAAAGGGGATCTCTCACATAGATATAAGTAATGCTCATTAGTTAGAGCATTTAGTGAAAACATTTAAAACGTTATTCATTTAAAAAAAAAAACTTTATCTGCACAAAACTTAATGTTTAAAACGTGCCCAGCAGCCTATTTCTGTCTTGCAGTACTGCCTCTGCTCCCGTCCCACTACCCAGCATCCTCCAATGACGGATGCTTTCTTTCTCTAAGCTGGAGTGATGTCATTGGCAGAGATCGATATCTAGCCAATGAGATCACTCCAGCTTAGAGACAGACAGCCGCCGTCATCGGAGGAGGGAGCGGAGCAGAGGCAGTTCAGCAAGCTTCGGCAAACCGGACGTAGGCTGCCGGGCACTTTTTAAACATTAATTTTGTGAAGATAAAGTTTTGATTTTTTTTAAATGAACAACGTTTTAAATGTTTTCCCTAAATGCTCTAACTAATGAGCATTACTTATATCTATGTGAGTGATTTAAAGAAAAACTTTTGTGTAGTGGCTTCAGTCACTACAAGAAGATTAGCGGTATTTTTTAATTTACTTACATACTATTAAAGATCTGAAGAGTTAAAAATCGGGCACTTCCGCGTTCTGCGGCACACTGTATGTGTGGCACAGCGCCGCAGGACTTCCCACCTCTCTCCCAACTGCCCCAGGGAGCTTGTTCACACTTCCCTTCAAGGAGTTATTTATGTGGGCTATCGTTACAACAAGCTCCGTTTACCATGTTACTGAGCTTGCAACTTCAGTAGTGTGGTAAATGAAGCCTTCTGTAACGATAGCCCATATAAATGCCACCACAAAGGGAAGCGTGAACAGGCTCCCTGGTGAAGCTGTGAAGGAGGTGGGAAGTCCTGCGGCGCACATACAGGGTGCCACGGAACCCAGAAGTGCTACATTTTAAAGCTTGAGATCTGCCATAGTAGATAAGTAAAGTAAAATAAAAAAAGCAGCTAATCTTGTTGTAGTGATTGAAGCCACTACACAAAAATTTTTCTTATGTTAATGTTCCTCTTTAAAGTGTTAGTAATGTCTAAAAAAAACTTTTTTGCATTTAGAAGAGCTTAAAAAGCTGATCTAAATGCAAAAAAACATATCTCTCAAACCGCTATGGTTTAAGAGATACGGGCGTTTAAAGTTTGATTTCTCCTACTGACAGCTGTAAAGCTGTCAGCAGGAGATCTGTGTCGGTCGACACGCTGGCGCTTGAGAAGTGCTGGGATCTCGTTTTTTACACAGAATCCCTTCATTGGAATGGTCTAAAACGTGTGCCTGAACACTTTAAACTCCCGTATCTCTTAAACCATAGGGGTTTCAGAGATACAGTTTTTTGCATTTAGATCAGCTTTTTAAGCTCTTCTAAATGCAAAAAAGTTTTTTTTAGACATTACTAACACTTTAAAGAGGAACATTAACATGTGCTGTCGCCGGGGAGCCCTGAATTCGATGACGTGCCCGGACCGTCGCTGGCCCTTAAGTGCCAGACAGACGTGAAGGCTCTGGCACGTCATTGGTCCTTAAGGGGTCGATAGCAGGTTTTTACTTGTCGTTTGTGTCATATATGATCTTTCCAAACAGTTTTATGTTGACTTGATTCACATAATCACATGGAAAATGATGAAACTAAATTAAGGATATAATTTGTGATGTGAACTCAGAACAGAGCTGACTTAATGGCCCTCAACTGGACAAAGTTATGAGTGAGTGAGAAATGCCATTTAGCATTAAAGTGGTTGTGCAGACGTTTCATTTAAGCACGGTTCAGCAATTCACACTTATGGTTCTTTGACTAACATAACAGGGCTCCCATCTGCTGTTATTACATCAAAATGATATTAGGAATAATAACCTTTTCAAGGAACATAAAGCAGCGGTGGCAAAAGTTCCATCATTTAGAGCGAGTGGTCGAGTAAGTAGGTTAATTAAAGCCAAAGAGAACATTTGCAGCGTTTGAACTCTGGCTCGGTCTGTTCTGGGGCTGAGATTGTAGTGTGTGCTGATGTGAATAATCTGTTCTGATCCTTAATTACTGAATGTCTTATGTGCTAAATATCTAATTGACATATGCTACACTGCAGACGATCAGAGCTGGATTAAGACTCTATGGGTCCCTAGGCAGGATCCCAAATTGGGCCCACCCTCCAGCTTGCTCACACTCTTACACCTGCTGCAATCCTTTCTGGATTTGCCCCCATTGTTCACCTCCACATTATCCTCTTCCACATCGTCCTCACTGTCCACCTCCACATTGTCCCCCTCCACATCATCCCCATTGTCCACCTCTACATTGTCCTCCTCCACATTGTCCACCTTCACATCATCCCCATTGTCCACCTCTACATTGTCCTCCTCCACATTGTCCCCCTCCACATCATCCCCATTGTCCACCTCTACATTGTCCTCCTCCACATCATCCCCATTGTCCACCTATACATTGTCCTCCTCCACATTGTCCACCTCCACATCATCCCCATTGTCCACCTCCACATTGTCCCCCTCCTCATCATCCCCATTGTCCACCTCTACAGTATTCACCTCCACATTGTCCCCCTCCACATCATCCCCATTATCCTCCTCCACATTGTCCCCCTCCACATCATCCCCATTATCCTCCTTCATATTGTTCATCTACATATTGTTCCCCTCCGCATCATCCCCATTGTCCACCTCTACATTGCCCTCCTCCACATTGCTCACCTCCACATTATCCTCTTCCACATTGTCCACCTCCACATTGTCCCTCTCCACATCATCCCCATTGTCCACCTCTACATTGTCCTCCTCCACATTGTCCACCTCCACCTCATCCCCATTGTCCACCTCTACATTGTCCTCCTCCACATTGTTCACCTCCACATCATCCCCATTGTCCACCTCTACATTGTCCTCCTCCACATTGTTCACCTCCACATCATCCCCATTGTCCACCTCTACATTGTCCTCCTCCACATTGTTCACCTCCACATCATCCCCATTGTTCACCTTCACATTGTCCACCTCCACATTGTCCCCCTCCTCATCATCCCCATTGTCCATCTCTACAGTGTTCACCTCCACATTGTCCCCCTCCACATCATCCCCATTATCCTCCTCCACATTGTCCCCCTCCACATCATCCCCATTATCCTCCTCCATATTGTTCATCTACATATTGTTCCTCTCCGCATCATCCCCATTGTCCACCTCTACATTGTCCTCCTCCACATTGTTCACCTCCACATCATCCCCATTGTCCACCTCTACATTGTCCTCCTCCACATTGTTCACCTCCACATCATCCCCATTGTTCACCTTCACATTGTCCACCTCCACATTGTCCCCCTCCTCATCATCCCCATTGTCCATCTCTACAGTGTTCACCTCCACATTGTCCCCCTCCACATCATCCCCATTATCCTCCTCCACATTGTCCCCCTCCACATCATCCCCATTATCCTCCTCCATATTGTTCATCTACATATTGTTCCTCTCCGCATCATCCCCATTGTCCACCTCTACATTGTCCTCCTCCACATTGCTCACCTCCACATTGTCCCTTTTTTGCAGCTAAGAAGATGGTGGCACTGGACAACTTCTTGCGCGCTCTACCTCTGTCCCCCTTTATCATGCGCAGGGTGCTCAGACGACAAGGTTGCGCACACATGCACAGTCAAGGAACTAGCTTCCCTTCATTGAGACTCAATGAAGGGAAGCTATTTCCCTGACTGCACATGCGCGCGTGACCTTGTGGTCTGAGTACCATGCACAGGATATAGGGGGAGTCGGTGACAGAGGCAGATCGCATAAGAAGAGGTTCACTGTCAGTGCCAGACACTGACAGTGAGTCATGTTAGCTCGGGGGAGGGGGGGTAGCGTGGGCAGGCCCCCCAAATCACCAGGCCCTAGGCAGGTGCCTAGGTCGCCTTGCCCATAATCAACGATTAATGTCTGATGTTACCTACATAAGTTTAAACATCTTTGTTACTTTAAGAGACTGCAGCTTGTAAAACAAATCGTTTTTCAGAAATTAATCTCTATGTTTTGGTGCAACACTGTGACCCATGATGCAAATTCTCTGTGTAGTATAGTAATGAGTTGTGTTCCAAGACTAATGAATTGTCTTGGAACATAAATAATTAGCATACTGCACAGAGAAGAGAATTTGCATTATGGGTCACACTGTCGAACCAAAGCAATGGGCCCAATATGTGTGTTCTCTGTCTAGATTAATTCGTAGCACAGTGATTGGTATTCTTGGCCCAGCGCAGAACTAATTAATATAAAATGTCAGACTGTACCACCAACAAATTATAGCTTAATTTCTCACTATTTATGTCACAAACAAATGGATAGCACAACATACAGGCTGTTTTTAGTTATCATTAAAATGAACTATGCTTATCTTAAAGCGGAACCACCAACTTAGTTAAAGTCGTCCTGTAATAATTAGGCAGATGACGACTAGCTTAATAATAGTTTTCTTACCTCTAAAAACTACATGATGCTAGAGAAATCCTTAAAGGGATAGTAATACTTCATTTTATCTTTATTTTATTTTGTAGGCATTAAAAAAACATGAAGAACGATATAAGTCTTATCTCTCAAACCTTTATGGTTTAAGAGATATTCACAAGCAAAGTATCCCCCTCCTGTTCAGTCAGATCAGAAGGGAGGTGCCCAGGTAGACAACAGAGAGGGACAATCTTCAATTAAGATAAGGGAAAAACCTGAAAAACTTGTCAAGGGGGGCAGGGCTTTCATTGTTCTCATAGGAAGAAGATTGTCCCCTTCTGTTATCTGTCTGGTCTTACAACCAGATTCCACATCTGAGAAGAGATGGCTTACACTAGGTAAAAGGGGCGGGAGGGGGAACTTTGCTTGTGAATAGCTCTTAAACCATAAAGGTTTGAGAGATAAGACTTATATCATTCTTCATGTTTTTTTAATGCCTACAAAATAAAATAAAGTTAAAATGAAGTATTACTATTCCTTTAAACTTCCAAGACTGAAGGCCAGGTTAGTGCAGTCTGCGTGACTCCACCGTCAGTCTTTTCCAGTGCCGCTCGGGCCAGTGCAATGCTTCTGAAGAGAGACTGGGACTGACAGTGCAGTTGCACAGACAAGATGTCTGCGCTGACGCCTATCTTCCGTTCTGGAAAATGAAGGGTTTCTGTAGCATCATGTAGTTTTTAGCGGTAGGATATCTATTATTAAGCTAGTCGCCGTCTGCCTAATTATTGCAGGGTGACTTTAACTAAGTTGGTAGTTCCACTTTAAGAATAAAGTTCCACTTTGACACCTTAGACCTATCACCCTGGAATTTTTACATATTTGAAAATGTCATTCAAAACTGCCTGTGTGCCATGTTACCCAAAAGTCCGGCAGATGTCTGTTTTAGAAAATATTCACATTGTTATTTCTGGGAAGTGAAAGAGAAAGTCTCCTGGCACAGCACAGCACTTAATTAGTATATATGAATTCTCACTGAAAACACTAATTAGGATATGAAACATCACTGAAAATACTTCTGTGGAACATCACTGAAAAGCTTAATTAGCATATTAAAGATCACCACTACTGCACTATACCACCGTTAGCATACATTAGCATACAGTATCACGTGTGAATATCTCCTTAACTGTACATTTTTTGGCGTTTTGGTTAACATGACAAATAGGCAGTTTTTAATGAAGTTTTCAAATAGGCAAACTTGAATCAAGGTGACAGGACCACTTTAAGTGCCACACCCCTATGGCCCTTATAGAGTTAAAAAAATACAGTACTGTATTGACTGTCCTTTACATTCCTAAATGGCACCACAAACATTAAATATGTTCAGTCAATTTGTGATATTTTTATGAATATTTGCTTTTCTATGGGTCCGGTAAATTCAGCTGGTCTGCTCTTCCTCATGTTCCCTTCTTCCATTAAAGTGAATCTATCACCCTAATATAAATTTAGATAATTTAAAAGGTTGTTGTGTTACATAGTAACATAGCTGATGAGGCTGAAAAAAATATATGTCCATCAAGTCCAGCCCATGCCAAATAACCCCTGTTGATCCAGAGGAAGGAAAGAAAAAACACTGAAGCCATTTACAATTAAAGGGATAGTAATACTTCGTTTTAACTTTATTTTATTTTGTAGGCATTAAAAAAACATGAAGAATGATATAAGTCTTATCTCTCAGACCTTTATGGTTTGAGAGATATTCACAAGCAAAGTTTCCCCTCCCGCCCCTTTTACCTAGTGTAAGCCATCTCTTCTCAGATGTGAGTCTGGTTGTATGACAGTACAAATAACAGCAGGGGACAATTTTTTTTGTATGAAAACAATGAAAGCCCTTCCCCCCTTGACAAGTTTTTCAGCTTTTTCCTTTATCTTAATTGAAGATTGTCCCTCTCTGCAGTCTACCTGGGCACCTCCCTTCTGATCTGGTTGAACAGGGGGGGGGATACTTTGTTTGTGAATATCTCTTAAACCATAAAGGTTTCAGAGATAAGACTTATATCATTATTCATGTTTTTTTAATGCCTACAAAATAAAATAAAGTTAAAATTAAGTATTACTATCCCTTTAAGTCCCAAGTGGGTAAAAAAAATTCTTCCTGACTCCAAAATGTCAGTCAAATATTTCCCTGGATCAATATCCTATCTGCTTTGAAGCCAACTGTCATCATTCTCAATATTGTTCTGTGCTAGATAGGTATCCATTACCTTTTTGAAAGCAGTTACAGTATCTTCAAGCAAAGCATCCCGAGGCAAAGAATTCCATAACTTTACTACACTTACTGTAAGAAATCCCTGCCTATGATTTAGTCAAAAGCGCCTTTCTTCTGGCTTATTGGATGACCTCTTGTTCTTAGCTCAGCTCTTTGAGTAAATAATTATTTGGAGAGTTCTTTGTATTGACCTCAAATATATTTGCTGGCTCCTTATGCTAATTGGATTCTTTGCCGGACCAATAATAACACAATGTGCTATGAATGAATCTGGGTGGAACCTATACACTGTGGGTAATTCTATCAGCACAACAAGATATATAAGTTTCCTGTAGCACATAGCTAATTAGCATTCAGTGCAGAGAATTTACATAAAGTGCCACACTTATCAACAATTCATAAACAATAATGTATTAGCAAAATGTCTGACGTTAACATATAAGCAGAGCCCAGATTCATCCGTAGCACAGTGTGTATTATTGGTCCGGCAAAGAAATAAGGCAGAACCTATACACTGTGGGTAATTCTACCAGCACAACAAGATATATACGTTTCCTGTAGCACATAGCTAATTAGCATACCATGCAGAGAATTTACATAAAGTGCCACGCTTGTCATCAAATCATAAACAATAATTTGTCAGCAAAATATCTGAGGTAACATATAGGCAAATTGTAATTCTCTGTGAAACAAACAAAACTTGCATTATAGTGACAGGTCCACATTAACCCTTGGATGCCTTTCTGGCAAACAATTGATTAAACCATTTAAAACGTAATTTTCAATCCTACTCTATTGCGCAGCCGGTTTCCTTCAGATATACGCCGTTTGTTTTGTGCAATCGCCCCTATGAATACATGTCCTTTGATCTATAATAACATCATATTGTTTCTCACTCAGAAAAGACAAAAAAAAAATGCAGTAACATTATGACCTCAGACGTCCTTCCGTTCATCCTCCATCCACCAGAAAACGCGTCTCAGATCAGCACAAATTGTGCCCCATAAGAAGGGGGCGCAGGGAGGAAACTTTGTATAATGAAGACAAAACATCTTCATTCGTTTCCTGGTTCCTGTGTCTCTCTAAGAGTCAGCTATACACACACGAAAATGAGCCATTTAGCTTTATGCTGACGGAGCTCTGCTAAGAAGCTGGTAATTACTTTAGCTGAAAGTCCTTTACAGAACGTCATCTAGTCATTTGTCCAGCAGCTGCCAGATTGTTAATCATAACCCGAGGTTCAAGAACAAGGGACTGCTGATTAACCCGATGCTTGGATACCCCTCCGGCATACAACAGGTTAAACTTTTATTCTGACTTGACATATTCTGCAAGCTAATATTATATAAAACTAAATTAACACCTTAAGGACGGCCGATCGAGCATGCGGCCATCACTTAAGGACCACGGACCATTTTTTTTTTATCCCACACGTATGTCATGGGTCCTTTGGGGACATCCACCCCTGACGTACATTGTTAAGGGGCTACGTATGCTTTTTATAATTATTATTATTATTTTTTTTTTACGTCTTTACCTATTGGTTCAACCTTTTAACCCCTTAACGACCCTTGATGGTCATAGTACGTCATGGGTCGATCTGAGTTAACGACCCATGACGTACTACGACCGTCATGAAATTTCGGGCTACCCCCGCGGCTGCACGCCATTCGGGGAGACCGGAATCTGAAAAAAAAAAAAAAAGCTCTGCGGTCCTTTAGTGACCGACGTGCGCCTGCACAGTCAGATTGTTAAGGGGTTACGGGCTGCTCGGCCATAACTAAAAGACCACTGGGCATTTTTTTTTTTTTTTAATGGAATCAGAGGTCCCCGAACATTGTGCAGCCACTCAGGGAGCCCTGAATTCAATAACAAACATATACGTCATTGGTCGTTAAACCACGTTTTGTACGTTCATCGACCTTAAGGGGTTAAACTTTTATGTCCACGAATGAGCTCCTGAGATTCTTAGGTAGACAGCTTTCTGTCACTGACTATGAAAGCAGGGAGAGTGATTTAATGTAGAAAACATACAATATAAAAAAATAGCGTACAGTATACAGGGCATAGAAACATAGAATTTGAAAGCAGATAAGAGACATTCGGCCCATCCAGTCTACACATTTTTCCTATTGTAAAAACCTCAATCCTTATTTGGTCCTTATCTTGTCGGTAAAAGAATAAGTTTGAATATAACAAAAAAAATAATATAGTCAATTTCACTTTACATATTATGTGTTTTGCAGAGTAAGTAAACTCAAAATAAAGAGTTATTATCTCCTCTGGCACTCAAAAGGTTAAAGGGGCATTAATCCTTTATAATGAAAGGAAAAACAGATCTTTTAGGGAAGGTGTAGTCAACTGGTGAAATTTAAGCTGTTAGAGACTACAGGTCCCATCATCCCCAGCTGTGCAGTCTTTAACGTACATGCAGGTGGGCGACGCAGCACTGAAGGAGTTAAAGGGATACTAAAGTTTCACAAAAAAGCAGGTCCAATTAATCATCATAGTATTTGGGCCATGGAGAGTGTTATTTCAATACTGTCAGAGTTGTAGTACAAGAGTAACTGAATGATAAAGTATCTTCCTCGCGCCCCTTTTACCTAGTGTAAGCCACCTCCCCTCAGATGTGGAATCTGGTCACTTGACCGGACAGATCACAGCAAGGGACAATCTTCTTGCTGTGATCATAAGGAAAACCCTGCCCCCTTGACAGGTTTTTCAGGTTTTTCCTTATGATCACTGAAGATTGTCCCTCTCTGCGATCCATCCAGACAGTCTTGCTGCTCTGAGGTGAGCAGTGTTACATTAGTAAAAGGGGGATATTTTATCATTCAATTACTCTTGAATTACAACTCTGACAGTATTGAAATAACACTCTCCATGGCCCAAATACTATGAAGACTAATCGGAGCTGCTTTTATTGTGAAACATTACTATCCCTTTAAGAAGGAGAGTTTATGCTGAACCGCACTAGAATAACACATGCCCTGTGCTGCCCTGGCTGGTTTAAATAATTTTATTTTAACTCTTTCAGTGCTGGGTGGGTCACTTTAGATGGAACTCTGGTTCCCATTGGCTATAGGGGGATGGATGAGAGTTGCAGACCACAACAGCTGGAAATCCAACAATTGGCTGCTACTGTGATGGGACTTTTCCTACTTCGTAAACCAAAGCTACTCCCGCCACCGGGATATGCTTTCCCTCAAAGGTATTATATGCCAAACTTTTACTTATATTTTAATTTAATATATTAGATTAAATATATTATATTAGTGCTGGCTGGTGTCAAGACAGTTTAGTGCAAGTGCAGTCTAGAAGGTTTACCCTTTGAGTGCCAGATGCGTTGCAATGCGTTGGATACCTCCCTGACACGCAAAGGGTTAAATGAATAGAAACTATTATTATTAACCCTTTGAGTTCCAGAGAGGTATTCAATGCATTGTTCTGCAATGTGCTGTGTACCTCTCTGGCACTCAAAGGGTTAATATTATTAATTTAAAAAAAAAAAAAAAAAAACATTTGAAGGATTTATCCTGCTGAAATATGTTTTATTCAAAGGTTATTGCAATTCAAATGATTTTTTTTTGGGTGCAGTACCTTCCATGGCCTGACATTTTACAGTGATGTTGTTTCTACAGCAGTCTATGGAGGTCTGTGCTCATTTGACCAGAGCTGTTCATAAACTTGTAATAACATTTGAATAACACACATCTTGGCAAGATAAAACCCTGCAATATATTTTTTCAATATTGCTGTCCCTTTACGCCCATTGTAATCAATGGGCTTCAGCGTCTAGCACAGAAGATTTTTGTCATCATTTTCCTTTCCTGTGGGAACTTTCTCAAAAATTAGAAACATCTTTCTTATTCTGGAGAAATTCCTATGAGAAGGAAATGAAACATTTCATCAATGCCTACTGATAAATAGCTTTCTGTACTGCTTAACTAAACTACCCGTCTCTGTAGTGAGACAGAATAAAATAAAGATCATCTGTTTCAAATCCACGGTGTTCTAGATGTGCAACAATATAACATCTTAAAAAATAGAATTCCATTCAAATCGTGTATTTTCTGATGTCACAAAGCTGAAGGACTGCTTCTACATAAATATATATTTGCCCTTTGAGTGCCAGAGGGGTACGGAACGCATTGCTCTGCAATGCGTTCCGTACCCCTCTGGCACGCAAAGGGTTAAACAAACTTACAGAGTATGACAGCTGTGTGAACTAAGTTTTCAGCAAGATCAGTTAATCTCTTTGATCACGTTAACTTGTCTTTCTCCTTACCACTAGACAAACCTTTTTTGTATTCAAGGGAGCGTAATACTTCATATATTTAAGCTTCAATATTGAAGGTATTAACCTCTTAGTGACCGCCACATCCGCACGCGGCTGTGACCTTAACGCCCGTCATACAAAGAAAAAAAAAAATTGCCAAATGATTCCGCAGTCCCCAAACGGTGTGAGGTCGCATGGAGACCCGGACTTCCGGTACTAATTACGGGACTTACCAGGTACGTCCTCTGTCACTAAATGACAGATTTTGCGGGATGTACCTGGTAAGTCCATTATTAAATAAACTAAAGTATCCATAACGTATATAGTTTAAAGGGATAGTAATGTTTCACAAAAACAGCAGGTCCAATTAATCTTCATAGTATTTGGGCCATGGAGAGTGTTATTTCAATACTAAGAGAGTTGTAGTTCAAGAGCAATTGAATGATATAAAGTATCCCCCTCCCGCCCCTTTTACTGATGTAAAACTGCTCACCTCAGGAGCAGCAAGACTGTCCGGATTGATCACAGAGGGACTGTCTTCAGTGATAAGTAGAAAGCTATCAAAGGGGGCAGAGTTTTAATTGTTCTCACAGTAAAAAGATTGCCCCTTGCTGTGAGCTGTCTGGTCTTAAGACCAGATTCCACATCTGAGGGGAGGTGGCTTAACTAGGTAAAAGGGGCAGGAGGGGGATACTTTATCATTCAATTACTTTTGAACTACAACTCTGACTGTATTGAAATAACACTCTCCATGGCCCAAATACTATGGTGATTAATTGGAGCTGCTTTTATTTTGAAACAATAATATCCCTTTAAGAGTAATCGCTATGTAAAATTTACCCGTCCCACCCCTTTAAGATACATCAACGCTCTAGCTGACAGACTTGGATTCTGGTCCGCAGACCGCATGGCTCGTCTGTAGAGACAAAATAGCATTGCATTCAAAGAAAATATTTATAACAGTGGTCTACAAAGTGGGCACGGGCAGAAGACATTGTACACACTTTGTAGACCACTGTCATGAATATTTTCATTGAATGTACTGCTATTTCAGCGCTCCAGATGAGCCATCGAGCCTGTGGACCAGAATCCAAGTCTGCAGCTAGAGGACGCTGTCGTAGCTTATAAGGGACAGGAGGGATAAACTTTACATAGCAATTACTCTTAAATTTTATAATCTATAGAAAAAAGACACGGATGCTTTAGATTATTTATTTAATATCTTAAATATTAAAGCTTAATATAAGAAGTATTACTATCCCTTTCAAGGGACTAAAGAAGTTACAGAGCCATTTTAGCAGAAGTGCATATTAAGAATTGTTGCAAGTAAGCATTGTGTCATACCCAATTTAAATTACATCATAAGACATTATCAAAGTAAATTGTTTGGCGTTTCAATTTATTCCACTCATCATAAGTAGCCAAATTATAGAAAGAAACTCTCTGCCAATTACAATCTGGACGGCTAATACAATACTCTTCCAAAAATCCAACGTGACAAAGCTGTGTCTATCTAGTGCACAAAATAATCAAAATGAAAAGATTTAATCACAGCTGCATGAACACATTTTACATGAAAGCAGTTAAAGGAGCAGTAAACGTTTTTTTTATGAAAAATATATATTGTAGGGATTTTCCTATTGAGTAAAATAAGGGTACTCCCACTGCGGAGAGATTTATATTTCCAGAGTTATTACAGTTTAAAAACTCATGTTTTTTTACATTAGCAGTGCCCTCTAGTGGTCAAATTCTAATTAGATTTCCTGTTAGATTCTAATGGAGAGGAAAGTCAGAGACATACAGTTCTCCATAGAATGTGATAGAAACTGCTGAGTCACTTCCTGTCAGTTAGAACTATCAGGAAGTAAACACAGTAAATTCACTTCCTGTCAGTTAGAACTATCAGGAAGTAAACACAGTAAATTCACTTCCTGTAAGAACTATCAGGAAGTAAACACAGTAAATTCACTTCCTGATTATTTAAACTGCTACAAATTTTGAATAAAACATCTGACAGCAGTGGGAGTGACTTTGTTTTATTCAGCAGGAAAAGATCTATAAAATATGTGTTTTCATAAAAAAAAACTTTACTGCTCCTTTAAAGGAAATTGGAATAACCTCTCATGATTCTTCTTATTTCATTACTGTACAGTTGGCAAAATCTGCTAGGTAACAGAAAATAGGTTCTTAGAAAAAAAAGCAGATTTGGAACTCCCATTTGCATTAAACTACTTAACTACAAGAATTTAGCTTCTCTACAGAAACAATGTGATACACCTTTACTCTGAATTTAGTACAATCGATTACCACAATATAACTTGAATTCTTATACATTTTCTTATTCTAAAATATTGGAGATTTTATATTATGATATCAAGCAATGTAGTCTAGCAAAATAAGTACAAAGCAATGCATGTGTGGATTTTTTTTACTGTTGTTCAAAGATCATATTATTTAATTATTTTACAAACACAATAATAATTAATATATTGGCGAGCCAGCTATATGAGCGTCTATATAATATTGCACATTTTCATGATGGACCTTACATTCTACAGATCCAAAAACGTGAATACAATGTATTTAACTCATTTTATGCAATGTATTAGTGACAGCAATAATATCAGGGGTGAAAAGATGTTTTTTATGGTTCCACTCGAACAAATAATAGTATTTATATCTTGTGTATTTAAAGGGATAGTAATACTTGAAAATAAGTTTATTTTATATTGTAGCCTTTAAAAAAACATGAAAAATCATATAAGTCTTATCTCCCAAACCTTTATGATTTGGGAGATATTCAGAAGTAAAGTTTCCCCTGGAGTGACGTCATTGCTCCACCCTTCAGATTTGGAATCCGTCCCGGGACCGGCTGTGCCTCTCCAGAAGTGCTGAGATCACCATCTTTAAAAAGAATTTCTTAATTGGAATGGTCTACAAAGTGTGCTTTCAAGCCAGGCACACTTTGTACACAGTTCCAATTAAGTAGTTCTTTTCAAAGATGTGATCTGGGCACTGCTAAAGAGCTGCCGGTTGCTCTGTGGACCAAATTCCAAATCTGTCCACTAGATGGCAGACTTGGCTGAAACAGCCAGGAAAAGAGAATTTTACTCTCTTTTTTAAATGTTAATATCTCCCAAACCATAAAGGTTTGGGAGATAAGACTTACATCATTTTTCATGTTTTTGTAAGGGCTACAATATAAAATACAATTATTTTCAAGTATTACTATCCCTTTAAAGTGGTTGCAAAAGAATATGCATAACTTTTGCTGTTAATGTAGCGAGTGATATTAGACTGTTATTACAATTCCTTGCAATCTGTAAGAGGCAAAATGAGTGGAATCACTAAGAAAACAAACTGTATTATGAGTCACAAGCAATATGAACCATTTGATTCTGTTTGAAATGCCATATAGCCAGCTATCCATAGAGAAGGAAGCCAATCAGCTGTCCATTGTTTTTGTGACATAGAGCTAATTAGATGCAAATTATTCAGTGAAAAATGTGAACCTAATCAGAAGACCACTTTACTCTGTGTGTATAAGTATTCACATACAGGTTTATCCAAACTTAAAGCGGAACTTTCATGGTAATAAGATTGCACACGTCTTAGAGGAAATGTACCTCTTAGTCTGCTCTGCCTGTCCCGTTCTCTGCCAGCATTGGTGAGTGGCTTCCTTCGTGCCTTATGGCACCTGAAGAGACTGACCGTGCAGGCACACAGAGCTTCTCTTGTAAGCTCTGTGCAGCGTGATGCCTGTAGGAGATGTGTTTTTACTTCAATACCACTAATTTATCAAACTTAAAGGAGCAGTGAACTTTTTTTTTATGAAAACACATATTTTACAGAACTTTTCCTGCTGAATAAAACAAGGTCACTCCCACTGCTTTCAGATGTTCTATTCAAAATTTATAGCAGATTAAATAATCAGGAAGTGAATTTATTGTGTTTACTTCCTGATAGTTCTAACTGACAGGAAGTGAATTTACTGTGTTTACTTCCTGATAGTTCTAACTGACAGGAAGTGAATTTACTGTGTTTACTTCCTGATAGTTCTAACTGACAGGAAGTGACTCAGCAGTTTATATCACATTCTATGGAGAACTGTATGTCTCTGACTTTTCTGACTTTCCTCTCCATTAGAATGTAACTGGAAATCTAATTAGAATTTGACCACTAGAGGGCACTGCTAATGTAAAAAAAACATGGGTTTAAACAGTAATAACTGTCGGCAGTGGGAGTACCCTTATTTTACTCAATAGGAAAATCCCTACAATTTATATTTTTTCATAAAAAAAGTTTGCTGCTCCTTTAAAGATAGCATGCCTTTGCATATCGCTAAGTCTGTAATATAATCAGGGGCAATCTTATCACAATGAAAGTTCCGCTTTAACGCCTCTGGCACTCAGATGGTTAACTTGATTATCTCTCTATGCAAATGAAACAAAAAAACCCCACATGTAAGTTAACACCTTAAGGACCAGCTGTGCTGTTTGCCCTTAAGGACTAATTTGTTTTTAAAAAATAGAATGAAAGGTCCTCGAGCAGTGTGCAGCCGCGCGGGGACCCCTGAATTCCATGACATACATATACATCATGGGTGGTTAACGCATGTTTTCCCCATGACGTATGTGTACGTCCTTAGTCTTTAACCCCTTAAGGACCATTGCCGTGCCAGGACCGTCACGACGGTCTGGTACGTAAGGACCAATGACGGTCCTGACACGGCATGGAGTTCAGGGCTCCCGGTGCGGCTGCACGCCGCTCCAGAAGCCCTGAGCCGGAAAAGATAATAAAAAAAAATGCCCCGTGGTCCGCAAGTGCCAGACGCACGGGATCGCGCTGGTCCTTAAGGGGTAAGGTGTTAATGGAAGCTGATTATCAGAACATCATAACACAGAAAAAGACAACTTGTCTACATCTACAGTCTCACAGAACCTTAACAGCACAATATTGCAGAGTACATTTTCACACATTTGAATACAAACAAAGTACAATAATAGTTGCTACCTCTGTATA
Organism: Rhinophrynus dorsalis; assembly: GCA_037306005.1. Lineage (NCBI taxonomy): Eukaryota > Metazoa > Chordata > Amphibia > Anura > Rhinophrynidae > Rhinophrynus > Rhinophrynus dorsalis. The sequence goes on from CM074723.1 coordinate 15,569,431, forward strand.
ACAATGATATATCACCTCAATATCTCTAGGATTATTTGTCAAACTATTAATACGTCCATACAAATTAATATTATGTAATATATTAACCAATATTAAACATGCCAATGAATTGCACACAAATGAAAGAGAGGCTCATATACTAGATGCAATTTGACTTATTCTAGGACAAACCAAGTGGATAAAACAGGACAAATAAATGTCCCAATTGAATTAAATTTGGTTTTAAACCCCTTGAATGCTAGTTGGAAACCTCTCTAGCATTCAAGGGTCTAAAATCTAGTTTTAAATCAATAGGAATTTGAGGAAATTGTATCTGTCCCCTATTGTAGAGTTGGTTTGCTCTGGAATTATCCGGTTCTTCCTAATATATCAGCCTCGATTGGTAGATGAGAGTTTTACTTACATGTCAGTTTCATCCCAGAGGATACATGTCTGGTTTGTTGTTCCCTAGAAAAAGTGCAAAAAAAAAAAAATAATAATAATATTGTTTTAAATGAATGCCTCTTGCCAGAGTTGAAGATCTGGGGAGATACAGGAAATGAGACTCTAGAAATGAGCTAGCCAAAGCCTAGCACACTGTTGGGAGGGAATAGTATTTGCATTCCGTGCTAACATTAAATCATAGTTCCATTAGTTTTCTATTTAACAAGTATTGTATGCCTGGGGCAAGGTGATAACTGCTGAACCGTACTGTAACCGCACTTGATCAAGTTACTGACACGCACAGAGTGATTTCACTGTGACAATGAGACAGCGACCTTGATGACAGTGAGTAGAGAGGTGTTCTTAATTCTCACTACTATTTCATGTGGTACTCTCTAAATATCCCAAATGCTTTTCATTATAAGCAACAGGAATACTGATATATATATATATCATATATATATATATATATATATATATATATATATATATATATATATTTCTCTTAAATGTACTGTACTGTGTAGCCCAAAAATAACTCCTATGAGCATTTTGGGAGCTCAGAAAACTGACGCCCTCATCTGGTTTCAGGCTGGAATGCAAAAGGAATTATGTGGCTCTTAACCACATACTTCACGTATTGTTTGTCTAGCCCCTATAGGTCTCAAGTCTCAGGCTTGGAAGCCGTTCACTAGAGCCCCAACCCAAGAATGAAATGTGAGATTTCTGCCTTGCAGTTAAGTCTCTTCTCGTAAGGGTAACAAACATACCTGGGAACTTCCAATTGAGGTCTGCCCGGAGGAGAGTCCTCTGTTGCAGCAGGTGGTGTCAATAATGACGTGGCGGGGCTTGACACAAGTTTGGGGGGGCAAGGCTTAAAGGTGACACACAGAAGTCTGGGGAACGAGGGACAGCAGATGTGGGCAGAGTTTCAATAGAGGAATCTGCCTCTGCCCAGGAGACCCGGTAAAGCTCTGTCAAAACCGTAGTCTCCGGGGCAAATCCGGAGAGTTCCCAGGTATGTTAACAAGGGAGTGTTGGGGGTTTTATTTCAGACCACCTTCCTGACCCCTCATTGGTTCACCTCTGCTCACATTGCAGTCTCAGCTTCATCAGCAAGATTCCAACTGTCAACATCAGGGCTGACCAAGTTCAGTCCTCAAGGGCTGCCAACAGGCCAGGATGTAAGGATTTCCCTTATTAATCACAAGTGAGTCAGTCACAATGAATGAGCCACTGATTAACTCTCCTGTACTTAATCAGGGAAATCCTTACATCCTGGCCTGTTGTTGGCCATTCAGGATTGAACTCGGACAGCTCTGATCTACATGATAGATAGACTTACTATAAAAAGGGATGACTAGGACCCTGACCAAAACAAATAAAGCAAACTCTTTATTATAAGTGCATTATAAGATATATCCGAACCATGATGAAAGTTGAGGTTAGTGACTATTTTATTGTTTATAATAGAGATTCTATTTTATTAATTTTGGTGAGAAGCTTGTTCTAACCTTTGGATTTACTATGCATTGATGTGTACCTATGTCTACTTTTATCAGGAGCAACCCACAGCAGTTACAGCTATATTATATTCTATTTTGATCTTGTTTTATCCTTCATATTCATTTATATTAGGACATTAACCCTTTAACAACCCTTGACAGTCATAGTAAATGAAGGGTCGATCTGACTGAACGACCCATGACGTACTATGATTGTCATGGAATTCCGGGCTCCCCTCGTGGCTGCACGCCGTTCGGGGAATCCGGAAGCGGATGGAGAAAAAAAAAAAAAACGCTCAATGGTCCTTAATGGACCGCGCTGCGCTGATCGGCCGGTCATTAAGGGGTTAAGGATGTGGAACTTTCTTCTTTCAGGAAACAGTGATGGCAGATATTGTTGATATGACTAAAATATGATTGGATACCTTCATCAGTAGCTCTGTACATCACCGAGATCTGTACCATTTGGTTTTGGGGCAATTTGAATGTTGATTAGGAATGAATTTGTTTACCCTCTTGAGCAAAAGGGTTAATACCTTCCTTTGAATCAATAAAAGGTGATTTTTTTCTGCCATCTTGATATCCGAGAATATCCTATTACATAAAGTGGTAGTATGCATCGCTCACTGTGAGCCGTAATCGCTCATGCGCAGTAGAGAGTCTCTACTGTGCATGTGTGGTTTCGCACACAGGGAGCTTAGCTGTGAGCCATGTGGAGTTCCCCGCTAAGGATCAGCGCATTTGGTGAGTCTCTACTGCACATGACTGCAGTCATGCGCAGTAGAGACTTGCTGAATGTGCTGCCCTGCTCCGGACGGCTCACGTCTTGTCTCTGCTCCCACCTCTGGGGCAGCTGGGTGCACTTTAGCCCGTGTATACGGGCTTCCATACTAGTATATATATATTTTTTTTTTTTTTTCTTCTCTATCCTCTCTCTATCCCCTCATAAAGTATTCTTTACCCAAACGCATGTAGTCTGACACATGGCAACTGACGCCTCAATACACTGAATATATGCAATACTCTTTGTACTTTTTTAAAGGTAATACATCTGTCCTGGTTACATACTACACTGGCTGGTTTCTTCTTCACTAAGATGTTTTCTGTCGTTTAATCGATAATTAGACACACTCTATTCTGTACTGGACTTTCCATATCATTGAAATCTAAAATATGTATCCTATATCTCATGTATTGTATTTGATGTTACACTGCTCTGTACCTTTCTTTATGATAATAAAGTCTTTTAACTCCTTAAGGACCGGCCTGCACATGCACGGCCAGCACTTGAGGACCATGGGGCTTTTTTTTTTCTTTTCATTTCCGTTCAGGGCTTCCGGAGCAGCGTTCAGCTGCACCAGGAGCCCTGAACTCCATGACGGGATAGGACCGTCACTAGTCCTTAAGTGCCAGACCGCCGTGACGGTCCTGGCTCGTCAGTGGTCGTTAAGGGTTTAAAAACAAAAACAACAAAAAAAAAGTTAATTTGGCAAATGCTGAACTTGTCTTTTTTCAGCCTCATCGACTATGCTGCTATGTTACCATCCTATATAATAATTCGCTAAGTGTGTGTTTGTCAGAAGCCATTGTGCGAATGTAGAGATGGATGCGCTCGCTGCGCGGGCAGTCTCTAATGTACATGACTGCACTGCAGCCATTGCTGGGGGGCACTGTGGCGTGTACAAGGGTTCTTCAACTAGTTTTAAATAAAAGAACACATTGTAACATTAACAGGTAAAGTAAGGACTTTAAATATGTTAAGTGTCTATGCTTTTTCAGCAGGATGGGAAATAATTCCAAATTGCACACCTCACAATGAGATCAATCAGACGAAAATGTAAGTGGTATCTATCAGATCAAATTAAAATATAATACATCTGATATTTGGTTAGGAAAGGCATTGCTAACTTAAATGTGATGCAGTCCTGAGAAATGTGCTGGACAGCTCTCTGTAGTTCAAATCATTTGATTGCCAGTGAGGAATCCAATGCATTGCACTCCATGGATTAAAGTACCATGTGTAATACTGTCCTAGTAATAATATACAACAAAACATAGTTTATAAAGTAAAAAAACACAAGTTCCATACGAACAACCCTTGCCAGAAATCCTTAAAGGGATAGTAATGATTAATTTTAAGTTGATTTAATATTGTAGACATTAAAAAAAGATTAACATCAATGTAAAGATTTAAGAGCTATAACTTGCTAAAATTACCTTTTCCTGGCTGTTTTACTTAAGTCTGCCATCTAGCTGACAGCTGCAGATTCCAGTCATTTGACCAGACAGAGGCTCTTCAGCAGAGCTGAAATCACGCTATTTAGAAAGAAATACTTCATTGGAACGGTCTACAAAGTGTGCTTGCAAGCCAGGCACACTTAGTAGACTGTTCCAGATTAAGTATTTATCTTTAGATATCGTTAGATCGGCGCTGCTGAAGAGCCACATCTGGTCAAGTGACCAGAATCTGCTTCTGACAGCTTTACAGCTCGTCAGGCAGAAAGGGGAGGGAACAGAGAACTTTATTTTCCTATATCTCTCAAACCATAACGGTTTGAGAGATACAGATAAGTGCAAGTACTCTCTTTTAATTGTATATACCATATAGTTAATACTTTTTTTCTGACATTACTATCCCTTTAATTGATCAAGGAGAAGGCAGCAAACAAAAACCCCATTGAAGCCATGTTTCCATTCTTGCCCTGTCCAAAAAGGCGACTGGATATCTCCCTGGATCTACACCCTCCACCAATTGTTATAATTCTCTATAGTATTCTTAATTAAAAACAGTATCAAACGTTATAGCGGATTAGTCAATCTTCTACTTCCCATTATCCCCAAAGCTGGTTGTAGTCAACAACTAGGAGGTTTCAAAGACTGATTACCCGGATCTTCAATATCTGTCAACACAGTCACAGTAAAGTTCCACATATTTACTGCCCTTACTGTAAAAAAAATCCTTTTTTGTTACTGTAGTCAGAAACATATTTCCTCAAGACTTAGGGGACGATGTTCAAAAAGTTTTTATCATGAAAAAAATTGTCAGAGCTTGAGCTGAAGTAAAATCCAGCACATTTGTTGTAAACAATTAAAAATGGAAGTAAGATGAGCCTGATGATTACTGCCCTTAACATTTCTGACATTAAAAATGTCTTTAATTTTGTCTTTAACATTTTCAAAGAAACAACATGTGGTATGGTGAACAACATACTATTGCTTCTCACTTGGCATTTCTAATACTACTTTAATTTATCTTCTCTGAATTTAGACTATTCTTATTTTATCAGAGAAAATAAATGAAATCAGACAAAAAACGTGATGACATAAGGAAGACATTTTTCAGAAAATACCTTACAGTATGACTGTAGATTAAACTGCGCCTACTTTTAAGACTGCTTTTTCGGTTTCCTACTGAAATGTCGCCCTCTATTAGGCGACCAACAAAACAGCACGTTAAAAATGTTGCCTGCATGAAAATGTCAAGATTAGAATGTCGCCTGCATCAAACAGGAGACATTCTGATGTCTCTGGCTTAAGTGTTGCAAAGCTGAATAGCCTTTATCTGTGCCTTAATCCTTTGAGTGCCAGAGGGGTCCGCAACAGATGCAGACAACTCAGCTTGACGACACTTATTTTTTGTCTTCGTGGATAACCAGTAACCCTTTGAGTGCCACAGGGGTCCGCAACGGCTCGGAGACACTTAAGCTTGTGACATCAGAATGTCGCACTATTGATGTGACATTCTAATCTCACTCCTTTTCATGAAGGCAACATTTTTAATGCAGTGTTTATTTTGTTCTCCAAATAGAGGGTGACATTTTAATAGGATACCACTTTTTTCCCTTTGACAGACATGAAGGAATTGGATGCGAACAATTACTGTAAAATGTCTGAAAAATGACGGACCATAGTGTACAAACTTTTCCAAACTGATTACAGACACTGCATTATTACATCTTTTTGAACATTTCTTCCTTCATGTTTTTTCCTCAGCTGTTTCATATATTCAATGAATACTTAAAAAACGCAGAAATTAGGCTGATTGGCTGTGGCCGTTACATATCCCTAGCCTAGTTAAAGCGTTATATATTTGACTGATGATTTGGTGCTAATGCAGGTGAAGCTAAAAGGTTCCCGTTCATAAGAGATAAAAAACTCTAATCTTACAGCCATTACTCATAATATTTATGAAGAAAATCTCTGAAACAAATGGGAAACAGGTTTAAAGCTCCATAAGGAAATTAGTTTTTATTATGAATTTTTAAGTTAATTTCCTACTGTCTTCACATGTCATTTTAATAGACCTCATAAAAATGAAAATGTTTCATGGGAGGATATCTCAATGGCAATTTGTCAAGAACATTACAACATTAACAAGGTAATCGACTTACATTGTACATGTGGGAAAATTCAATATCCAGGGGAACCGAGATGATCCTGGGTGATGGCTTGACTGTAACAGAGATAATCTTAGAGTTCAACACAGTTGTATTCCTAAAAAGGACAATAAAAAAAAATAAAACATTAAAAATACTGAAAAAAAAACTAATGCTAGTATTATTGGCTAACAGAAACACGTTGTGCATGAATTGCTTTGAATTAAAGGGCTATTAATGTGAAACGAAAATATGTTGCAGCTCATTCTTTTACTAGTTAACACTGGGAATAGCAGCATTTTAAACTTACAACCCTAATATGTTGACCTTCACCTTCCTGTACCACCCCGTGCAAAACATGATGCTGCCGGTGATCGCCTCATTCCTTTGGCTGTGAAGATGCGAGGAGAAGGCCAGGGGGAGATGAACACTGAGGGATGTAAGTTTATAATGCTGTTACTGAAAATGTTGGGACTAGCAGTGTAAGTTTCATTCCTATTGGCTGTGCAGGTGGGTGCAACATCACATCAGCCAATAGGAACCACCAGCTGTCTATCAGGAACTCACAGCACCAGCTGTGGAGATAAGATGAACAGGGAGGCCTTTTGCACTGAAGGCTGTACATTTATAATGTTCCTCTGACAGAGTTGGGACTAGCAGTGTAAGTCTCATTCCTATTGGCTGTGCAGGTGGTTGGGACATCAGCCAATAGGAACCAACAGCTACCTATCTGGAACTCACAGCACCAGGTATGGAGATACGAAGAACAGGGAGACCTTTTACACTGTAGGCTGTATGTTTATAATGCTCTACTGGCAGAATCGAGATAAGGAATTATAAGTCTCATTCCTATTGGCTGTGTAGGTGGGCACGACATCCCATCACTCAATAGGAACTACCAGCTACTTATCTGGAACTCACAACACAAGTTTTGGAGCTAAGAAGACCAGGGACACCTTTTACACTGAAGGCTGTAAGTCTGTAATGTTCTTACTGACAGAGCTGGGACAAGCAGTGTAAGTCTCATTCCTATTTGATGTGTAGGTGAGTGCAACACAGAACAGAACATAGAGGGCTATGTATGTTAGTATTGGGATTAATATTTATTTAGTGCTTGTTGATCCAAGGAGAAATCTGATTGCCACTTGGAATCAAGAAGGAATTTTCCCCCCATTCAAAGCAAAATTTGAAATTGCTATATTGAGGGCTTTTTATTACCTTCTTTTGGATCAACGATGGTAAACAGGAATAGGAAAAGGGATGAACTCTTGATGGACGCAAGTCTTTTTTTAACCTAAACTACTATGTAACTATGTAACATCCCGTCAGTCAATAGGAACCAGCAGGTACCTATATGGAACTCACAACACCAGCTCTGGAGAGGAGAAGAACGTCCTGAAGGACGTACATTTATCATGCTCTACCGACAGCAGTGTTTGCCTCAAATATACTAGCTGTGAAGAAGGGTGCAACATCACAGCCAACAACAGGAGTCATCAACTGACTCTATGGAACTCACAGCACCAGCGCTGGAGAGATGAATATTGGGCTTTACACTAAAGGCTGTCCATTTATAATGCTGATACTGCCAGACGTGTAAGCACAAGTGATTCATATGTAAGAGACCTGAACATGAAGATAGAATTTACACCTTATGGAACATTGAGCTTCACTGCTGATTAAAGCTTTCACGACAGAGAGGTATCCAACACATTGCTTTGCGATGTGTTGGATACCTCTGTGGCACTCAAAGGATTAAAGGGGAGATGAGTGGAATGTATGAAAAGGACTTGCACAACATTCAATTTGCTCCTCTCTATATAGACCAGAGCAGTCCAAGTCTAGTCCTCTAGGGCCATCCCCAGGCCAGGATGTAAGGATTTCCCTGATTAAGTACAGGTGAGATAATCAGTGGATCATTCATTGTGACTAACTCACCTGTGCCTTACATCTTGGCCTATTGGTGGCCCTTGAGGACTGAACTTGGACAGCACTGGTCTAGACCAAGGGTATTTTCTGTGCCAGGAAATAATGGACAGGACTGGGGGTGAGGTCACGTAAGGAGTGGGAGTATGGCCATGGGTGGCGCTTCAGGAGCCTAGACTGTCTTGACTATGTATGCGTGGAACAGGGCTGTCCCAGTTCAGTCAACAAGGGCCACAGGCCAGAATGAAAGGATTTCCCTGATTAATCACAGGTGAGTCAATCAGTGGATCATTCACTGTGACTAACTCACCTGAGCTTAATCATGGAAATCCTTACATCCTGGCCTGTTGGTGTCATTGCAGGGCTGAACGTGGACAGCTCTGGACTATATAATCTGTAACTTGTATCTTCTCTTATGGACTGATGCAACACACAGGCACACACAAGTATGCAAACCTTTAAAGTTGAAGTAACACTTCACTTAATAACCCAACCCTTGCACACCATACTATAGCTAGAAAACCCAATGCCCCTTATGATTTCTTTCCTTGCTTCAAGAGAGAACATTGTCATGGATTTTATGCCCATGGAGGCGGACATGACAGTTTTATATGATAATATTAACACCTGACATAATCCAGGACTGACTGAATATGTTATCTCTTGAAAAAAGGGTCAAGGGAAAGATACATAGGGGACACAAGAATGTTTTTTCTTCTCTGCAGAAAGATTTGGATAAATGGTGAATAGGCTGAAAAGTGGCAGGTGAGGTTTAATGTAGATAAATGTAAGGTTATGCATTTGGGCTGTAGAAACAAACTTGCTACATATACAATAAATGGGAAACTACCTTGTGAATACTCATTAGAGAAAGATTTAGGAGTACTAATAGACAATAGACTTCACAGCAGTGTGCAGAGTCACTCAGCTGCTGCAAGAGCAAATAGAGTACTATCCTGCATAAAAAGAGGTGTAGATGCAAGGGATGCTAATATTATCCTACCTCTATATAAATCCTTGGTTAGGCCTCATCTAGAATATGGAGTACAATTTTGGGGGCACCAGTTTTAAAAAAGACATTGTTGAACTGGAAAAGGTGCAGAGACGTGCAACAAAACTGATAAATGGATTGGAGAATCTGAGTTATAAAGAAAGACTAGCCAAACTGGGTTTGTTTACATTAGCGAAGAAACGTCTAAGTGGTGATATGATTACCGTTTACACATATATTCAATTTCAATATAAATAACTTGCTAAGGAATTATTTACCCAAAGAGCTGAGCAAATAACAAGATGTCAATCATTAAGACTAGATGAATGGTGCTTTTTGACGAAAACAAAGGCATGGATTTTTTTTACAGTAAGGGCCGCAGAAAACAGGATACCACTTACATTTTTATGTATATAGAAAAGCTTACTGCCCCTTAACCCTTTAAGTGCCAGAGGCATACACAACAAATTGCAAAGCAATGCCATAGGAGACAATATGATTTTTAACCCCTTGAACACCAGCAGAGTCTCAAACTCACACAATGTATTGAAGTACCATTTAAATCGATTTTAATGTCTTTCTAATGGTGGCATTGATTTACTCTGTTATCCAGGGGCTGTGTCCTTCAACATCAAAACAGCTTCTGTCACGCACTGGGGTGGGGGTGTGGGGTGCATTAAGCTGACCACAGTGGCTTGAGGGGGGGGGCAATTGGACCTCACAAGTGAAATCCATGATTTAAAGGACCAGTAAACTCTTTTTATGAAAAAATTATTGCTATATGTATTTTGTTTTTTCATAATTAAAAAAGAATATACTCCCTCTCCTTATTAATGTTTATATTAGAAACGCATTACAGCCCAAATTAATGTATGTATTTACATTTTTAATTAACAGTGCCAACAATTGTCTAAAGGCATTTTTTTTACAATGCATCATGTTGCAGAGCCTGAGTCATTGACTAGGCCTCCCCATAAGTCAAAGGACCAGCACAAAAACGAGTTGCAATAATATTTGAATTAAGCATCTCCTGTCAGTAGGGGAACCCCTGTTTTACATGGCAGGAAAATCCATATTTTTTAAAATAAAAATGCTAATGCCCCTTTAACCTTTCCCATAGACAGCAACTGTTTGGATTTAACAGTCCCTGTTGTAGCCTAGTGGGGGTGAGGGGTACTGTTTGGCCGAGGGCCGGATTTACATTCAAAGTGCTCCTAGGCAAGGTACCGAGTCTCCCCTAGCTCCACCCATGACCACACCCCCATTCCTCACATGACCCTGCCCATCCATTGTTCCCATGCACAGGAAATTACCTTAGCCTATAACAACGCATTGAAGACCTTTTTAGCATCCAAGAGATTAAATAATAGATTCCAAAACTGGTGGAACATTGAGATTGCTCTGACCACACCCACAATTCACAAAGTGGGTGTGGCCATAGCAGATGTGGCTCCTCTGACAATTAGACCGTTCTCAGCCTATTGGGAAATATGGCCTGATTTTGTGTCAGAAACATTATTAGACCCTCTGAATACATGGGCGTGCAGAGGGGGTGGCACTTGCCCCCTCCATATAGACATAGGGGAAAATGTCTGTGGACGCACTTGCCTGAATATCTTAGATGAAAATGATTTTCAGCCAGGTCGGTGACCCTGTGCCTTTTTTTATGACATGATGACCTTTTTCAGTTGCTCTGTACATCTTTGTGGTACTTTGTCCACCAAGAATAAGGTGACCTGAGGGGTAAATCACTAAAGCATGACAAAAAAATGTGATAGGGTGCATTAACTTGGAGAGTTTACAACACTGTTTAAGTCATCTCCACTTTATCACTTCTTTATCACAGCTCAGTGCATAACCCCCCAAGGGGGAGACGTGCTAAGGTGTGATAAAGAGTTGATAACTTCTCCAATGAAAAAAGTAATAACTTCTTCAATGAAATCACTTCTCCAATTCCTATGTTACTCTATGCAGCCTATACACCCACTCAAGAAGTCATTGTGCATTGATTCCGTAAAATAATACAGGAATCAGACATGATACCAACAGAGAAGTTGATGGAGATGCTCTAAGATGTGATAAAGAGGTGATAACTTCTCCAATGAAAGACGTAATAAGTTCTCCAATGAAATCACTTCTCTAATTCCTATGTTACTCTATGGAGCCTATACACCCACTCGAGAAATCATTGTGCATCAATTCCATAAAATAACGCAAGAATCAGACGTGATACCAACAGAGAAGTTGATGGAGATGTGCTAAGATGTGATAAAGAGGTGATAGCTTCTCCAATGAAGACTTAATAACTTCTCCAATGAAATCACTTCTCCAATTCCTGTGTTACTCTTTGGAGCCTATACACCCACTCGAGAAATCATTGTGCATTGATTCCGTAAAATAAGACAGGAATCAGACGTGATACCAACAGAGAAGTTGATGATGATGCGCTAAGATGTGATAAAGAGGTGATAGCTTCTCCAATGAAAGACATAATAACTTCTCCATTGAAATCACTTCTCCAATTCTTATGTTACTCTTTGGAGCCTATACACCCATTTGAGAAATCTTTGTGCACTGAGTCCATAAAATAATACAAGAATAGGAGACGGGACACCAACAGAGAAGATGGTGGAGATGCGGTAATCTGTGATAAAGAACTGATAAAGTGGTGATGACTTCTCCAGTGTTCTAAACTCTCAAAGTCCTATGAAGGAGCCAGAGGTAGTTAGTGCATTGGCTCCATAGAATAACAAGACTTGGAGAATTTATCACACTGGAGAAATCATCTCCACGTTATCACCTCTTTATTACACCTTAGTGAGTCTGCCTCCTGGAACCTTTCTTCTTAGAAAATCCAGGCTGCGTAGATGTAAGAGAAGTTTCTATCGCATTGCCTAACATTAGAGAGCTCGCTTACATTCAAGGGCTTGATTTTCTTAAAATTAATTAGAATATGTTAAATTATAACAGTGATTTTCTTAGTTTTTTAATGGCTTTTAATTTAACACAAGTTCCTGAACAGTATAAGTAATGCAGACACACACAGTGATCTTTGCATGGTGTCTGCTAAAGTAAGGGAATCAAGCATTAAGTAGCACAGTCAATCTGCACTTCGAGGCTGGAGTGATGTGCCCTGCAGTGAAGAGTCAGCTAAGGTCAAGAAATTGTTACAATAACAACGGACAAGGCCTCAACAAATGTGTAAAGTGCTACACCAGCTGGCTCTATGTAAAGGCCCAGGATCTGAAAAGCATTCACACTTCTCAGACTGTTTTTACAGATCTCATTGCATCTTAAACCTTTGAGTGCCAGAGGGGTACGCAACGCATTGCTTTGCAATGTGTTGCGTACCCCTCTGGCACTCAAAGGGTTAAATAGGAACTATTATTATTGTTCTTCTTTATTTATATAGTGCCAACTTAACCCCTTAAAGGGACAGTAACGTACCAAAAAATGTTTTACAGTTATGTAGAGTTTAAAATAGTAATCAAATCACTCCGAACCCTATCTCTCAAACCGCTATGATTTGAGAGATATAGGGATTCAAAGTTCCCCGCTCCCTCCCCTTCTCCTGATGTCCACTGTAAAGCTGACAGCAGGAGAATCAAGTCGTACGACTCGAGGAGGCTCTTCATCAGAACCGAGATCGCGTTATTTAAAAATAATTAATTCATTGGAAAGGTCTAAAGAGTGTGCCTGGTTTGCAAGCACACTTTGTAGATCTTTCCAATGAATTAATTTTTAAGTGCCGCAATTTCGTCACTGCTGCAGAGCCACCTTCTGGTCCCTGGACCGGCATCTCCTGCTGTCAGCCTATTAACCCTTTGGGTACCAGTGGGGTAGGAAACATGCTATGCAATGCTCTCCTACCTCTCTGGTACACAAAGAGTTAAGTGTTGAATATCAGACAGATTTGTCCACTACATGGAAGTCCCTGCTGTGGGTGTGGATGGGGTTAGTATGTCACATATATGCAATATATGTGACATACTAAGGGGGTATGTGTTGAAGGGGGCATTGTGCAGTGCTTGGTGTACTAGTTTTCTTTATTGTAACCCTATGAATCCCACAGGCGTGAGCAGTGCACATCCCTATGGCATTCAAAGCTGTCCATGGTGCTGAAAGCCATCTCTGTGTTCCCCTAGTGGCTGGGTAGGGAAGCACAGAGAATGCTGTTCAGAACTGTCGATGCTGATTTTGGATTTTCTGACTGAACTTGATACTTTGCAGTGCTGTGATTGGCTGTGGTGCTAGGTAACATTTTTATTGTGTGTTTTTAGGTAAGATTTTCTATGCAACGCAGGTTTAAGGTGAACGTGTCTTTTGTTGGTCATCGCTCGTTAGCCTTTCTGGGTAAGGAAGATTTGAATCTCACGTTACCCGGTCTTGCTTAACTCGCGAAGGCAGCTTTTTTCTTAACGTTGGTTTTAACGCAAACATTTGGATCGAGCCCTAAGTGTGTGCAGGCTAGATGGTAAAGATAGAAAAGTCCAGCACCTCAATCCTAATTATGGTAGCAAGTAGGTGCTAAATGTGCTGTGAAACAGAGATCTTCTCTCCTGTCTGTATACTGAATTGTAGTTTTCGGTGTAGGTCCTGAAAGGACTGCCAACATCAGCGGGCAGAGTGTCTCCGAGACAGGTGTACACTCCTTAATCCGTATGGAATGACGTTGATATTTTCTATCAACATAGCAACTGAAAAGTCTGCAGACAAATGGGGGCTTCCTGTCTACGTGGTTAGGTATCAGTGGTGTGGATTGTATGGATTGTCTCACACTTCGCGGGCAGAATCTCCCACTTCAACGTCAGAACCTCCCAGTTTTGATGAAGGGTACTTGTTCTGGGATAAATCAGCAATCTGTTTGGCATGACAGATAGATAGATAGATAGATAGATAGATAGATAAAAAAACAAACTAAAACAAAGGCAGGGATTCTTTTCAGTAAGGGCGGGATGTTGTGCTTGCAGATAATGCAACTGCTTTCAAAAAAGCAATGGATGCATATCTAGCATAGAACAATATTGAGAATTATGACAGTTGGCTTCAATGCAGATAGGTTGTTGTTCCAGGGAAATATCTGACTGCCATATGGAGTCAGGAAGGATATTTTTTACTCACTTGGGGCTAAACTGAAAATAGCTGCAAAGGGCTTTTTTTTCCGTCCTCTGGATCAATAGGGGTGTTTTTGGCATGGGCTGGACTTCATAGACTCATGCCTTTTTTCAGCCTCATCAACTATCCTACTATGTTACTATGTTAATATCTAGTGGCTTCTACCAAAGGTACACTATTTTCACATATTTGATGGATTTTTCAACATAAGTATTTGTGACACATTACTTGATTGATGTAACATGTTCTTGACTTATGAAATACTAACTACATGACTGTTGTGATTAGCAGTGTTATGTTCTGTCTTAATGAACTGGTTATCCTTACATCTCTTGAATACATTAGGGTATGATTCATCCAGCGGTGGTCTCTCTCTCTCTTGCACAAGCTAGATTGACATATTAAGGACAGATTGATTGACTTGACTTGATTATCAGAGGAGAATATATTTTTGCAACGTCTTTTCTCTTTCTCTTTGATTGTGTTGTATGTGGTAGTGGCTAAGTTGTAGTGACTGGCATGAAACAGTGGACATAAGGCTTGATACAGAGACTTTAATGATTCCCTCACGTGGATTTTAGGATGTACTATATTGTATATAAATGTAAATAGTCAAATGTATACTTTGTTCATTATTTCCTCTGGTTCTCAGAGGTTTCAGGTCGCTGCATTCCTGGGGTGCTGGTGACCTTGCATCACATTGTATTGTCATCGGCTCAGAACTCGTGTGTTTTGGGGGTGCTTTTCACTGTATAATAGGTGTGGTTGTCTTGATAACGGCCCTTGAGGGGGCCATAGCATTGACAATAAATGCAGTAATTCCTGCTACAAGCAAGTCCTGTAAGTACACTTATTTTCGATGGTTCTCATACGATTTATTGTTTTGTATAAATTTGTTATAGGTAGCACCAAGGTATTTAAAGGGGAACTACCACCCCGCAATAACTTTACATTAATTAATTCTTCATCTGGCAATTAGCTGCTTAGTAGCGCTAGTTGTCAGAAATATTACCTGGTTTCAAAGATTTTCCAGTTTTTCAGAGGCTCACAGTAGCAGGAAGCACAGACATCTCGTCATAGTGACGTCCGTGTGCCTGCGCTGTCAGTCCCTTTTGGAGCCGGCCGGCCAGATGAAGACTTAATTGATGTAAAGTTATTGCGGGGTGGTAGTTCCCCTTTAAGTGACATTCATTGAATTACTGTCCTGTACTTACTGTTTGTTTAAACATTACTAATCCCCCAGTCTGGTACTGAATGTGCTGAAGTGCACCAAGAGCAGTGGTGCACTTGTGCTGGTGGGAAGACAAGAAGCACAAGACGCAGGAGCAGCTGCACACGGAATTCCAAGGTGCATTACTGCACGCATGTAGAGGGTGATAACAGGTCAGCTGGATGATGTGATAGCACTGACCTCCACAGTGACATCTGCAGGAAATGGGGTGGCCAATTCCCAAGTCACAGTACATTCACGTGCAGTGCACACAATACCAGGAAATGGCCGCAACTCACATGCCTGCCCGCTCCTCCCTGTGTCTTACTACCTGCCTACCACACTGAATCTCATTGTGGCAGACATACAGGCTGTGGCACAGATCATGGGCATACCTGGGAACTCTTCGTATCTGCCAGGAATCTGAATTACTGGGTCTCTGGGGACAGAGTCTGATTCTCGGGAGATGGTGAGTTTTTTCTCCTCTCATTTAACTTCCCATCCACTTCTACTCCCTTCCCACCCTGTTTCTCCCACTTTCCTCCCATGTCTTCTCCTTCCCACCTTCATTCTCTAACTTCACTCCCACTTCTCCTCCTTCTCACCCTGTTCGTCCCACTTCTCCCCCTTCTCACCCTGTTCCTCCCACTTCTCTTCATGCTCACCTTTTTCCTCCCACTTCTCCTCCTTCCCACCCTGTTCCTCCCACTTCCCTGCCACTTCTCCTCCTTCCTACCCTGATCATCCCACTTCTCCTCCTTCTCACCCTGTTCGTCCCACTTCTCCTCCTTCTCACCCTGTTCCTCCCACTTCTCTTCATGCTCACCTTTTTCCTCCCACTTCCCCTCCTTCCCACCCTGTTCCTCCCACTTCCCTCCCACTTCTCCTCCTTTCCACCCTGATCCTTCCACTTCCCCTCCTTCCCACCCTGTTCCTCCCACTTCTCCTCCTTCCTACCCTGTTCCTCCCACTTCCCTCCCACTTCTTCTCCTTCCTACCTTGTTCTTCAGACGTCGTCCCACTTCTTCTCCTTTCCATCCATTTCCTCCCACTTCCCTCCCACTTCTCCTCCTTCCCACCATGTCCCTCCCACTTCTCCTCCTTCCCACTCTGTTCCTCCCACTTCCCTCCTACTTCCTCTCCTTCCCACCCTGTTCCTCCCACTTCCTCTCCTTCCCACCCTGTTCCACCCACTTCTCCTCCTTCCCACCCTGTTCCTCCCACTTCCCTCCCACTTCTCCTCCTTCCCACCATGTCCCTCCCACTTCTCCTCCTTCCTACCCAGTTCCTCCCACTTCCCCTCCTTCCTACCCTGTTCCTCCCACTTCACCTCCTTCCTACCCAGTTCCTCCCACTTCCCTCCCACTTCTCCTCCTTCCCACCCTGTTCCTCCCACTTCCCCTCCTTCCCACCCTGTTCCTCCCACTTCCCCTCCTTCCCACCCTGTTCCTCCCACTTCTCCTCCTTCCTACCCTGCTCCTCCCACTTCCCTCCCACTTCTCCTCCTTCCCACCCTGTTCCTCCCACTTCCCTCCCACTTCTCCTCCTTTCCACCCTGTTCCTCCCACTTCTCTTCATGCTAACTTTTTTCCTCCTACTTCCCCTCCTTCCCACCCTGTTCCTCTCACTTCTCTCCCACTTCCCCTCCTTCCCACCCTGTTCCTCCCACTTCCCTCCCACTTCTTCCCCTTCCCACCCTGTTCCTTCCACTTCCCACCTACGTCTTCTCCTTCCCACCTTGGTCCTCCCACTTCTTCTCCTTCCCATCCTGTTCCTCCCACTTCTCTTCATGCTAACTTTTTTCCTCCTACTTCCCCTCCTTCCCACCCTGTTCCTCCCAGTTCTCTCCCACTTCCCCTCCTTCCCACCCTGTTCCTCCCACTTCCCATCACATTCTCCTCTTTCCCACCCTGTTCCTTCCACTTCCCACCTATGTCTTCTCCTTCCCACCTTGGTCTTCCCACTTATCTCCTTCCCACCCTGTTCCTCCCACTTGCCCACTATTTCTCCTCCTTCTCACCCTCCATTCACTCAGAAATCTACCTGTAGTAGCGTTTGTAGCTTAGAGTGACAGATCCACTTCCAACCATATAAAAATAATATTTACAAAATATATTTTACATTTTCTGAATAAATATCCTCCCAATGGCAGATTTTATAGTAGTATATTTATATTTCTTTAGGGCCTACACCAGTGGCAGTCAATTGTTGGACCTCTTGCTGTTGAGGTGTACAGCTTGCCCTATTACCAACTGGTTGAGGATGATGGGAGATGTTAGCCCCATTTCTGAAGCCGGACAGTTGCCCATCCTGACCTATGCAGTCTTTGACCTTTAATTACAAGATAGAAATGATCTAAATGACATATTTATCCACTTACTGGGAATACTTTCAATACATATTACGACGCCTGAAAATCCATCATAATTTAAGCTGTTGATTAGACTATGCTGAATGAACGTTGCACCAAGAAAAAACAATGTGTAGTTATTTAATGGTATTGGAAGAAAATACCCAAACATGGAACAGAGACGTGAGCTTGCTAATCAGTGCAGAACAGATTTAGAACGTGCCTTAGGATGCTTTCCTTACTGCCTCAGTGCCTGTCTAAAAGGAGGCAGAGAAGAAAGCCTTTCCCCACAAAGCTCACAGCCTAAGGCGTCTTTCAGAAACTGACAACACTGCGGCATGTGCACCCATCCGTGCGGTGATACTTCAGAAAACCTCACCCTCCTTACTGTGTTCATTAAACTATTTAGTGCTGGAGGGAGATGCAGGCCCCTACGGCACTTAAGAAAGACGGAGGCAATGCTGGGATGGGAACACCATGAAATTAACTGTTTCAGTTAATGACAGTCTTAGGGCCCAATGGGGCGGCATGCACGAGATTGGCACATTAACCATTTACAATGTAGTTTGGACAGAAAAATGATTAATATGTAAGAAATATATATATATATAATCTGAAGGGTTTATCCTCTTGAGTAAAACAAGAGTACTTCCACTGCTGAGAGGTGTTTTTTTTAAGCTTCAAAAAGCTTTATTGACGAATAAAAGGAGACATACAAAAAAAGTGAAAAAGAAGATTGTATCAAATATACAGAGCATTGAATGTAGCATACAGAGAATGTACCAGGAGAACATTTATCATAATAATCAAGCTGACTGGCCATATAACTGTACATCACTGATATGCAAAAGTACATGGAAAAAAGTAGAGGAAACTCTATAGTGCCGGACAGAGGAACGAAATAGTAGAGTACAGAGGAAAATCGGAGAGAGACGAGTGGAGAGAGAACGCAAAAGGAGAAAAGGGGGGAAGAAAAAAAAAGTGCTTGGGGGGGGATAGGGAGGGCTGGAAAGAGGGCAGTGGCTATCTGTCTATCTCATATCTGTCTGTCTATCTATCTATCTATCTATCTATCTATCTCATATCTGTCTATCTATCTATCTATCTATCTATCTATCTATCTATCTATCTACCTATCTCATATCTATCTCATATCTATCTATCTATCTATCTATCTATCTATCTATCTATCTATCTCATATCTGTCTCATATCTATCTATCTATCTATCTATCTATCTATCTATCTATCTATCTATCTCATATCTATCTATCTATCTCATATCTGTCTCATATCTATCTATCTCATATCTATCTATCTCATATCTATCTATCTCATATCTATCTATCTATCTATCTATCTATCTATCTATCTCATATCTGTCTATCTATCGATCTATCTATCTATCTCATATCTATCTATCTATCTATCTATCTATCTATCTATCTATTTATCTCATATCTGTCTATCTATCGATCTATCTATCTATATCATATCTATCTATCTATCTATCTATCTATCTATCTCATATCTATCTCATATCTATCTATCTCATATCTATCTATCTATCTATCTATCTATCTATCTATCTATCTATCTCATATCTATCTATCTATCTATCTATCTATCTATCTATCTATCTATCTATCTACCTATCTCATATCTATCTCATATCTATCTATCTCATATCTATCTATCTATCTATCTATCTCATATCTGTCTCATATCTATCTATCTCATATCTATCTATCTCATATCTATCTCATATCTATCTATCTCATATCTATCTATCTCATATCTATCTATCTATCTATCTATCTATCTATCTATCTCATATCTGTCTATCTATCGATCTATCTATCTATCTCATATCTATCTATCTATCTATCTATCTATCTATCTATCTATCTATTTATCTCATATCTGTCTATCTATCGATCTATCTATCTATATCATATCTATCTATCTATCTATCTATCTATCTATCTATCTATCTCATATCTATCTCATATCTATCTATCTCATATCTATCTATCTATCTATCTATCTATCTCATATCTGTCTATCTATCGATCTATCTATCTATCTATCTCATATCTATCTATCTATCTATCTATCTATCTATCTATCTATCTATATCATATCTATCTATCTATCTATCTATCTATCTATCTATCTCATATCTGTCTATCTATCGATCTATCTATCTATCTATCTATCTCATATCTATCTATCTATCTATCTATCTATCTATCTATCTATATCATATCTATATATCTATCTATCTATCTCATATCTATCTATCTCATATCTATCTATCTATCTATCTATCTATCTATCTATCTATCTATCTCATATCTATCTATCTATCTATCTATCTATCTATCTATCTATCTCATATCTATCTATCTCATATCTATCTATCTATCTATCTATCTATCTATCTATCTATCTATCTCTCTATCTATCTCTCTATATATAATGTCCTCCAATTATTGGACAATTAGTGATTGTGCCTAAGTTAACAAAGTAATTCGCATTCATTTACATGCATCAGGCATCAATCTCATATCTATCTATCTCATATCTATCTATCTATCTATCTATCTATCTATTTATCTCATATCTATCTATCTATCTATCTATCTATCTATCTATCTATTTATCTATCTTCTATCTATCTATCTATCTATCTATCTATCTCATATCTATCTATCTCTCATATCTATCTCTCATATCTATCTCTCTATATGATACTGGATCACTGGACAATTAGTGATTGTGCCTAAGTCAACAAAGTAATTAGCATTCATTTACACACATCAGGCGAATGCTGATGATAATTTAGGAGCCCAAGGCATTTGTATGTTTGTTACATTAAAACATGAGTAATAGCCCCATTTTCACGCATGCTGCCTGATGTTCAATGACGTGGAGTAATCATGAGGCTGCACCATAGTGAACCAATAAAAATTCCCCCAAAAACACTGGTAACCTTCATAGAATTCAAGTGATTTAAAAGTTCCACACAATGCAAAGCTCTTATACCTACAGTAGCTTGACAGAATACTGCTTTACACAATACTGAGTTTTCACACCTGGCGTCACACATTGATCTACATTGTTTTTTTTTTGTTTGTTTGTTTTTTTTAACATATATGCAGTTTTTCCTTTTTTTAAGACTTTATTGAAGAACATATAGACATACAAAGTAAGTAAATAATGGAAATGACGTTGCCCTTTTGTTAAAATGGACGCTATTGTGTTGAGCTCACTGACAAGAACCAAGGGCTGTATTCAATAAGCCAAAATGTTACACTTCCCGGGAAAACAATTGTACCATGGGAAAGAGATGAAAATCCACCAAACATTTATATCTGGCTTTAACCCCTTGAATGCTAGTGAGATCTGAAATATAAATATATTACAAAACTATTCGATGGAGATCTCTCTAATATTCGAGGGGATGAGAAAAATGAAATCAATGGAAAAATCTTATATTTTGCTTCTACGGAGCAGTTGGTTTGTTCCAAAACTGCACCTGTTCTGGCTTATTGAATACAGTGCCAACTGTCAGGCTGGATTTATATCTGAGGAGCCCCTAGGCAACACCATCCAAGGTGCCCTATGATCCAGCCATGGCCACACCCCCGCTCCTCAGGAGACTCCACCATCTAGCCCCACCCATAAAATATTTTTGATAAATAAGCACAAAGAAAGCTCTTAAATGTATAGTGTTTAATTTTACGTTTATTTAATATTGTAGGCATTAAAAAAAACAATTACATCGATGTAAGCATTATCTCTCAAACCTTTATGATTTGAAAGATATAACTGGTTAAACTTCCCACCCCAGGCTCTTCCACAGAAGTCTGCCATCTAGCTGACAGCAGGAGATTTCACTCCCGGGACTGGCCGGAGGCTCCTCAGCAAAGCAGAAATCGTGCTATTTAGAAATAAATACTTAATT
Source organism: Rhinophrynus dorsalis (assembly GCA_037306005.1). Classification (NCBI taxonomy): domain Eukaryota; kingdom Metazoa; phylum Chordata; class Amphibia; order Anura; family Rhinophrynidae; genus Rhinophrynus; species Rhinophrynus dorsalis. Next base: position 15,591,296 of record CM074723.1, read on the forward strand.
GGGACAGTCTACAAAGTGTGCTTGCAAACCAGGCACGCTTTAGACCGTTCCAGTGAATTATTTATTTCTAAATAGCGCAATTTTGGCTCTGCGGAAGAGCCACCGTCCGGTCAAATAACCAGAATCTGCTGCTGTACGCTAAAACACTGACTTGTCTGAAGGCGACTGAAAGGGGCAACTTTAAAGGGAAAGTAATACTTTATTATTACTATCCTCCATATTGTATATATTTGTAAAATAATTTAATAGATCCCAGGTTCATCTCTCACACCTTTATGGTTTGAGAGACAACCGAAGGCAAAGTTCCCCCCTCCTTCCCTGAAGTCAGCGTTGTACTGACTGCAGGGGAAGTCTGTCGTACGACAGCCTTGCGGCTCTGTAGCTGAGCCGAGATCACGTTAGTGAAGAATTATTTCACTGAAACGGTCTTCTACATGTGCTTGGTTTGCAGTGTGTTTGGTTTGCAAGCACATGTAGAAGACCATTTCAGTGAAATAATTATTTGTCACTAATGCGATCGCGGCTCTGCTCAGACCAGATATCCCTGCAGTCAGTACAACACTGACTTCAGGGAAGGGGGAGGGAGGGGGGAACTTTGCCTTCGGTTATCTCTCAAATCATAAAGGTCTGAGACATTAACCTGGGGGCTATTAAATTATTTTACAAATATCTACTTAATGGGGGATAGTAATAATAAAGTATTACTATCCCTTTAACCAGTTATATCTCCCAAACCATAAAGGTTTGAGAGATAAGACTTACATCAATGTAATTATTTTTTTAATGCCTACAATATTAAATAAACTTGAAATTAAACATTACTGTTCCTTTAATCCTTTGGCTGCAAGACAGGTCCCCAATGCATAGAATCCAAGGAGTTAAAATGTGGTCAGTGAAGTGCATATAAACTGATAAATAAAGAGGTCGCCATTAATGAAATTTTCTGGACACACCCACAGCTCAGAATGTGGGTGTGGTCAGCACAGCTAAACTTGGAGCGCTACTCATTTACCAATTTTGCCTCATGTTAAATCTGGCCCTACCAGCAGTGACATGCACAGGTGCAATAGCAATTTGGTGAGTAGTACCCTAAAAGAAACGTTAGTGATTGCTCCTTTTTATCCCTTTGAGTGCCAGAGGGGTATACAACGCACTGCAAAGCAATCCGTTGTGTACCCCTCTGGCACTCAAAGGTTTAAATGCAAAAAGTTGCACTTTTCATCTGGTAGGACTTGATGCAGGAAAACAGTTGCTATTTCACTTCCTGCATAAGGAACATTTACTAAATATAACTATTTGGTGCTTTGTAAAAAAAAAGAATCCACTTTTTTTCAAAGCTGTTTTTGAAACAAGAGTGAATGGATTGGTCATTAATTGTGAAAAATGAGGCATGAACTGAGAAAAACGCAAAAAGTGTTTGTGTTGTTTCACACTAGATTTTGCGAGTGCATCCTTTTCAGGGGATGCCACCCCAAATTCTCACTCTGGCAATCTTACCTCTGCAAAGAAAGCATGCTTCCTATATTCCTGTAGAGAACGGTCCCAATGACAAAGATGGAGGAATCGTCTGTATCTATACACGAACAAAAGACAAAACAAAAGAAAGTAATCAGACCATGAACTCAATGGCAGTGAGAGAAAATCTGTGTGATTGTCTGCTTCAGTGTGTGATTGTCTGCTTCAGTGGACACTGGAACAATTTCAACACTCACATGGGCCACTGGCCCATCTAGAGGCTAACGAGTTTTCGTTTGGCTGGGTTAGATTTTTTGGGGGGAATATGAATAATTCATTTGAAAAGGTTAGGACAGAAAACACATGTTGTAAATGCAATGCACAAGACATGCCCGGTAGCAGTGCAGATTCTGGACATGCTGGCGCCAACGGACCGTACAGGGGACGATTAGTAGGTCAGGGCCCACCTGGGAGCCTCTGGCTCAATATGCTGCTTTCCCAAAAAGTCATGTAACCAAATCAGCATACAAACGTCCACAGTCAGGTAACAGGAATTATGATCCGATACAGATCGGATTTTGGAGAGGTTTTGAAGCACATGTATGAAGGCAAAAGTGACGTTATTCTGGGGCAAATAAATCCCTCTTCATTTAAATGGATTTTTTAACCCCCTTATGATCTAGATTTTTGAGAGAGCTTGTAGCACACGTGTGAAAGCAAAGAGGAGAAAGTTCCATCATAGTGCATAGAGGAGAAACGCGTTTCACTCCCCTCTGGGACTCACAGGGTTAAACACAGCTTTAAATCCACTGAATGCTATAGGGCTCTCCAAGGTATTGCACTACAGTTCATTAGAGGCCTTGCTAGCAAACAAAGGGTTAAAAGCCCCATTTAAATCCGTTGAACATTTTAAATACTTTTTTAATTCGTTCCGTAAAGATTTGACTTGCTCCAGAATTGCAACACTGTTATATTTAAACATACAGCCATTTGGGATGTGGATTTCTTTAGCGTTCAAAGAGTTTACCCTTTGAGCGCCAGAGGGGTACGCAACGCATTGCTTCGCTCAAAGGGTTAAGATCCTCTGTTACATCACCAAAGAACTGAGCTACGTTTGCCTTTGTGCCATATGTATCAACAAATCGCTATCAGCGAATGATGACGACAGTCTGACTAGGCGCCTTTTGCTGTCTAGTGAACAAAGTAAGAAGTGAATGATTTCTGGGATTAGCAACAGAATAGACAAATTAGGAACAGTCGGGCTTCAAGCGTTTAAGCGACACACATATGTATCAAGATTTCACAAACATTTAGTGAATATTTAAAGGGATAGTAATACTTGCAAATTACTAATCCCCATATTGTAGCTTTGTTAAAAAGAAACTTATTGCCCCCAGTGTCATCTCTCAAACCCTTATGGTCTGAGAGATGATAGCGCTCAAAGTTCCCCCCTACCTCCCCCTTCCCTGACTGAACGCTGACTGCAGGGGAAGCTGTCGTACGATAGTCTTATGTGCATCAGGCGGCTCTGCAGCTGAGCCAAGATCGTGTTTATAAAAAATAATTATTTCACTGAAACGGTCTTCTACATGTGCTTGGTTTGTGCTTGTTTTGCAAGCACACGTAGAAGACCATTTCAGTGAAAGATTTCTTTTTTATAAACGCGATCTTGGCAATGCTGCAGAGCCACCTGATGCAAGTAATACCGGATATCCCTGCAGTCAGCGTTCAGTCAGGGAAGGGGGCGGTAGGGGGAACTTTGAGCGCTATCATCTCTCAAACCCTTAGGGTTTGAGAGATGACACTGGGGGCAATAAGTTTCTTTTTAACAAAACTACAATATGGGGATTAGTAATTTGCAAGTATTACTATCCCTTTAAAGACAAAAAAAAAAATTACAGTCAGGCCTGTCTCAGTTTGTAGTATGAATAAGGGATAGCTTGCTAATTGTATGTCTTTATCATGCTTAGAAATCTCCATTGATACATATGCCTTTGTTAACGATGACAGTCTGTTTTGATACATATACCTTGTCGTTAATACTAATAAAGACAATTTCCTACACAAATTTAAAATCTGCTTTGATACATTTGCCTCCATTGAGGCAGAAGATGAGCAATTTGGGCCAAAACAATTGCACTTTATGTAGGAAACAGACAGCGACCCAATGGGATTTTGCATTTAATACGTAACATGCAATTGTTCTGATTCTAAGGAATATATGCACAAAGAAATAGTGGAGTAATGCGCTGAAGACTCAAGCATCCATGGGGTTAATAATTACTATAAAATAAAGCTTCCAATTCACCCTTTCACCGCCAGATTGGGTTTAGTTGCTTTTTAAATATGTCACAGTCCTGTGGCTTTAAACCTTTGCAAAGCAGTGGAGAGCTCTATAGCATTCAAAGGGTTAACAATAACAATTAACTATATCATATCTCAGCTTTTACTGTGTGGATATGGAGCACTGCTGTGGCTTTAACTGATTTGGTTAAAGGAGATTAGTAATGAAAATGAATTAATCTTACAATGTATATTTTTTTACTGTCAGATTGACCTTGGCTCTTTCAGACCTAGTGAATATGGAGCAAGAATGTTTTTAATCCCTTGTATGCTGGAGAGGTTGCCAATTCATTGCTTCGCAATGCATTGGCCACCACCTCTCTAACATACAAGGGGGTTAATAATGATAGATCAGTCTTGGCTGTATCAATCTGGATATGGAGCATTAGATGTTATGGAAGCAGCAGGAAGAGGCAGCTGGCATTTAGCAAGTAGAAAATCCAGCCTAGGAGCAGATATAGTGGGCCTAATCACCCAAGACATTGTGTTTCCGTCACACAACTAATGACGACCTTTCCAGTCCCTTCTGGGTTGTTGTTTTTTTATCTTAGCTTCTTTCCTCTAAAAGCTCATTTTCCTAAAAATGAGGAGTCTGTCATGCTGGCGGCTCTAAGTTTCACAGAGTCTGGGTTCCAATAAATTAACCTGCAGATGAAAACACTCTTGTATGGTGCCTGAGTTAATGATATGAAGCTTGCTGAATAAAAATGGGTGCCGGCCTTAAACTGCAGGCAGAAGGAACATAGTGAGAAGTAAGAACATTAGGAGGGTCAGCAGAGGCAGATTTATCCTGGTGAGAGGCAGCTGTAGGGTCAATTGCACTGCAAATGGGGATTTGACATCTCCGGATAGAAGAGAATCTTCTTTTCATAGCAATGAATATGGTGTGTAGGACACATACAGAGAAAGTAAGATACTGAAACTGATTAGCACAGTGATTCTAAAATTGTGTTCTGTGGAACCCCAGGGATCCCTGGAGAAGTTCAAGAGGTTCCACACAACACATTTCAGTAATGGCAGACAAGGGAACAAGGCTGGGGTGTGCGAGGTTGTGTGACTTCCAGTGGATGTTTGTAAGACTGGCAGAGGAACATGGTGTTCGTGTCAGATGTATATGTGCTTCTGTGATTTCCAGTGGATGTTCTGAAAATTAAACAGTGGAACAAGTCTGGGGTGTCAGATATTGTAGTTGGGGTTTCTGCTACAATCAGTGGACATAATGACGTTTGAACAGTGGAACAAGGCTGAGGTGTCAGATATTGTATTTTGGGTTTCTGCGGCTATCAGTGGACATAATGACGTTTGAACAGTGGAACAAGGCTGAGGTGTCAGATATTGTATTTGGGGTTTCTGCTACAATCAGTGGACATGATGACGTTTGAACAGTGGAATAAGTCTAAGGTGTCAGACAGTGTGTATATGGGGTTTTGTGACTACCAGTGGATGTTTGGAACACAGAACAGTGGAATTAGACTCAGTTGTCAGAGAATATTTGTGTGGTTCTATGACTACCAGTGGATGTATGAAAAATTGAACAGTGGAACAAGGCTAAGGTATCAGACAGTGTATGTGTGGCTCTTTGGATACCAGTGGACAGTAGAACAAAGTTGGGCATCAGGTAGTATACGTGGTTATCTTGCTACCAGTGGATGTATGGAAGATTAAACAATAAAACAAGACAGAGTTGTCAGATAGCGTATGTGTGGTTTTGTGACTACCATTAGATGTGTGTAAGACTGAAGAGAAGAACAAGGATAAGGTGTATATGTGATTCTTTGCCAAGAAGTGGAAAACAAGTCTGGAAAACTGAACAATAAAACAAGGCTAAGTGTTACACCATGTATGTGTGTTTCTGTGACTACCAGTGGATGAGTGAAAATATTGAACAATGGAATGGCTAGGATAGCAGATACTGTATGTGGTTCTGTAACTACCATTAGATGTTAAACAGTAAAACTAGGCAGGGGTGATAGGCATCATGTTTCTTGTTTTGTGACTGAAACTGTATTTGTGGAAGAGTGAAAAGTAGAACAAGGCTGGGGAAGCAGACCATGTAGAGGAGAGCTTTGTTAAGACCTTCTGAGGCCCATGGCGTAATTGTACAAGGAGGTCATCTCACTTAAAGAAAATGTTCCGCTGTCCACTGGTGGCCACATATTCAGAAGTACACTATCACCCCCCCAAGCCTTGTTCAACTGCCAGAGGTAACCAAAGAGTCTCCAAATACACTCTGACCACCCCCCACAGCCTTTTCCCACTGACCACTAGTAGCTACATATCCCCAAATACACTGTCTGACCCCCACAGCCTTGTTCTCCTATCCACTCATAGCCACAGATTCCCTACATACAATGTATAACTTGACCCGCCTTGTTCCCTGACTGCTGGTGGTAGTCACAGATTCCACAACCACACTCTGACTCCACCCAGCCTTGTTTCCCTGACCACTAGTAACACATATCGCCAATTACACTGTCTGAACACCTAGCCTTGTTCTCCTGCCCCCTCACAGCCCCAGGAACCAGGAAATACATACTGTAGTAAGAACTGACCACATGGATAAGCCACTTCACTGTGAAGTTAGAAATGGAGAGCAGCACATGAGTACTGCCGTCCACCACTAACTACAGAAAAAAAGAATTAAGTTTAGGTAGCCCTATTAAAACACTAGGCCTGATGAGGACCTCCTGAGCCTGAGGTGACCAGTGTATGCTGGGTATGCCGTATTAAAATGGCTCTGACTTCAGAGGAAATCCGTTAGACAAAACCAGTTGATAACTCTTATCACTGCAATGTAATTTAGGTTCAAAATTGATTCTCAACAGTATGGAGAGTGCTTGGTTACTGTGTTGCCAATGAAAGAAAATATTGTGCCCCCCTTGAAAGAACCTTCTACCATCATGTCTGGGAATTACTGGTCTACAATATAATCACATCTAAGGGCTGTAAAGTGGAGCCATAAGGTTTTTATACCTGCCAATCCAGTTGTTAGTAAGTTCTTGGAAATAGAAACTTTGTCCTCTGAGTTCCTTGCCCATTCTACCATTCCTCTCCAGCCTTTCATTGGGAAGTTGATGTCCGTTGCACTATTGGCAGGTCTCTTAAATATACTTAAAACTTGATCAAAATGAAATAAAAAAAGTATAGTTAGTGTAAGATAATCTTAATAACTAGACTTACAATTGCTGCTGTCTATGGGGTGAATTTTAAACAAATTTGAATGGAAAATGCAAACCAAAAGTTAGATTTTAAACATTTAATAAAACTAGAAAAAATAGCATTTCCTAAAGATGAATTTTATATATATATATATATATATATATATATATAAAGAAATACTGTTTCTAAAAAAAAGAAAAACATCATTGTTTCTACAAAAAAGTAGCACTATGTCTTAAAAAAAATGGATACATTTGCACAAGGTACAACAGATTTTACTAAATGTATATTGAATTAAAACGGATTAAAAACTATTGCCTGTGAGTGATGCATTAAACAAAAATATAGATCATTAACAGAAGTAAATGTGTCTGCCTGCTAATGTTGGCCTTATATATAACTACATTTTATATATGTATATATATAAAACCTATTACATAAAGTGGTAGAATGTGTCGCTCAATGTGAGCCGTAACCGCACATGTGCAGTAGAGAGTCTCTACTGTGCATGTGTGGTTTAGTTGCGAGCCGTCTGGAGCTCCTCGCTAAGGATCAGCGCGTTCGGCGAGTCTCTACTGCGCATGACTGCAGTCATGAGCAGTAGAGACTGGCCGAACGAGCTGCCCCGCTCAGGACGGCTCACGTCCTGTCTCTGCTCCCGGTTCTGAGGCAATTGGGTGCACTTTACCCATGCATACAGGCTTCCATACTAGTATATACATATATATATATATATATATATATATATATATATATATATATATATATATATTTATATGTATATATGCGAGAATATAGCGTGCACTGCTAAAAAAATCTAATGACTAATGTCCGGTGCTGCTTGTACGAATGTATGTACAGGTCATGTGCAGTAAATCTACCAGACAACAAGCACACACTGAGGTCTTGATGAAAGATAAAAGATGCTTTTTATTGTTTCATATCATCAATGTTTTGGCCCCCCTTTTTGAGAAAGGCCCTGAGGGAGCCGAAACGTCGATGATATGAAACAATAAAAAGCATCTTTTATCTTTCATCAAGACACCAGTGTGCGCTTGTTGTCTGGTAGATTTACCGCACATGAACTATATATATATATATATATGTGTGTGTGTGTTTCTTTTCTTGGGTATGCCCAAGAAATGCTTTATTCAAATGTTATTACACCTCAAACGTATGTTTTTACTGTCATTTTCTTTTGGTATCCTCAACTGATCTTATCAGTTACTCTGTTGAGCCATAGTCTATAATTCAATCTCTTTCACCAAGTCCGTTATACAAAAAAAACAAAAAAAACTTTTATCCTTTTTATAATGTAGGTTATATAATACAGAACACTTTCTAAAGAAATAAGATGCAGTGCAAAGAATTGGACCTTCTGCATCACGCTTGAGAGGTGTTATTCTGGAGGAAAACAGCTGCATGCTTTAACCCTTTGAGTGCCAAAGGGGTATGGAATGCATTGGGTTCCGTACCTCTCTGGCACTCAAAGGGTTAAATGGGGTCAAACACATGAATTGCTTTGCAATGCAACTGAGACCTCACTAGCATTGCTGGGGTTAAAAGTCCCGTTTAAATCAATGTGTCCATTGTCAACCCTATAGTGCAATTGGTCAGCACCAGAACTGCAGCCCTTTACATTGATTAATCATTTCTGCTCATTGTAATATGAATCCGGTAGAAAATCCAGTGCTTTGCAGTTGGTGATACATTTCACTGGATCCATATCACAGCTGTTTGGAGATTAATTGTAGAACGACTGTAATTCTCAGTTTACAATTGTTACAGAAAATTTATTGCAACAAGTTTTACATTATAGTTAATATTAATGGGTTAGTTCACGTGGGTGAGGATGATGGGACTTGTAGTCCAGGGAGATCTGTAGGGTGTCTCATTGCCACGGGCTTTTTTGGTAGTGAGGCAGGCACAATCACAGATTAGTTGCAGAACCAGCCTGTGAATCACCCGGCCCTTTAACATGCATTACCAGCTCAAAAGGGACCAGTGCAACCTAGTGGCCGAACGGGGCGATGGGAAAAAAAAATCTGCAACATGTCTCTGCGTTACACAGCTGGCAGCAACATGTAAGGTGAAATTAACCCTTTGAGTGACAGATGCCCTGGATTCCTCTCTGGCTCTCAAATGGTTAATTGGCAAAAAAAGAAAAAAAAACAGCAATTCTACAGCAGGCAGACAGCAGCGTAAAAATGAAAAACCAGTTGATTTAAAAGCAGACTTTAACCCTTCGAGTGCCAGAGAGGATGGCATTGGCGACCACTCTAGCATTCAAAGGGTTAAAACAATGCACTGCAGACTGTTCTGGCCTTCAAGGTGCTAAATCTATTATGTAACCCTTTGCATGCCAAAGGGGTACACAAACCTTTGTGTACACTTCTGGCACTCAGAAGGTTAAACCAGTGCCACCTCTAGCTTATTGGATTGCTTCTGTATTTCTTTATTCATCATCAATCTACAGAGGTGCAATTCTAGAGTCAGACAATTGCACCATGGGGTGGGGAGCGGGGGATTAAAATGGGGGCTTTTTAAAGGGGATCTCTCACCCCTATAAAAGTTAGGCTCATTATGTACAGTATTTAGAGATAGCGATTAAAACTTTATTTAAAAAAAAAAAAAATGCTCTTTGGGCTAAAATTATTGATTACATACTGCCCTGCACCCTACTTCCGCATACACTGCTCTTGCCACAATTTGCCACACTGCCTCTGCTCCCTTCCCATTACCCAGCCTCCTCCGATGATGTAGGCTTTCTATCTGTAAGCTGGAGCATCTCATTAGCAGAGATAGATATCTAGCCAATGAGAGCACTCCAGCTTACAGGAAGAAAGCCTCCATCATCGGAGGAGGCTGGGTAATGAGAAAGGAGCAGAGGCAGAGCGGCAAGACCAGTGTATGAGGAAGTAGGGTGCAGGGCAGTATGTAGTCAATAATTTAGCCCAAATAGCGTTTAAAAAAAGAAAATAACGTTTTAATCGCTATCGCTATATATTGTACATAATAAGCCTAGCTTTTATAGGGGTGAGAAATCCCCTTTAACCACTTGAATACTTGAGAGATCGCCAGTGAACTACTTTGTAATGCGTTGACATCATTCTATCGTTCATGGGGAGGAGGGGGCAGAAATCCAGTTTTATCCCCCTGAGTGCCAGAGGGGTGTGCAACACATTGCATTGCACCCCCCTCTGGCATTCAAAGAGTTAAACAGTTTTTTCACTCCTTGTGAAAAAATACCCTTTTGGGTATCAGGACCCATCACAACTGCACCTCTGTACCCCCTGTAGTTATTCCTCTACCACACAGAAAGGTGCGTATAACTAAATGATGCATTCATCATGTCGCAATGATGGAAAGGGCGACACCTTGCATCAAAAATGAGAGATTCTCATGTCGCTGGCTTAAACCTCGCTTCAACCAGCATCTGATATTGTAGTAGCCGCAACATTACCTTAGCAAGATCTTTGATCTGTTTGCTCCAATGATCTGCATATTTTTTGATGCCTTCACAGGATCTGGCATTTAGTATCCTCCTCAGGTGCTGGGGATCCATAATTGACTTTGGAACTTAAAGTATAATAAACTCATAACGTTCCGGAGTTACCATCTGTCTTTCTTGTCTCTACCCCATGCAGTTTTAATACGTTCACAAAATATATAACTACGTTCCAAAGAACTAACATCAGATGCGGATTGAAGCGAGGATTAAGCCGATGACATGAGAATCTCATGCTTTTGGTGCAGGGCGAGATTCTCATGTCACCCTTTTCATCACGGCGACATGGTGAACTAGTTATATCAATGAGAGGGTGAGAAAGGGTGAATTAACATCTTCCTGTAATCCTTTCATTCTTCCAGTGTCAGAGGGATGTGCAATATATTGGACATCCATATGAAATTTAAATGGTTAATATTTAATGCTACTTCTAGGACATTGCATTCAAGGGGTTAAAAATCCCATTTAAATCAAAGAAATGCACTGTGTAGTAAGGACTGGACAGATTCGGGGGCAAACCAGCTGCACCTTAGGGGACAAATGAAAATGTATTTTGTGTATGGTTTGCTCCAGAATTGAGCCCAACTCTTTGTAGTACAACTGTGCATTACTGATAATAAGAATGAGCGTACCCAGATTGTCGGTCACTTGGTACGAGTCTTTAAAATCCTTCATTCGGAACCCAATGACTTCGATGAAATCTTCCACCAGCTTGAACAGGTCTTTAACGCTCAGTCCCACCTGCAGACCATAAGAATTAAGATTTAGATTATTCCCTACTACTAATATCAAAATGCAAAAGTAACCCATTATTTGCCTTACTATGGCCAAAACATCCTAATGTCCCCTATCAATTTCAACATGTGTTTTTGTTCAAGAGATAACATATTCAATCACTCCTAGATGGCAAAACCATGGCGGTAGACATGACAGATACTAGCAGGATCACAGAACGCAAAGTCCACCCACCGCAACTCACACTCTTAACACTTGAAGAACCAGACGGGGAAACTTTTTTATGAACAAAATATTTAGGATATTTTCTGTTGAGTATAATAAGGGTACTCCCACTGCTGCAAGATGCATATTTCCAGAGTTATTACAGTTTAAACCTGTGTTTTTTTTATATTAGTAGTTCCCTCTAGTGGTCAAATTCCAATTAGTTTTTAAGTTACATTCCAATGGAGAGGAAAGTCAGCGACTTACAGTTCTCCATAGAATGTGATAGAAACTGCTGAGTCACTTCCTGTCAGTTAGAACTATCAGGAAGTAAACACAGTAAATTCACTGAGTGAAAAATGTAAGTGCATACCTCCCAAGTGTCCCACTTTAGGAGATATTAGGGGTGCATACCTCCCAAGTCCACTTTAGGAGATATTAGGTTCCTTACCCCCCAAGTGTCCCACTTTAGGAGATATTAGGGGTCCCTCTCTCCCAAGTGCCCCTCTTTAGGAGATATTAGGTTCCATACCTCCCAAGTGTCCCTCTTTAGGCGATATTAGGGGTCCGTACCTCCAAAGTGTCCATCTTTAGGAGATATTAGGGGTCCATACCTCCCAAGTGTCCCTTTTTAGAATTATTAGGGGTCCATACCTCCCAAGTGTCCCTCTTTAGGATATATTAGGGGACCGCACCTCCCAAGTGTCCCTCTTTAGGATATATTAGGGGACCATACCTCTGAAGTGTCCCTCTTTAGGAGATATTAGTGGCATACCTCCCAAGTGTCCCTCTTTAGGAGATATTAGGGGTCCATACCTCCCAAGTGTCCCTCTTTAGGAGATATTAATGCTCTATACTGCCCATGTGTCCCTCTTAAGGAGATATCAGGGGTCCATACCTCCCATGTGTCGCTCTTTAGGAGATATTAGGTGTCCATACCTTCCAAGTTTATCTTGGATAATTCCTCTTTGAGACCCAAATCCCTCTGTCTCTATTTCCCACATTGGTGTCCCTGTGTTTAGGAGATCAAATTGTGTGGTGTGTATATAAGTGTATCATCCTGGTGTCCCTGTGTTTAGGAGATCAGATTGTGTGGTGTGTATATAAGTGTATCATCCTGGTGTCCCTATGTTTAGGAGATCAGACTGTGTTGTGTGTATAGAAGTGTATCACCCTGGTGTCCCTGCGTGTAGGAGATCAGACTGTGTGGTATGTATATACGTGTATCACCCTGGAGTCCCTGGTTTAGGAGATCAGACTGTGTTGTGTGTATAGAAGTGTATCACCCTGGTATCCCTGTGTTTAGGAGATCAGACTGTGTGGTGTGTATATAAGTGTATCACCCTGGTGTCCCTGTGTTTAGGAGATCAGACTGTGTGGTGTGTATATAAGTGTATCACCCTGATGTCCCTGTGTTTAGGAGATCAGACTGTGTGGTGTGTATAGAAGTGTATCACCCTGGTGTCCCTGTGTTTAGGAGATCAGACTGTGTGGTGTGTATATAAGTGTATCACCCTGATGTCCCTGTGTTTAGGAGATCAGACTGTGTGGTGTGTATAGAAGTGTATCACCCTGGTGTCCCTGTGTTTAGGAGATCAGATTGTGTGGTGTGTATATAAGTGTATCACCCTGGTGTCCCTGTGTTTAGGAGATCAGACTGTGTGGTGTGTATATAAGTGTATCACCCTGGTGTCCCTGTGTTTAGGAGATCAGACTGTGTGGTGTGTATATAAGTGTATCACCCTGGTGTCTCTGTGTTTAGGAGATCAGACTGTGTGGTGTATATATAAGTGTATCACCCTGGTGTCCCTGTGTGCAGGAGATCAGACTGTATGGTGTGTATATAAGTGTATCACCCTGGTGTCCCTGTGTTTAGGAGATCAGACTGTGTGGTGTGTATATAAGTGTATCACCCTGGTGTCCCTGTGTTTAGGAGATCAGACTGTGTGGTGTGTATACAGCAAAAAGAGGTGTCAATAGGTCATGAAATAACCTAAACATTTTCTGTAATGCCCCTCCCACCAGCCACACCTCCAGCAACACCACCGAAATTGTCCCTCTTTGGACATCTGAAATGTTGGGAGATATGAAAGTGTCCAAACTTCTGATCATCTTGCACCTTCCCCTTAGCAAGATTCAAGAGCCATTTAAAATTCACTGTATATTCCTTTTGTATAATCACTCGGCAAATTCCATCAAGCGTAACCTTGTTGGACATGCAGAGTGCTCAATATTTTATGCGACTGTTCCTTTTCAAATGTTTTTTAAATAAAGTGCTTCCATGGAACCATCCAACGGGTTCTGTAATAATAATCAGAGAAGCAGAAAGCATCAAATTAGACTTTATCTGTTATTATTTTTTTTGTTCTTTTTTTTTGAATGTCCTGTTGTCTTGACAACCCAGCGGAGACTCTTAGCTTCAGCTGTTTGTAAGAAGCGTAATAATAATAAAACCGTGAAAAGTGCAATAATGATGGCTTACATTTCATGATAAAATCACACAAGGATGAAGGTTTATATTCCCATAACTGAAAATTTCTCTCTTACTTCCCAGCACAAATACATTACATGACAAACAGCATCTCTTGTAAATTATGCATTACAAAAAACAATTGTGCTTAGTACCACTCCGGTATAATTCTGTAGTATTTATTTAGTTGCAAAACAAAGATGAGTATTAAGCGATATGAAAACCGAAGGGAAACAATGTGTCATTGTGCCAGCGGACTTACATTAATAATGCTGATTGTTTAACTCAGGCTAATCTTTCTGTGCAAGAGTGGAGAAATTATAGGACACACCGGAGTTCGGTAGAAGGCAAATACAATTTGCTTTGAATGAAAGGAGCAGTAAACTTTTTTTTTATGAAAACACATATTTTATAGAGCATTTCCTGCTGAATAAAACAAGGTAATTTCCACCGATGTCCGTTGTTTTAGTCAAAACTAGTTTAAAAGTCCGTGCACATGGGCCACAGTGACACCCAGCAGCCTCGGGTGGTGCCCGGAGCCTCTCTTCTCATTGACTGCGCTGCACTCATGCGCAGTACAGAGTGCCCAAATGCACAGCGGCTGATACGGATTGGGGTGCTCCGAATTCGGACCTTAGTCCTATCTGCACACCTTCCGATTGATCCGAATTCGGAGCTCCACACTCTGTATCAGCTGTGGCATCCTCAGGCACTCTGTACTGCGCAACAATCCCAGTAAGGTGCGGGGAGAGGACTACGGTCTGAATTCGGAGCACCCCACTCCATATCAGCCACTGCGCATTCGGGCACTCAGTACTGATCATGACTGCAGCGGGGGCAGTCTCTACTGCGCATGACTGCAGCACGCGTAGTCTTTACCCTGCGTGACAGCATCTGACAAACATCCTAGCGAATTATTAGATAGGATGTATAGCAGTTCAAATAACCAGGAAGTGAATGTACTGTGTTTACTTCCTGATAGTTCTAACTGACAGGAAGTGAATTTACTGTGTTTACTTCCTGGTAGTTCTAACTGACAGGAAGTGAATTTACTGTGTTTACTTCCTGGTAGTTCTAACTGACAGGAAGTGACTCAGCAGTTTCTATCACATTCTATGGAGAACTGTATGTCCCTGACTTTCCTGTGCATTAGAAACTAACAGAAAAATGAATTAGAATTTTACCACTAGAGGGCACTGCTAATGTAAAAAAAAACCACGGGTTTAAACTGTAATAACTCTGGAAATATAAATCTCTCGGCAGTGGGAGTACCCATATTTTACTCAATAGTAAAATCATTACAATATATAGTTTTTCATAAAAAGTTTACTGCTCCTTTAAATGAGGCTTTTAACCCATTGAATGAGAGACATGCGCAGTTTGGCCTGGACCACTGGGCACATTCAGCCGTGCGGGGACCCCTGAATTCAATGACGTGCCAGGACCATCACTGGTCCTTACGTATAGGACAGCCGTGACGGTCCTGGCACAACATTGATCCTTAAGGGGTTAAAAACCCCACATAAAATCGGTAATTTGGTGAGTTATTATTGTCCTTTATGAGGCCATTGCTATGTACTAATCTTTGTATGTATGATGTATGTATGAAGTTAGGTACTTAAAGGTATAGTAATACTTAAAATGCAAAAAAAAACAGGGGCACTCCCACTGCTGAAAGGTATTTTATTCAAAAGATATTACAGCTCAAACTTGAATTTATTAGGTGCATTATCACTGAAATTCTACAGTGGCGCTGTTGCTATACCATTCTATGGAGATGTACAATCAACTGACCAGAACTGTCCATAGGATGGTGTAGCAACAGCTCTGCTGTACAATTTCCGGCCACTGCGATACTTCACCGAAAAAGTATGTGGTGTAATAACTTTTGAATAAAACACCTCTCAGCAGTGGGAGTACCCTTATTTTTCTCTGGGGATAAGCCCACAATATATATATATATATATATATATATATTTACATATTAAGTTTTACTATCCCTTTAAAGGACAACTGTTGCGTAAAAATGAAAAGTGATCTCAGCAGACCCTGTGTTCTGGATTCTGGTAATGCCTGAATGATGGTTTTATGTGCACTAGTAAAGTAGTTATGGATTTTAACTGTTGTTCTTTCCTAAATAGACTCCTCGGGGGAGATACACTAAAGCGTGGTAAAGTGGTGATAAAAAGTAGATAGTGGTGATAAACTCTCCAGTTCCTATGTTATTTTATGGAGCCTATACGCTAAGGGTTGAATTCAAGAAAGTAAGCAAAACCCACCTGCTCAAGGAGACATCTCAGTAACAATATCCTCCTTGTGCCACTGATAATCACATCCGAATCATTCTGCGCTTCCCTTACTGAAGCCTTGTCCTTGTACTTATGATCCTTCTACTACTGTATCTGTATGTCGTCATGATTTCTAATTAAATTGTAAGCTCCTTGGGGCAGGGTCCCTTTCCCAGTGTACGGTTCCCTTGCACTTTCCCCCACAAATAATGCAATGATCACACTTTAGCCTAATGCTCTTAACCCTGTTCTGTATTTTTGTATTGTACTAATACAACTTCTGTAAAGTGCTGTGTATATGTATGGCGCTATATAAATAAAGATTCATACATACAAAGTAGAGCATTCACTCTTTTATAAAAGCCATAAATTTACGTGCTGCTTACGATTGCTCATGTTTTGATGCAAGAAACTTATTAGCGCCTTGATCACATGCTTCTACATTAAAGCGGAACTACCACCCATGTTAAACTTTGTACCAAATAATTACCCATCTGGCGACTAGATGCTCAATAGCGCTAGTCGACAGAATTATTACCTGATTAAAGGGCATCTCTCACCTACATATATGTAATGCTTATTAGTTAGAGCATTTATCAAAAAGATTCAAAACATTGTTCATTGTTTTAAAAAGACAGTTATATGCGCAAAAATTAAAGTTTAAATAGTGTACGGCAGCCTACTTCCGGCTTGTCAAATCTTGCCGACCAGAGGCAGCTCCCAACCCACTACCCATCATCCTCCGATAACGGAGGCTGTGTCACTAAGCTGGAGAAATCTCATTGGCAGAGATCGATATCTAGCCAATGCGATTGCTCCACCTTAGTGACAGACAGCCTCCGTCATCGGAGGATGATGGTTAGTGGGACGGGAGCTGCCTCTGGTCAGCAAGCCGGAAGTAGGCTGCCGGATACTTTTTAAACTTTAATTTTTGTGCATATAACTGTTTTTTTTAAAACAATGAACAATGTTTTGAATCATTTTGATAAATGCTCTAACTAATGAGCATTACATATATGTAGGTGAGAGATCCCCTTTAATGAGAATTATACACTGCTCCCGGACTGACAGGCAGTAAACAGCGCAGACATCTTTGCATAGTGACGTCTGCACGCCTGTGCTGTCAGTCCCTTTTTGGGCCGAACAGCTACTAGCAGCGCCTCCTAGAGCAAGCTGGAACTGACAGCGCAGACATCACTATGGAAAGATGTCTGCGCTGTTTACTGCCTGTCAATCCGTGAGCGGTGTATAATTCTCATTAACCAGGTAATAATTCTGGTGACTAGCGCTACTGAGCAGCTAGTCACCAGATGGGTAATTATTTGGCACAAAGTTTAACAGGGGTGGTAGTTCCGCTTTAACAGCAAAGTTAGCGAATGCTCCTAAATTAACGGCAACATTATCAGATGTATGAAAATGTGTGCCAATACTTTTGCTGAATTAGGTGCAATTGCTAAGCCTCCCACAATTTAGCCACGCCCACTTTTGAAACGCGTTGACTAAAAAATGGGCAAACATTCACTAATTGAGAAAAACATGCACAATTCAGTAACGTTTTGGTTCTAATCCTTTTGCCTTCAAAAGTACACTGTAAATAGCGATTACACACGTTTTATGCATTCCGCCCTTATGGCAGAATGCAGGAAACATGCGCAATTGCTATTTCCAGAAAACAAGAGTTATTTATGCTTTAAATATATTTTAGCAATTATAAAATGACATAAGACTGTGGGAAAGTGTAGAACTAAAATTAGAAATCTGCCATTACTTTCGAGAGTTTGGCACTGAAGTTATGTGTAGTCAGTCCTATTGAAATGTCGCCCTCTTAATGGCGACCCTTAAGAGTGTGACATCAGCATGATGCGGGCGACATGCTGATGTCACCCTTTTGATGTAGGAGATATTATGATCAGAGGCGTAACTAGAAGCCACCGGGCCCTGGTGCAAGAATTGCCATGGGCCCCCCCCACCACATTGGCCCCCCTCAACTACATTTGCCACCACCACATTGCCCCTTCCACAATGCCCCTCATTCTCCACATTGCCCCTTCCACAATGCCCCCATCTCTATATTGCCCCTCAGTCTCCATAATTCCCCTTCCACAATGCCCCTCATTCTCCACAATGCCATTCTTTCTCCATATTGCCCCTTCCACAATGCCCCTCATTCTCCACATTGCCCCTTCCACAATGCCCCCATCTCTATATTGCCCCTCAGTCTCCATAATTCCCTTCCACAATGCCCCTCATTCTCCACAATGCCCCTTCCACAGTGCCCCTCATTCTCCACAATGCCCCTACTGATGCCCCCCTCCTCCCACCTCGAGTCCCTGGTGGTCTAGCGGTGAGTCAAGCTCCCGCGCGGTTCTTAGTAATGCAGAGCGTTGGGAGATGATGTCATCTCCAAGCGCTCTGCATTACTAGAGTGCCGGCCGCCGGGAGATCAGCTGTGCAGCAGGCGTGTGGCGAGGGGGTCGCAGGGGGCAGTCGGGCCCCTGAGAGTGACGGGCCCGGTCGCAGGTGCGACCCCTGTGACCCCTATTGTTACGCCACTGATTATGATGTTGTCCTTTTGATGGTCGCCAAATAGATGAGGACATTTCAGTAGTAATCCATGTATATTCATCCCAGTGCTGGTTCACTCACACCCTCTTGTCTGGCAGAGAATCAGTTGATCTCTTACTAAGTTTTCAATAAAAACCCTCATGTATAAGTTCCGGTACTCACCGTTTGAGCTTCCTCCCACTTATCTCTGTTTTCTTCTGACAGTAAGTTGCTGATGATCTGCACAAAGTTCTTTGAAAAGAATAAACACAGTTAATTCCAATTAGCGTATGGACAGATTGCTACCTACAGATGAGTGGTGAGGGCTTTGAAGAACATTCTGATTCTGACACAAAACTACTTCTAAATCTCGGATTTGTTCACCACGTTCCTCCCCAACTCTCACACTTTAGCAGATTTAACATTTAATGCAAAGATAAATGAAAGAGAAAAACATGGCAAGCTCGATCTGTCCATATTTTCCTTGTTGCTCCTTCTTGGTATTTAATTGAATGACTCTGTCCTAATCATTCGCCCTACTCGTGATATCAGTTAAAATGTTGGGAAACTAGTGATTCTCAAAGTTCTTCTTGGGGAAATATGGTTATAGGAATAAACAGATGTTATTAGCGTAAGAGAAGAAGGCAGTTATGTATACATATATTACAAAGGTAAAAAAACAAAAGTGTGGATGTTCTAGTTAGTTTGGAGAACTTTAACCCATTAAAGACCACGTGGACTGGGGTGGGGTGCTCTAGAAGACCACTGCACTTTTTTCTCGCCACTGCAATCCCAGATTTCCATAACATTCCAGGACCGTCACCGGTCCTTAACACCCGGGGTTAAATCCATGAACCCCTCCCCCCGTGCTTTGTTGATGATATAAGACAGGAGATCATAATTTAACCCTTTGAGTGCCAGAGAGGTGTCTAAGGCATTGCAACGCAATGCTTTGGACACCTACCTTTCACTCAGAGGTTAAGTAGCAGAGGAGTCTGTCTCACATTGCAAGAGTTGTCCACCCTTCTTGTCCTTTAATCCCATAATACCCAATGATGTGCCAGGGCCATCACAGCTGTCTGGGAATTAACGTCCGACGTGCCAGTAGACATGATCTGTGACGCGCACCGGTACGCCGTCCTGGGACTGAGAGAGACAGCTCAACTCTTGGAGCGGTCAATTTCACTACCCGTTTTTACTTACATTGCTCCCAGAAGAGTGATGTAACTGAAATGTATGTGATGTGCTATGACCATCACCGGTCTTTAACGCAAAAACCGGGTGACGGTCATAGCATGGCACGCGGACGTTAAGGTCCGGTGACATTTACTATGCACGTATACTATGGTATTCTATGCCACATGATAAGATAGAAGTTAAATACCACCAACAGATGTATGTGGATTGAGCACAGGCGGACAAATGAGTATTTTCCATACTATAAGTATAGTTGGGAGTACTAGTCCAACAACACTTGCATTCTAGACTTGTGCATGGCAAACATTTTCGGTAAAATTCGATTCCGGACAAATTTTTTTTTTTCCCATTCGGAGGATCCGAATTTCGGACCGGACCTGTTCGACTCGGACAAAATTAGGCAATAGTCCGAATTATTCGGCCGATTTTAAAAAAATATATATATTCAATAAAAAAATTAAAATTGAACAAATAAAAATAAAAAAAAATTACACTAAATTAATAATAATATAAAATCTCTAATGAGACAGGAAGGGGTATTTTATAAACCCCTACAAACTTACATTTGTATATGTTACATCAAATTAAAGCCCTTTATACCCTTTAAAAAATGGTATATAATGTGTCTCTGCAATAAATGAGATGGGAATTATGGTTGAACACACACATAGCAAAAATGCCAGAATTGCTTGTGTCCTTATGTGGTTAATATCTGCACTTTGCATGAACTGTAGAGCACCTGTTTTACCATATCTATTTTTAGCAGCATGTAGCAACATTGTAATGGTTTCAGGCGGGAAAGACCCATCTGAATTTCCGAAATTTACACCGAAATTTCGGACTAGGTCCGTTTTGGATTCTGATTTTTGTCTGTGGGCGGACCTTGGCTTCTGGAAGGTCCGAATGATGCCGAATACGCCTTATTCGTCCGAATTCCGAAAGTAGCCGAACCGAATATAGCACAAGTCTATTGCATTCCCCAACCTTTCTCTATAGTAAGAAATGTCTACAATTCAGTTATCTGCATGTGCTGCAAACGCCAGCTAAATCAGTTCCATTTGATGATTACACGCACATCCCAGAAGAGGCCGAGATGCATTCCTGTACATCTTATCATTCATAGGGTGTTCACTGTTTGCTGGCATGGATATTGCCTTCTTCTGTTGGCAGCGTGCATCAAGAAGAAAATAATGCAAATCCACGGCATCATTTAGATCTGAGAACAGATCACTTTTAAATGGCACCAGAAATTCATAGTAAGCAATGCAATAAATATAACCGAAATGTTTTTTCCTGTCTATATTATTATTATTGGGTTATTTATTGTCTACGGTTTGATTGGTATTTGGCGACTCTTCTCTCTGGTAATCTTAGACAAGGCATGGTATGGACACTTAACCCTTTGAGTGCCAGAGAGGTACGCAGCGCATTGCTTTCCAATTCATTGCATACCCATCCGGCTCTCAAAGGGTTAACTACCCCCCTTCATCAACATGGCTCCTCACCTGATTCCACTTCCAACACCATCCACCTACCTCTGTGCTGTCCAAGTTCAGTCCTCAAGGGCCACCAACAGGCCAGGATGTAAGGATTTCCCTGATTAAGCACAGGTGAGTTAATCAGTGGATCATTCATTGTGACTGACTCACCTGTGCTTAATCAGGGCCACCTCCACATTGCCCCCCCCCATTGGCCACCTCCACATTGTCCCCATTTGTCATCTCCACATTGCCCCCACTGGCCATCTCCACTTTGCCTCCATTGGCCATCTCCACATTGTTTCCCCCAATGTCCACCTCCACATTACCCCCAAACATTTGTTCTCCTCCACAATGCCCCTATTAACCCCCAGTGTTCATCTCCTACCTCCCTGATGGTCCAATGGCGTGGCAGGAGAGGTCTGTGCCTCCTTCTGCACAGACCTCTATTAGCAGCTCAGAGCTCCCATGTGCTCCTCTCTCAAGTAATGCAGAGTACTGGGAGATGATGCTATCTCCCATCGCTCTGCATTACTAGAGTGCCGAAGACAGAAAGGGAGCTCAGCTTCTAAAGAGGTCTGTGCCAAGAAGACACAGACCTCAGCTTGTTGCGGGCACCGGGCGGGGGGACCCCTTTTGTTAAGCCACTGTAGGGAAATCCTTATGTCCTGGCCTGTTGGTCGCCCTTGAGATCTGAACTTGGACAGTCCTGACCTAGATTATCACAGGAGTTAAGAATCCCATCAATGGGTATTTTGGGAATATTTTCTTTGTCCCATATGATGTCCTTTGTTTTTGATTTTGTATGTATATATACCATTGATTGTGCTAACCTGAACATCCCCTGTAGTGGGGCTGTGGTAGGCCCTACGGAAGATCTCTGTTATGTTCCTTAGAGTATCCACAGTAGACAAGACATCTCCACTATAACTGGTTCCTTCCTGAGTCACATCCACCAGATGTTGGATTACGCCCGATACCCCTTCTCCAACTAGTCCTCGCTGCGCTTTAGCAAGATGTTCCCTCATCTACAAAAAAACAACGGTAAAATATTAATGTAACACGTATATTTATGTGTGTATATTCTTTCTCTGTTTGTGTAAATATATAACATCTTACTGTGAAAGCTCTCTCAATGTTTTCTTCCTGGTAAAACATTTTCTAAATAATCCAATAATAAATAAAATAAGAAAAGCCTTTATTTTTTCCAACTAGGAGGCACTGTGCTTTTGAGACTGAATGCTTTGGATTGCACATTGAGATGCTCTCTCTGCTGTTGGACCACCCAGGATGCTAATCCCTTAAAATGCAGCTAAGATTTCCCTTGGCATCAACAACCAGAACACTGGATTCATTTGTACAGTGTCTCTGTTATCTTTCATTACACTGATGCTTTGAGAATACTTTACTTTAGTCAGTGTACTCAGATGGAAAACTTACAAGTGTCACTTATGCTTTCCGCTAATTCCATATTTAAGAGCTTACATTCCATTTAGGACAAGCATTCAATGTATGTACAGCTTGAAGAGGTGAGGCACAAAGGTGAGCCAAGAACAAGAGAAAATGGGAACAGCTTTATGGGTAGATAATGATACAACTCACAAAGTGCTTAAGCCATTCTCTTTCACAGATGTCTTGTATCTGGAAAGTAGTTTTGAAGTGTTACCAACCTATATTATTATGTGATGAAAAGAGCTTGTGATTTCATAGAAAAAAAAAACTTAAAAGGAACAAACTGAATTAAACAACAATAAAACCGCATTGAAATGCCAGACATTTTCTCTTACCATCTGCTGAATATTCCTGTAGTCAAGGGAAACACACTTGATGTATGTTGGAGTCTCCCAGTAAGCGTCCCCATCGTCATCTAGAACACACTTTCGGAGAATAAGTCCTACAAGGAAATAATGAGACAGTCTATCAATAGCAATCATGGAAAAAGACTAGGATACATTAAAGGAGAGCTAACACCTCTTAATAATAGTCCCCACTTACTTATGGCCTAAAATCCTAATGGCATTCATGAATTAAGCATTTGAGCTTGTTTTCTGATTATTCCTGGATGGTATGTTCATAGGAACTGAAATGGTTGCTGTCATTCTCAGAGTGCATGAGCCTACCTTTAATTCGTAAAGAGTTAAAGGTAGGTCTGTCTGGACCTAAAGACATTTTAGCTACTTCTACTGAAAAGTATTCACTAAAAAAGCTCACAGGCTCATTAATTCATAAAAACAAACATGTGCAATTCAGTAACATTTTGGTGCTAATAACTTTTTCCATCAAAAGTACAATCTATAGCAATTGTGAATGTTTATTGAATTCCATCCTACATTACTTATAATTCCAAAGGAACCGTAGGCTAGTTGAGGACACAAGGTCCAATAGTTGAGTACCCTAGATTATATACACTATAAAACAGATGGTTGTTTTTTTTATTTTCTACTAGCAATGTGGGACGGTGTTGCTCGTCATGTCATGACAGTTGGGAGTACGTGTCTGAAATGTAGACACACTGATAAACACAGACGTAGGCAACACACAGGCAGACACATACACACAGTGAGCGGCAAAACCATACAAAATACATGCACACACAAACACCTGAGATGCACACATGCACACATACATGTAACAGAGATGTACACACACACACACACACACAACAAACATGCTTACAAACAGGCAACAGACGTGCACATACACACACACACACACACACACACACACACACACACACACACGTAACAGACATACGCACACACATGCAACAGACATACGCACACACACACATGCAACAGCCGTATGCACGCACACATGCAACAGACACACACAGGGACACTGACACAATGATGGCTCAGTGATTCCCAGCGTCTTTTAAAGTCAACCTGTCAAACTGAATTCAAGATTTTATATCTGAAAACATACTTAAAATTGACCTAGGTATTATGTAATCCAAAGGACCAGAAGATGTACAGTTTATTGATACATTTATTTTTGCATGGTGAGCTCTCTGAGTGTGGTTCAGTACGCAAATGAAGTTTTCAATGCTTTTTCATTTGCTAATTAAAGTGGAATGAAAATGTTATAATGACGTGTGATTTGAGAGAGCTTTCATAATCATGTGTTAGCCATTCCTTCTTTAAAATTGTGGTTTACAAGATATTTATTACTTACTTGTTATTTATGTATATCAGACAGTACTAATTGGCGCAGCCTGATTTGTCAGATACTAACATTCCACTCTACTCCCAACTGCCACTTCCTACCAGTTTGTATAGGCTCATTTGCATAAAATGACAAATACAGTTATTTTGAAAGCTTTCAAAACTATCCAAACTATCATGAAGTCATTGTTACACTTTAACCCCTTAACAACAGGCCAATTCAGGGGTGGGTGGCCCTAGAGGACCAAGGCACTGTTTTTGCTCAATTAATTCTAAGATGGCAGAATGGCATGCAGCCGCGCTGCCATCCCAGAATTTCATGACGTGCCAGGACCGTCACCATTTCTTAACGTTTGGACCAATGTGACGGTCTTGGCACATTATGTGACGCTAAGGTGTTATGCTCTGTGCGGAATTGAGGAGCTTACACCTCCACTTTTTTTTAGAAATAAAATGATCAATATCTGCTAAATTGTTTAGAGATACTGCATCTAAAAAAATCAGATTTGAACTGTAATGACTGTTGAATAGAACACCTTTCAGCAGTGAGAGTACCCTTGTTTTACTCATGTGGATAAACCCTACAAAATATATTTTTTACATTTTAAGTATTACTATCCCTTTAGCAGTTTGAATGAAGTCTTCAAAATTAAAGGTGACAGGTACACTTTAAGTTGTGACACATAGAGCTGGAAAATCAAAATCTCTGTAACATTTGCGTGCATCAAAAACAATTTCACAGTGAATGTACTTGAAAAGGTGTGATATGTTCATTACAGTGGGCCTGTCACCTTGAATTTAAATGCACATCTTTGAGAACTTAATTCACAGTCTCCTATATATCATGTTAAAGGGATAGCAATGTTTCACAAAAACAGCAGCTCTAATTAATCTTCATAGTATTTGGGCCATGGGGAGTGTTATTTCAATACTGTCAGAGTTGTAGTTCAAGAGTGATTGAATGATAAAGTATCCCCCTCCTACCCCTTTTACCTAGTGTAAGCCACCTCCCCTCAGATGTGGAATCTGGTCTCTTGACCGGACAGATCACAGCAAGGGACAATCTTCTTATTGTAAACATAAGGAAAACCCTGCCCCCCTTGACAGGTTTTTCCGTTTTTTCCTTATGATCTATCCGGACAGTCTTGCTGCTCTGAGGTGAGCAGTGTTACATCAGTAAAAGGGATAGGAGGGGGATATTTTATCATTCAAATACTCTTGTACTACAACTCTGACAGTATTGAAATAACACTCTCCATGGCTCTAATACTATGAGTATTAACTGGAGCTGTTTTTACTATTCCTTTAACAAAAAAAAAACAAAACAGATGAGAGAGAAGGTATCTGGGAGCAAGGATAGATCTCACAGCAGTTTTAACCCTATTAGTGCTAGTGGGTTGTTCAACACATTGTGAAGCAATGCTTAGGGTACCCCTTTGGGTTAAGAACAAACTAAAGCAGAGACAGATGAGAGGCTGGAAGAGCAGACAGTAGAATGTTGCAGTATGCATTCTCTCACCTTGCTCAGATGACTGGACTCAACAGAACCATGCAGTGACTGATATCTGAAGATAAGCGAACCTCTTTTCTGTAACCCTTTGAGTGCCAGAGGGGTATGCAACGCATTGCTTTGCAATGCGTTGCATACCCCTCTGGCACTCAAAGGGTTAATGGTAATCACACGTCTGCATTTTCAACTTTCTCATTGGGTTAAATTCAAACAAAACCTAGAAAACGAAGCAGCGGTTTTGGAAGCCGTGGCTCCGGACTTGTGAAACAGCCTCTTTCATAAAAAAATCCTAATTTACAGAATCATTTAGCTCATCCTTAGCCTTGGTGCACAGATGGGCCCTGACATGCCTGCTGGGAATAACTGTTCTATATAACGCGTCTCGTTCATATATAAATTGCTTTTTTTTACTGTTAAAAACTTGTTGCAGTTGTTGTTCAGCTGATATTTCAGTCTATGCAAAATGATTTCTCAGGGGGAGAGTCACTAAACGGTGCTAAAGAGGTGATTAGGTGGAGATAACTTCTCCAGTGATATCACTTCTCCAGTTCCTATCTTATTATATGGAGTCAATGCACTAAGATTTTTTCAACTTTGGAGATCTTAGTGCAGCGGTACTCAACCTTTCTAGTGCCGCGACCCTTTGATAAAATGTCCCAATTTGTGGCGACCCCTAACAGTAAAATTATTTTCATTGCTCCTTCATCGCTGTAATTACTGAATTATTCCGTTATAAAGAAATCCTTATTGTTCCGAGTCCAGAAGCCAGGCACCAGCGCAGACATTGGACCCGGTCTCCCGGACAATTACAATTTTTACAGATTAAAATAGACAAAAAAACAATTTTCTGATGGTTTTAGGTGACCTCTGGCAAATCGTCATTCAACCCCCGAAGGGGTCGCGACCCACAGGTTGAGAACCAATGTCTTAGTGCATAGGCTCAATAGAATGATATAGGAACTGGAGAAGTGATGAACTGGAGAAGTCATCTCCTCTTTATCTCCTCTTTATCACCGCTTAGTGAATCTCCCCCTCAGGCTCAATGGATCATTAAACAGATAGTAATGTCACTTGATAAATTATGAGAGTTGGTACCGTGTTAGCTGTAGAAATACAGGAGGCAAATATAGTTGTTGATAGTTAAGTTAACTGTATTAATGGGACTGTTCTGCACTCAGAGGGACAGAAAAGTATGGGAGGTTAAGTTAATGTTAAAGTTTAATACTATTCATAATGGTTTGAATAAAGACAGGGAATTCCTCTCACATTATCACTTAGTGGATTAACGTTTCTAACAGGCCCACATCGTAAATACCTCTAAAGCCTCAGAGGAAGACTGCAATTTACCACTGACTGATCAAAGTGTCTGGATCTGGGGTGTGTTCTCTTATCTGATTTCCATTCTAAACAATGCAATGTGCACTTGTATATAAGAGATGTTTTCATATGTATCAGTATTACATGCCTGAGGAAGATACCTTAGGTCTTGAAAGCTTGCATTCTAAATCTGCTTAGTTAGCCAATAAAGGTATCAACAACTATATTTGCCTCCTGATAAATTAAGCTTAGATTTTTTATCATATTTTGTCAACAATGCAGAGAGTTATTACAATGCTGTAATCAGTCTAGTTCATGTGCCCCCCCCCACCCCTTTTACACACATAACCATACCTGGAGACTCCAGTTTTGACAGAGCTTTACCGGGTCTCCGGGGCAGAAGCTGATTCCTCCAGATATGGGGAGTTTCTATTGAAACTCTGCCCACATCTGCTGTTTCTCCCGGTGTTCCTCCTTCCCCAGCCTTCTGTGTGACACCTTTAGGCCCTCCCCCCTCAACTCGCATTAATCCCAGCCCCTTTTTGACGTGATTCGCATCATTATTGTCACCCCCCTGCTGCACTAGAGGACTCCCCTCCGGGTAGGCCTCAATTGGAAGTTCCCAGGTATTTACATAACACTACCTCTCCTCAGAGCTGAAATCCATTTGCTTGACCGGACAGATCACAATGAGGGATAGTCTTCTGCCAACCAATATAAGGAAAATCTTTTGCTGACAGAAGATTGTCCCTCATCACATTTCATCTGGAGCGGCTTGCTGCTTTTTACGTGTGTAAAAGAGGTGGAGGGGTGGACATTTTTTAATATAATTACACATGAACGAGACCAATTACAGCACTGTAATAATGTTCTGCATTGTTGACAAAGTATGATGGATGATCAAAGCTTAATTTATCAGGAGGCATTATGATTCCTTTAACTGGGTTCTATCTAAAAATAAAGGATCCTGCCGATCAAATCTAAGCTACGGTGTCAGTCTCAGACACTGAAGTGAATGTGTAAAAACAGTTCCGCGCTGGAGCTGTAATCGATTTCAAATGCATGCGCCTGCCTAACATTGATTTACTAAGCTACGTATTCCACAGTCACTGGTCTTAACACAGCTTGTGTCTGGGGAGACAGCAGTGGAGTTCGGCCCAAGTTTAATATCATGTATTAAAGGGATAGTAATACTTCGTTTTAACTTTATTTTATTTTGTAGGCATTAAAAAAGCATGAAGAATGATATAAGTCTTATCTCTCAAACCTTTATAGTTTGAGAGATATTCACAAGCAAAGTTTCCCCTCCCACCCCTTTTACCTAGTGTAAGCCATCTCTTCTCAGATGTGAATCAGGTTGTATGACCAGACAGATAACAGCAGGGGACAATTTTCTTTGTATGAAAACAATGAAAGCCCTGCCCCCCTTGACAAGTTTTTCAGCTTTTTCCCTTATCTTAATTGAAGATTGTCCCTCTCTGCAGTCTACCTGGGCACCTTCCTTCTGATCTGGCTGAATGGGGGGGGGGTATACTTTGCTTGTGAATATCTCTTAAATCATAAAGGTTTGAGAGATAAGACTTATATCGTTCTTCATGTTTTTTTAATGCCTACAAAATAAAATAAAGATAAAACAAAGTATTACTATCCCTTTAACTCTTTCGATCCCTGGGCATGCGATCATACACTGTAGGGAATACCCTTGAGTGCCAGAGGGGTACACAATGCATCATTGCGTACACCAATGGCATGCAAAGGGTTAAGTGCAGCCATGGGTATTAGCGATTAACGCCATTTTTACTTTCCCCACCCTGTAAGGCTGAAGTACCGGGAAGAATCAGACCAATTCTGGGACACCAACAGCACCAAATTGGGCAAATACACTTCCCATTGATTTAAATCACATATATTTGTAGATCAGCCATTTGTAAATGTGAGTTGAATATATATTGTTTATTGCAGCCCTGAATGTCTTTGGGTTAATACACTATTGGTGCCCCTCTATCTTTTTCTTCTGTTTCTCTAGATTTAAAGGGATATTAATACTTAAAATGTAAAAATATGTAAATATATTTTAGGGTTTATCCCCCTGAGTAAAACAAGAGTACTCCCACTGTTGAAAGGTGTTTAATTCAAAAGTTATTAATTTTCAAAGTTGAATTTTTTAGGTGCAATATCACAGTGGCCTGAAATTGTACAGTGGCACTGTTGCTACACCATCCTATGGAGATTTATGGTCCTGGGACCAGAGCTGTCCATTGATCGTGTAGCAACAGCGCCACTGTACAATTTCAGGCCACTGTGATATTGCACCTAAAAAATTCAACTTTGAAAATTAATAACTTTTGAATGAAACACCTTTCAGCAGTGGGAGTACTCTTGTTTTACTCAGGGGGATAAACCCTACAACATTTTTTTACATTTTAAGTATTACTATCCCTTTAAATCTGGATTCTGGAATCTGGAATCTTCACAATGCGTTGGAGAGTTCTCTTGCAAGGGGGTTAAAATCCCCATTTAAATCATTGTTTGTCCCCTACGGAGGAGACAGTGTACTCCAATATTGCACAGTTTTACTTACTACATCAGCTGCTGAATGACGGGAAACACAGGGCCATATGAACAGAGAACAGACAGGAAAACAAATTAAAAATTGCCCAAATCCCCACTGAGTTTCATAGGGATTTTAACAACTTGAATGTTAGAAAGGTCCCCGATGCATTGCAAAGAAGAACTCTCTAGCACTCAAAGGGTCAAGAGACCTGTTTAAGCGTTTGAATGCCAAAAGGGTATGCAATGCATAATCAAATGGTTATACCAAAAGGGGCTTTTTTATTCCTCTCTTATTAATCCTTGCATTGGATACCTTGTGGCACTCAAAGGGTTAAACAAATAATTTGCTCCAGAATGAATCTTCTTCCTTTGTGGATACCTCCTTTAGCCTTATATATATATTTTCCATACGTTAGTCTTGGGGATACGCCAACAAATCCGTTTTTCACTCTCTCCCGGCTCAGTTGCTGGCAGGTTAATCAGTGGATTGATCATTGTGATTGATCTGCCTGCGCTAAATTAGCGATATCCTTAAAAATGGAACTGTTGGTGTGCTACTGGGATTGGAATTGAGAACCACTGGTCTAATCATACATCTTATATAATAATTCGCTAGGATGTTTGTCAGAAGCTGTCATGCGCAGTAGAGATTGCCCGAACGCACAGAATGCTGGGAGCACAGAGCACAGAATGCTGGGAGCACAGAATTTTGGGAACCCAGAATGATGGGAGCACAGACTACAGAATGCTAGGAGCACAGAATGCTGGGAGCACAGAATGCTGGGAATTTTGTGCTGGGACCATTCTGTGCTTTCGTCCAGTCTCTACAGTGCATGACTGCGTCGGCGGCAGGATGCAGAGCAGGACCGGCCTCTTAACCCTTTGAGTGCCAGAGGGGTACGCAATGCACTGCAAAGGCTTAACATCACCCAGACCTTGGCCCGTGTACACGGGCTTTTACACTAGTATTATCTATAATAATATCTACCTATACTACATATAAAATGTCCAAAACAATTTCCACTGGAGTTTGAATCAATTCTGGACCAAATCAATATAGGGGATCAATTAAAAATTCCCCAAATCCTCATTGATTTAAGCCCTGGAGTATCAGAGAGGCATCTAATGCTTTGCAATTCGCTGGACACCCCTCTGGAACTCAGGGGTTAAACCCAGGATTTAAATCCTTTGATGGGGGGGATACACTAAGTAGTGATAAAGAGGTGACATAGTGGAGATGATGTCTCCAGTGATGTCACTTCTCCAGTTCCTATGTTATTCTAAGGAGCCTGTGCACTAAGATTTCTCCAACTTTGGATATCTTAGTGCATTGGCTCCACAGAATAACATAGGAACTGGAGAAGTGATATCAGTGGGCAAGTCATCACATCTTTATCAAGCCTTAGTGCAGAACCCCCAAAGTCTTGGACACCTCTGTAACATTCAAGGGACTCAAATTACCCTCTAAATCACATGGGACTTTTATTTGTCACATGCGATTCAATTGGTTTCTGCCAGAATTGCCTATCTGTGACTTATTTATGTGTCTTGTTTATGGACCTTTTTTTTTATTATTTTATTTTTGCCGTTACCTGTGGCGTTGCGAGGACATCGAAGAGCAGCCGTTTCCCCTGCTGGAGTTTCTTGCCAAACAATAGAAGCAACATTTTCTTCAGGACAAATCTCATGTGGCTCTGAAAAGACAGAGATCTGTTGTTAAAGGTCACATCTATTTGACTAATATTATATATATATATATATATATATATATATATATATATATATATACACACATAAAGACAAGTGCCTTCCTCAAGACCGTCTTGAGGAAGAACCTTGAAGGGGGTCGAAACATTGACAATAAACGCAACTCTGCAAGCAAGTCCTGTGAGTGCTCAGTTCCGACATGGGCATTTCTTGTTTTATAATTTCTGTTTGGATAAATAGCACCCAGGCATTATTATTGATCCTGTGAAGGAGTGCCAGTTCCATCACATATATATATTTGTGTGTGTACGTGTGTGTTTGCATGCCTGTGTGTGTGTGTGTGTGTAAGATTCATGTCTCCCACCTCTTATGTAGGAGTTATGATTAACTTTAGAATAGATTTGTGTCAGAATGAAGGTACAATTAAAAAAAAAATAGTGTTATGCCAGTTTGTGTCATCTACTCATGATTACACATATTTTTGGAAAATATTATTTACTGAACTTTTTCTTGGAGTTACATAAAATAATGTCATTTTTAATTATAGGGCACGTGCGTAAATTACTCCCGATCCTCACCTAACCTTCTGTTCATTCAAAGTACTGATGGTAAACAGGATCATCTACTAAAACTTATTTATGGTTTTCGAACAGATTGTAAATCAGGGTATAGCTATAACCTTCTGAGTTCTGAGGTGTAACCTAAGATGGTGTACCTCCACCCCACGTGGTCTAGAGCAAATCTGAATCACCCAAGCCAACACAGATGTTCTAGACCAAGTTTGAATAATACAATGACACAGACTCAAAGTGCACTTAACAACTGGAGGATCTCAAGTCATCATGCGAAGAGGAAAAACTGAAATGAAAAGGAATTTCCAGAGGTAGAAAACAGATGCATCATGATTCGTGACCCACATGTTCACCATTAGTGCAAACTGGTTGGCAGTGGTCATGTATGATGTTGATGTCGGAGGCCCCTGGCCAAAATAAGAAATTGGTCTTATTGCAAATGGTTGCAGAGTCAACAGATCCACATAGATACCAGATCCCATCACGACTACCCCCTCTACATCACCTGTAGTTATTCCCCTGATTACATGCAACCATTACTATCCTCAAATGAATTCCTACATGTCAAAATTGACTTCTTCTTTCCATCCTCACTCGAAACGTTGCAAACTACAGATTTTGTTTTAATAAGAACAGAGAAATTTAAAGGGATAGTAATACTTCGTTTTATCTTTATTTTATTTTGTAGGCATTAAAAAAACATGAGAACGATATAAGTCTTAAAGGTTTGAGAGATATTCACAAGCAAAGTATCCCCCTCCCGCCCCTTTTACCTAGTGTAAGCCATCTCTTCTCAGATGTGGAATGCAGTCCATAGACCAGACAGATAACAGCGGGGGACAATCCTCTTCCTATGAGAACAATGAAAGCCCTGCCCCCCTTGACAAGTTTTTCAGGTTTTTATCTTAATTGAAGATTGTCCCTCTCTGCAGTCTACCTGGGCACCTCCCTTCTGATCTGGCTGAACAGTGTTACATCAGTAAAAGGGGTGGGAGGGGGATACTTTACCATTCAATTACTCTTCAACTACAGCTCTGATAGAATTGAAATAACACTCTCCAAAGTCCAAATACTTTGATGATTAATTAGAGCTGCTTTTATTATGAAACATTACTATCCCTTTAATTCCTGGACGTGCTTTGAGTCTTCCAGGGTCCTTATTTCAGTGAACTCATGTTAGACTCTCATCTGTACACGTTTTTCATAAAGGAGTCACTTGTATCCTATGACGGGGATAGTCAAACTTAGAAAATTAATCATGTCTGTCTCCATGGATATATCTAGGACTAATTAATTATTAATTATGGAGAACCAAACCACACATTCATTCTCAGTGAACACTACTTCTACCTATATTTTGGTAATTAGTCATTATCATTTCAGAGTTGTCAGTCTCTTTTTTAACCTTTGCACACCCCTCCAGCAATCAAAGTGTTAATTCAACAATGGCGGACTCCAAATTCCAAACTAAACGTTTTTTTTTTATAAATTACCAAATGAGCAGAGATAGATTAATTGAAATAAAACTGATTGGTGCTGGAGTGAAATCCCGATAATAATAATATTTTTATTATTGACTGTAATTAATGAATAAACCTCCTTTTATCTATTATTCGTTATATGGATACATAAATATATACGCGGAATTATAAGCTGCAAAAATGGTTGATTTTTTTCTCATTGTAATGAGCGCATCTTTTTCTCTCTCGCGATTAATTGCATTAATTGCATTTTCTTCAAATGTCAGAAATCTATTTTTATCTCTTTCTATAATCTTAATTAAAAACACTGACATCTCCCTCGTATTAAACACATTAAAAAAGGAGGCGATTTTACTTGTCACTAAATAATACGGTCATGCTGACTAATCTCATTATTGCTGTTCTAATTACGTCATTAAAACCATTACTGAGACAGGTATCCCTGTCTGCTTATTAAGAAGGTGAGTCCTCACATAATTCTTCTATATTCGCATTAATTTATTGTTTACTGTAAACAAGATTACACTTTGTTATATGATGCATTTTTTAAGCAGAGATCATACACATTCTGATTGCTCAGACAAGAGGAAATTACGTATCTAATGAGCCTTATGTATAATGACAAAGTGGGACAATTTTGGAGCAAACCTATTGCACTATAGTGCAGCTCATTTGACCCAGAATTCTTCCACTTTGTCTTTATTCCTAATTCTCAATAAATCTGTCATCAATAGATAGAATAATGAAGAAATTGATTTCTCTGTATCAGCTGTTAGACTACAGAGATTATCCTTAAAGGGATAGTAATTCTTCATTTTGTCTTTATTTTATTTTGTAGGCATTAACAAAACATGAAGAACGATATAAGTCTTATCTCTCAGACCTTTATGGTTTGAGAGATATTCACAAGCAAAGTTTCCCCTCCCGCCCCTTTTACCTAGTGTAAGCCATCTCTTCTCAGATGTGGAATCCAGTCCATAGACCAGACAGATAATAGCAGGGGACAATCTTCTTCCTATGAGAGCAATGAAATCCCTGCCCCCTTGACAGGTTTTTCAGGTTTTTCCCTTATCTTAATTGAAGATTGTCCCTCTTTGCAGTCTACCTGGGCACCTCCCTTCTGCTCTGGCTGAGCAGTGTAACATCAGTAAAAGGAGCGGGAGGGGGATATTTTGTCATTGAATTACTCTTGAACTACAACTCTGACAGAATTGAAAAAAACCTCTCCAAAGTCCAAATACTATGGTGATTAATTATACTGCTTTTATTATGAAACATTACTATTCCTTTAAGATAATGAGATATAGGGAGTTTTGCACTAAGGTGTGATAAAGAGGTGATAAAGCAGAGTTGACTTCTCCAGTGATATCACTTCTCCAATTCCTATGTTATTCTATAGAGCCTATGCACCAAGATCTCCAAAGCTGGAGAAGTATTAGCACATAGGCTCTATGGAATAACATAGGAACTGAAGAAGTGATATCACTGGAGAAGTCAACTCCGCTTTATCACCTCTTTATCACACCTTAGTGAATAAACCCCATTGTCTCAGCACATTCAGACACAATGGAAAAGTATAAGTTAGAGGTGTCTCCAGTATATTGCAAATCAATGTACTGGATACATTGCTGTCATTCAAAGAGTTACAGTGTCAGTAAAGTTTAAATAATAAAAGAAAACAGATATATTTTACAAATTTCTAATTAGTAAATCAATGGTATGACCTCTAGGAGATGCTTTGTTCTAAAGTTATGCCATCTCAAACAGTCAAGAAGTGGTGATGATGTTACCATGACATTCTATGGAAAATTGTTTAACAGGGTTATTATGTAGCTATACACCTTTTTTCATTAATAAAACATTACTGGTCCTTTCAATTCCTTTCTTCCTCGCTTGTTAGAAACAAGTACTTGAACTTAAAATACCTTCACATATTTTAAACTTACATTAAAGGGATAGTAATACTTCAGTATTACAAATCCCTATATTAAAGCCCTAGTAAAAAAAACACATTGCCCCCAGTGTCATCTCTCAAACCTTTATGGTTTGAGAGATGATCACTTCTAAAGTTGCCCTCTCCCTCCCCCTTCCCCATAGTCAGCATTTTAGCCAAGCCAAGCACACGTAGAAGACCATTTCAGTGAAAGTTCTTTTTTTAGTTAACGTGATCAGGCTGTGCTGGAAAGCCGCCTGAAAGTCGTACGACTCTCTTACCTGCAGTCAGGTAAAATGCTGACTACAGGGAAGGGAGAGGTTCAGGCAACTTTAGAAGCGTTCATCTCTCAAACCATAAAGTAATTCTGAAGTATTACTATTCCTTTAAATTAAATGAATACAATGTTGTATGCTCACACCTAGGCTCACATAACAGTTGACAGTTTTCATCTAGTAAAGCTTAGGACAAAGAACTCCCTTCAAAGATACCCTAAGAAATGCCAGGACACCTCAACCTTTCTTAGTGTGGGATGTCTTGTTCAATGGAGGACACAGGGACCATGGGACTTCCCAAAAACACATGGAGTGAAAGAAAACTAAAATAAACTGCAAAACATTAACTTTGTAGAAGTAAGGACAGTGGAGGACCAAGGAGTGGTCTTGCATCGTTGTTCTGCTGAAGCTTGGTTCTTGATCACCCATGATGTACTAACAGATATTGTTGAATGAGCAGTAATCTGTTAAGAAAATGGTTTAGAACAGATGTTTTCAGTTTGATTTACTATCCATATAATCCAGGAATACCTGACATTTTTGACTTACTCTCTCTGACCTTCAGGAATAATAATTAGAGAATCTGCCAGTCGAATAGGTTCAGTTACATGAAGATGATACTTAAGACATGGTGCAACATCCATTGAATGTAGTCACACTTTATCTTTTTTGTGACTTTAGGCAACGCAAATGGTAATACCAGATCTTGATAGATGTCCAAAGAAGAACCAACTTTCAGCTGAAATTCAAGAGCTATCCATAACAGATAACAGTGTTTTATAGTGATTAAAAAATAAGTCAGGAGATTGAAAAGAAAGCTCTAAGTTCAGGTACTTGTGATCAAGAATACTGCTGTACTATCTAGCACAGAACAATATTGAGAATTATTACAGTTGGCTTCAATGCAGATAGGTTGTTGATCCAGGAAAATATCTGACTGTCATTAGGGTTTAAGAAGGATTTTTTTTACCCACGTGGCTTCAATTTTCTTTTTGCCTTCCTCTGGATCAACAGTGGTGTTAAGGCGTGGGCTGGACTTGATGGTCGCATGTCTTTTTTCAGCCGCATCAAAAATGTTACTATGTTACAAGTTAAATGTTTGATAGATTATGACATAATTGGTTTAACCTTTTTAGTGCCAGGGAGAAATCCAACAAATTGATTTTCTATTTCTCTCTGCACTCATAGTGTTCAATTTTCTGATTTATAATACTTCTGGTAGCAGATTCAATTCAATTGTGGCAATTGTGGCATTCTGTAATGATGCGCTACATGTGTTGCCCCCTATAAGAAGGTTGAACCATCTGCAATGTTTGTCTGTTTTCAAAAGTTGGATTTGAGGGAGGCAAGTTTTAATCCCTTGTCCATAAATCTCAAAACTGCTTGTTGAAGATCTGACTATTGCATACTGTTATTTGGCACCCTGGACATGAAAAAACAATTTGGTGGAAAAAGATTTGAAGTGAACCCCAGGTTATCTCTTTGATCACCCAGCCATTCTAAATATTGTTACTTTACTGATAGTAAAAAATCTGAGTCATCCCCCTAATGTAGGATTTGGGAAATGGCTTAGAGACCAACACTCATTCTGAAGCATTCTTAGCTGATGTAGGTTTGACGTGTCTGTTTTTATTCTGTCAGCTCAGTTTTCTTTTGCTAAATATCTGTCAAAAGAAGAAGCTGGTTGTTTGAAACGTGTTGTTTTTGAGTCTTTATAGAAACAAAAAAGACTTCCTTTCTTCCTGGGATCAAATTGATGAGGCATGTTTTGTAGTAAAGTACTTTTTACCTCCTGTTGCTTGACGAATCATGTTGTCCGGTTATGGACAGAACAGCAGGCTTCCAAGAAAAAGGTATTGCAAGGAATGTTTTGTAGTCAGATCCGTTGCCAATATCTTCAACCATAAAGTGCAAACTTGAAATCGCTTTACATCTTGCTGCCAATTTAACTATATCTAAGGCTGCTTCTTCATTGTATGCTGTGACTTTCTGTAATTGCCAAATAATGTGTATAATGTCTTCCTTGGGTGAATCTTCTTGGGTAGCTTGTATCAAACTTTCTTCCAAACATTCACAGCCCTGAACACACATGCTAAGGAAAATCTGTAAATGGTGTTAGAACACGTACATATGATTCTGAGACAATTCAACACCGTCTTGTCTTATTCGTGTTTCAAAAATATGGCATCCTGAACTGGCATTGTAGTGAGTTTTGATTGAAATAATTTGGAATGTCTTCTGCTGGAGGATTGTCCATTTATCTACACAAGCTTTAGGAAAGGGATAATTTCATGCGACCTGTTTAGGAGTAATAATCTTGCATCTCGGCACCTTAATGAGTTTGTCTAATTGGTCATATGCTGGGAAAGTCACTGTGGATCTTTTTTTTGCATTTTAAAAAGTGATTTAATGTGGTTTTCGGACTGATTTTGATGAGAAACTTGCAGCGTTTCATTGACTGCTTTGATCAAATATTCTACTGTGGAAAATTCCCTTATACTTTCTTTCTGGTTCAGCATGGTTATGAAACACAACAAATTCCCAATCCTCTTTATCAGCTTCTTCTTCCCCTTTGTGAATCATCCTGTTTTGTCATTTATATATGAAATACCAGATGAGGAGATGTAGCTCTCTTCCTAATATTGCATTAATGTGGTGCAGAGGCTGCTTTCATCTATGTAATGTTTTGAGGTTGACTGAGACACTTGGCCCATACAGATTCTGGTGCCTGTGATAGAATATCACAAACAAGTAGCATCTCCAGTTCAAAAAGGGTTAAATATTGTCTGTTTCAATTTAAAGCCATAGTTCCCATACCATCATTAAACAACTCTTACCGAGGAGAACTCACATGTGCCAGTGATGCATTGTAATTACCAGTGATCTTCTTATTTCTTCTCTAAATTGTAAGCAACAACAAAATGTATCGGCCACAACAATAACAAACAAACCTCATGATAAATCTGATCGATATTCTGCCCTATGGTTTCTTATAGCATTTGCCACTTTGGAATAAAACCATTATTAGTCCACTGCAGAATGAAAGCCTCAACAGCAAGCCAAGCTGAGGTATGGACCATAATGTGTCACACTGGTCCATTGCGGGTTGGCAAATAGTTGACCCTGCTGGGACTAGTGAGTCATAATGTTAGGCTATATCTGCTTTTCCCCCCTTTGGAGTTAATCTCCACAGTAATGAATGAAGAGGCTGTTGTACACAATAATATGTCTTCCCAGTGGGGGGAGAAGAATGAACTTCAGAAACAACTATCCTCATCCATTAAGATGGAGGGGAAATGGGGGATAATTACCTAAAATGCTAAAATCCTTGAGACTTGCTCACCTGGAAAAAAAAAAGATAACAAACTAAAAGAAAATAAGAGTGTCCATGAGGAACTAAGATGTCTGCCTCCTCGCTGGCACAAAGAAAACACTGCATGTAGGCAGAGCCTAGGGGCAAAACACTAGACATATGAAGGTGGTGGGGAAGAGTTCTTTGTTTTATTTTATGTGTCCGCCTCTTGGTGGAGTGAAGTATACCCACAGTCTCTGTGTTCCATCATTATACATAAGGGAAATACTGAGTTTCCACATGCATCTTCAATCAATGATACGTTTTCACTCCTGGCTTTATACCAAGCAGACTGTATTGAGGAAGAGTTTCTGATTGGCTAGCGGAGACTCCTTTCCCCAGTGGAACCTGGTCAGCTGCCTACTTTGCCTTGTTGTTATAACAGACCTGAAAGAGTCAGAGATTGACCCATCCATACTGGTAAAGTGAGACCGAGGATGATGCACTAAATAGATCTGAAGCAATTCTGGGGCAAGCCAACAGCATGACAGGGAACATTTACACATTCCCAAAATCCACATTGATTTAAATGAGGCATTTCAAGTTTTAAATGTTACAGTGGTCTTCAATGTCTTTTCAAGGTTTCGGATTATAAAAGAAAGGGTATTTGTGGCATCTTTATTGGTACCTTGTGGTACCAATGATTTTCTCCAGAATGACTCCTCTTCCTAGTGCATCCGCCTCACTGTTTAGTAGAACATGAGCAGTGAACCACACATACCTGGACATTTTTTATCATTACAAGGTTTGGTTTCTTCCGTGGACCCCGGACAGGCTTCTCCTCCAAAAAACGGCCCGTAGCAGCTGCGTTCCCTCTTTTGTACACCTCCTCCACATGTAGTGGTGCAGCTCCCCCACAATCCCCAGCTCTGCCATTTTCCATCAACTGTGGAAATGATAGAAAGATCTGTAAGTCGTATTCCAGAAGTAGACATCCTTCTCCTTAACTGGGGAAGGAGATGCCCTAAAGTATGATGAAGAGGAGATGACTTCTCCAGTGATATCACTTCCCCAGTTCCCATGTTATACAATGGAGTCTGTGCACTAAGATCTCTCACACTTGAGGAATGTTAGAGGATTGACCCCTAGGATAACACAGGAAATGGTGGAGTGATATCACTGGAGACGTTATCCCCTCTTTATCACACCTTAGTTCATCCACCCCCCACTTTGTTCCTTGACTACAATTCCCTTTATCCTCAGTTAGACAACGTCTAGTAGAGGATGATGGGAGTTGTATTTTGATAACAACACCAGAGAAAAAACTACCCACACCTTTAACACAACTCAAGACATGAGTAGTCAATATGTGGACCTCCATCTGTTGGGGACTATTTCTACTGCAGCTTGAGTGCCAAAGATTGACTGCCTATGCATTGCGTACCCCTCTGGTACTCAAAGGGTTAAGAGGGCTCCTTTACAACTTTTCTTTTGGAAGGTGCAAATAGCTAAGGCAGGGATATGTTGTTTTAACCCTTTGAGTGCCAGAGGGGTGGGTACGCAACACATCGCAAAGCAATGCGTTCCGTACCCCTCTGGCACGCAGTGGGTTAACAGGGAAGTAATGCTGTCAGTTGTTACTTTCAAAAGTTAGAACCATTCAAATAATCAGGAAGTAAATTACAGTGTGATTACTTCCTGAACGTTCTAACTGACAGGAAGTCACTCAGCAGTTTCTATCACATTCTATGCAGAACTGTTTGTCAGTGACTCTCCTCTCCAATAGAATCTGATAGAATAACTAACTGGAATTTGACCACTAGAGGGCACTGTTAATATAAAAAAAACAACACATGCTTAAACAGTAATAACTCTAGAAATATGCATCTCTCAGCAGTGGGTGTACACTTATTTTACTGAACTGGAAAAGCCCTACAATATATATATATATATATATATATATATATATATATATATATATATATATATATATTTTAATAAAAAACAAAGTTTATTGCTCCTTTAAAAGAGCAGAAAATATTTGGCCTTCAAGGAATTAAAGAACCAGAGCACGTTTATGGAAAAAGGTATTTTACTTTTGAGCAACACAAGGCAGCATCCACTGCTGGGAGATTTTTCTTTCAAAAGGTATTAAAGTTGTTATTCCAACTGTTTCAGCTCTATGATAGCACAACACAAACAGGGCTTGCACTTTATTTCATAAATAATTAGTGGACGGAAACATCTCCCAAACCCTGACAAGAGGCTGCTTCTTATTCCTACAGCTCAATGTCACATTGTAACCCCACATCCTTACCTGGACATTTTGTTAAGAAGCATTCCCTTGTGTCCGACCATTGTCCATAACATTCAGAACCACCGTAGGATGGTCCATTGCACTCTCGGATCCTCTTCTGAGTGCCGTTGGAGCAAGTTGCAGAGCAGGCACTCCAGCTGGACCAGTCATTCCAGTTGCCATCCACTGGAAATAAATATATTTATAATATTTTTATTCCTAATAATATCTTTATTCTTATATATATACTTTGTGGGGAAGCACTTGCAACTTAAGGGGAAAAAATAATGTCTGGTGCTGAAGTATTAAACAAAAAACAGAAAAAACAGAGCAATATCTGCCTCTAAGCCACACAAACAAAGACCCGCTAGGGCACCGAAGAACACCAGAGGTGTGTCCCAACCCCCAAAAACAAAGGAGAGAGACGCCACCCCAAGCCTCAGAACGGGTCCCAGCAAGGTCTCTATAAGGTTTAAAGGGATAGTAATACTTCGTTTTATCTTTATTTTATTTTGTAGGCATTAAAAAAACATGAAGAACGATATAAGTCTTATCTCTCAAACCTTTATGGTTTGAGAGATATTCACAAGCAAAGTTTCCCCTCCCGCCCCTTTTATCTAGTGTAAGCCATCTCTTCTCAGATGTGGAATGCAGTCCATAGACCAGACAGATAACAGAAGGGGACAATCTTCTTCCTATGAGAACAATGAAAGCCCTGCCCCCCCTTGACAAGTTTTTCAGGTTTTTCCCTTATCTTAATTGAAGATTGTCCCTCTCTGCAGTCTACCTGGGTACTTCCCTTCTGATCTGGCTGAGCAGTGTTACATCAGTAAAAGGGGCGGGAGGGGGATACTTTGTCATTGAATTACTCCTAAACTACAACTCTGACAGAGTTGAAATAACACTCTTCATGTCCCAAATACTATGATGATTAATTAGAGCTGCTTTTAATATGAAACATTACTATCACTTTAAGAAGACAATAGCAATGAACAGATGAAAACGAACTGTAGAAAGAAGCAGGTTGGACTAAAACACCCAAGACTAGCACAGCTACAGTCCCACTGTACAGTGTATAACCCTTAGGTAGAAAATTTAGAGAACATACATTAGAACCTCACATAAGAGAAAATGCCAATACACAAAAGAAAATAGTAAACCAAAACTGACCTGTCCTGCTTGTGGAGCAGCAAAGAAAGAGGTGGGGCTTAGTTTGGTTGGGCCTTATATTACCTCTTTACTGACTGCTGATTGGTTACTTTTGGTTTCTATGATGTGCTGCTATGAAGTTTTAAGTAAAGAAAGTGATGCAAATATTCGCCCCCTGTCATTACTAAAATTAAGATTATAAGTACACTACGTTAGCATAATCTACAATTTCATGATACTATTCATTAACCCTCTTTATACCCCTTTCTTATATTCACTCACA
This sequence comes from Rhinophrynus dorsalis, assembly GCA_037306005.1. Classification (NCBI taxonomy): domain Eukaryota; kingdom Metazoa; phylum Chordata; class Amphibia; order Anura; family Rhinophrynidae; genus Rhinophrynus; species Rhinophrynus dorsalis. The sequence goes on from CM074723.1 coordinate 15,634,209, forward strand.
TTAATTAGAGGCTTTTCCTGCCTCTTGGTGTAATGACCTGCACTGGATCCATTTTTTTGTCACTCCAGGCTTGTGACACCAGAGACTTGTCTTCACCCTTGTAAAGGTGTTATTGTAGTTCCCTTGTGGTGGACCTCATAAATACAGAACATATGTGGCCTTCCCACTAAGGAACCTTATATTGGTGCGTCAACTCGGAGTGAATGTATCACTAGTATGTGAGAGAGGGATTAATTCCCATATTCCATGAGGTATATAGGGTAAAAAATTTATGTAGAAAATAGTATCTTTATTGAAAAACTTTTAATAAAAAGCTAATATATTGATAATGAAAAAATAAATTAATAAATAAATGAAACACACCTGAACACAGTGTGTGAGACACCAGCTTTCAGAGAATTGAAATATATAAAAAAATGACAGTATTGTCTTTCTATAACAATCGTCATGTAACACAAATGCACGTGCGCAACAAAAATAATAAGAATGCAATAAAAAGAAATATATATAGAACTATATTGCAAAATATATAAAATTATAAAAACCTGATACTTGTAATAGGCACAATGGACTCAGTAGGCTCAACGCGTTTCGTGAGGTCTACGTATAAATGTCACTTCATCAGGAGCTATACATTGACTGAAGTATGGTGCTGAAGTATGGCTCAATGTCATAATAGGAAAGGAGACCACAGCACTTACAGGACTTGTAATAACGGAGATAATAGTTTATTCCAAGATCTATGTTTGCACTTGTTCACTTGTCTTGAGGAAGGCCAGTTGTGTCTGAATGAAACGTTGATCTTGGAATAAACAGTTATCTTCTTTATTACAAGTCCTGTGAGTGCTGTGGTCTCCTTTCCTATGATGACATTAAGCCATGCTTCAGCACCATACTTCAGTCAATGTATATCTCCTGATGAAGTGACATTTATGTATAGATGTCACGAAACGTGTTGAGCCTACTGAGTCTCATTTTTTATTATTTTATTCTTATAATAGCTGAAGAGCCCGTGCCACAGTGCGGGCCGGTTGCGGTGCCACGGCTGACACAGAGCAGGACACTCCGAAGTCAGACCTCCGGTCTGTATCAGCCTCGTCACGGGCAGTCTCTACTGCACATGACTGCGTCGTTACAAACGATTTAGCAAATTATTATATAGGATAGATCGTTTTCAAGCCCAGTGAGTCCATGCTTCATAGAGCTTACAATCTAAATTTTAAGCACGTGAGAAGCAGGGAGATAAAGTATCTTGAACAAGTAGCTGATTTTGGGAATTAAAACAGGTTTTCACAACTTCCCAGACAGTGCCTTGACTTCAGCTTTAATAAATAAGGATAGACACTGGGATAAATATACTCGCTAATATGATTAACCCCTTAACAACCCTTGACGGTCCTGGTACATCATGGGTAAAAGTGACTGAACGGCCCATGATGTACCAGGCCTGTCATGGATTTCATGGCTCGCCGTTTGGGAGCCCTGGGTCGGATCGGCAAAAAAAAAACAAAAAAAGCTCTGTGGTCCTTTAGTGACCGCCGCGTGCCTGTGTGGCCGGTCGTTAAGGGGTTAAATACTCATGAGCAAGGAGAGACATAAATGTAACAAATAAGCAGAAACAAGAAGGGGGAATGAGAAAAAAATTCCTCCTCACTTTTCCACTCAAAAGAAGCGACTGCAAATATACAAATATGTAAATGTTTATGGGTGAAAAAGTAACAGATCACATATAAAATCAATTCAGAACATAACAGGAAAGGTTATACATTCCAAAACCTCCACGATGTCCCATCAGACATAATTAAAGGGACAATAACGTCCCATAAAAAATTCTTCTACTTTTGTAGATGTTCAAATAATAAACTACGTTCCACAAATCCTATCTCTCAAACCGCTATGGTTTGAGAGATATTCACACTGAAAGTTCCCCCCTCTCTCCCCTTCTCCTGACATCAGCCGTAAAGCTGACAGCAGCAGATTTGAGTCGTTCGACTCGAGGAAGATGTTCAGCAGAGCCAAAATTGTGTTATTTAAAAAGAAGTACTTCATAGTAACGGTCTACAAAGTATGCTTGCAAACCAGACACACTTTGTAGACCTTTCCAATGAAGTAATTATTTTGAAGTAACAGGATTTCGGCTGTGCTGCAGAGCCTTCGGCTGGTCCCCGGGCCGGGATCTCCTGCTGTCGGCTAGACGTTGACGTCAGGATAAGGGGAGGGAGAGGGGAACTTTCAGTGTGAATATCTCTCAAACCATAGCGGTTTGAGAGATATGATTTGTAGCACGTAGTTTATTATTATAACAACTACAAAAGCAGAAGAATTTTTATGGGACATTAGTGTGCCTTCAATACAAATGCATGATGTAAAATAGACTACTAAACAGCACATGTTTCAATTCTAATGTTCCTGAGGGAAGCAATTATAATTTCCATTAATGGACAAAGTAATCTCCAAAAATTTGTGTACAACTCTATAACCGTAATGATGTCAGATATACCTAAAGTTATAGTGAAAGGCATACAATGAACAAGTGGACACAGTGAAAACACCCTTGATTGAAAAAAGTAGAAAATAAACAAAAGGAGATATTTATCCGTTAACCCCTTAAGGACCAGAGGTTATGGGACATTTCCGTCCCATAACGTCCGCATAGGGGCACTTTGACGAGCCGGCACACGTGACCTGTCACATGTATCGGCGCGTCACTATGGGGCTTGAAACAGATCGCTCCAATCTTGGAGCGGTCTATTTCATGCCCTATTTTTACTTACAGCGCTCCCGGTAGAGCGCTGTAAGTAAAAAGTATGTGACGTACCAGGACCGTCAAGGGTCTTTCGAGCAAATTTACCCTTGACGGTCCTGGTACGTCAAGGGTCCCTAAGGGGTTAAAATGAAAATAGGGAACCCCTCAAAGGAAAGCTGAAAGAGACATGAGAAGTAGCCTATCCTGAACAGCTGACCATCCCAACATGTGTCGTCATTCTCGGCTTCAGTCCGTGAACCCTCCGAGTTCTAGAGAAGTTCCCAACGCGTTGTGTTACAATGCGTTGGATACCACTCTAGCAATCAAAGGGTTAAACAAATGAGCCACTCCTTCCCCAAGTATGAATAGTTTAAAGGGATAGTAATACTTCGTTTTATCTTTATTTTAATTTGTAGGAATTAAAAAAATATGAAGAACGATACAAGTCTTATCTCTCAAATCTTTATGGTTTGAGAGATATTCACAAGTAAAGTTTCCCCTCTCACCCCTTTTACCTAGTGTAAGCCATCTCTTCTCAGATGTGGAATCCAGTCCATAGACCAGACAGATAACAGCAGGGGACAATCTTCTTCCTATGAGAACAATGAAAGCCCTGCCCCCCTTGACAAGCTTTTCAGGTTTTTCCCTTATCTTAATTGAAGATTGTCCCTCTCCGCAGTCTACCTGGGCACCTCCCTTCTGATCTGGCTGAACAGTGTTACATCAGTAAAAGGGGCGGGAGGGGGATACTTTGTCATTGAATTACTCTTGAACTACAACTCTGACAGAATTGAAATAACACTCTCCAAAGTCCAAATACTATGATGATTAATTAGAGCAGCTTTTATTATGACACATTACTATCCCTTTAATTATTTTATCATCACTGCAAAGAAGTTCAAATAAACCACTCGCAATAGAGGACATTAAGCACTCACAAAATGAAATGACTGTTAGCAAATACTATACAAATGGGAGCCGTATTTACGGAGGAAATCAGATGCAATTCTGAAGCAAACGCTCTGTACCATGGGACTGAAAGAAATATCCCTAAAACTGCCATTGGGGGAATTCTAACCCCCGAAATGCTTGAGAAGTCTTCAGTGTGTGTCCTGCCATTGATGACCATGAATAAAATGGTTCAGGCATTTAAATCTGCATGTCATTTTCTGTGTTAATTTTTTTTTTTAGAGTTCCCGTCATTTTTACTTAGCTCGTCAACAAAAATTGCTCTGGTGTTAAAGGGATAGTAATGTCAATTATTTACAAACATGAATCTTGTAGACATTAAGAAATGAAACTAAATGCCCCAGTGCCATCTTTATGGTTTGAGAGATAATCATAGTTAAAGTTCCGCCCTCCTCTTTCTCTGACGTCAGCACTCTAGCTGACTGCAGGGGAATGCGGGCCTGGGACCAGCCGACAGCTCTGCAGGAGAGCCGAGATCGAGATACTGAAATAAAAAATCCTTCACTGGAAGTGTGCTTGCCAACCAAACACACTTTGTAGATCGTTTCAGTAAAGGATTTCTTTTTCAACATCTCGATCTCGGCTCTGCTGCAGTGCCAACGTCTGGTCCCAGGACCGGATTCCCCTGCAGCCAGCTAGAGCGCTGACGTCAGGGAAAGGGGACGGAGGGGGGAACTTTAACTATGATTATCTCTCAAACCATAAAGGTTTGAGAGATGGGACCGCGGGCATTTAGTTTAATTTTTTCCGTTGCCCACAAGATTCATGTTTGTAAATATTTGACATTACTATCCCTTTAAATGCCATAATACATTTCCCTGTAATTTTTCAATCACAATTTTATTAAAGGAGCAGTAAACTTTTTTTTATGAAAACACATATTTTACAGAGCATTTCCTGCTGAATAAAACAAGGTCACTCCCATCGCTGTCGGATGTTTTATTCAAAATTTATAGCAGTTCAAATAATCTGGAAGTGAATTTACTGTGTTTACTTCCTGATAGATCTAACTGACAGGAAGTGAATTTACTGTGATTACTTCCTGATTGTTATAACTGACAGGAAGTGACTCAGCAGTTTCTATCACATTCTGTGGAGAACTGTATGTCACTGACTTTCCTCTCCATTAGAATCTAACAGGAAATCTAATTAGAATTTGAGCACTAGAGGGCACTGCTAATGTAAAAAACATGGGTTTAAACTGTAATAACTCTGGAAATATAAATCTCTCGGCAGTGGGAGTACCCTTATTTTACTCAGTAGGAAAATCCCGACAATATATATTTTTTCATAAAAAAAGTTTACTGCTCCTTTAAATAAACTCCAATTAGGTGGAGATCTTTCTCAAGGGGGTTTGAAGCTCATGTTTAAATCAATGAACATTATTTTTTGTTCCCTTAGGGCAATGAGGTTGGTCCAGAATGTCTCCACTGCTGAATTTGTACACATGACTGTAGAATTATTAAAAAAAGGGGGAAATAGCGTGATTCTGTACCTGGACACAAGGCAATGTTGCAGAACTTGGTCTGTTTCTCTGGTCCATCACAGGAGTTGCCACCAAACTGAGGAGGGTTACATGACCGGGTTCTTTCACGGAATCCTCTTCCACATGTTGACGAACAGAGGCTCCATGGTGACCACTCATCCCAAGATCCATGCACTGTTCAGAAATACATAGACTAGTATTAGTAAAAAAATTAATCCAAAGCAGAAGTAGACAACGTTTGGCATTCCAGCTATTGGGAGCTATAACTACCATCATCTCCAACCAGACCCAACAGCTGGATTGTCAGATATATAGAAACAATAGAATTTGATGGTAGATAAGAACCATTTGTCCCATGTAATCTGCCCATTTTTCCTACTATATGAACCTCAATCCTTATTTGGTCCTTGATCTTGTCTTATGTTCAGGACAGCCTTCTGCCTATCCCATGCATGCTTGCATTCCATCACTGTATTAACCTCTACCACTTCTGATGGTAGGCTATTCCACTTATCTAACACTTCTGCTAGTATGCTATTCCACTTATCTACCACTTCTACTGGCTGGCGATTCCACTTATCTACCACTTCTGCTGGTACGCTATTCCACTTATCTAACACTTCTGCTGGTAGGCTATTCCACTTATCTACTACTCCTACTAGTTGGCGATTCCACTTATCTACCACTTCTGCTATTAGGCCATTCCATTTATCTACCACTTCTTTCTCTCTCTGTACTGTCTCTCTCTGCCTAGCTAATCTCTCGCTCACTATATATATATATATAAATAATTAATAAAGAAGTGGGCAGCACCCGTGGGACTTATTGATGGTATTTTAATATCAGTCAATATAGCAACAAATAAGGTCAATGTTTCGGTCAATTCTGACCTTTATCAAGACGTCTTGCTAAAGGTCAGAACTGACCGAAACGTTGACCTTATTTGTTGCTTTATTGACTAATATTTAAATACTATCAATAAGTCCCACGGGTGCTGCCCACTTCTTTATTAATTCCACATCAATTATGGGGATTGTGCACCTGGGCAAAAAAACTAATTGGGGTGAGTGTTTTCCACCATCTTAATTTTCATTTTATATATATATATATATATATATATATATATATATATATATATATATGGATTAACCCCTTCGCGACACAGGACGTACATGTACGTCCTGTGTGGCTGTCACTTAGTGACAGAGGACGTACATGTACGTCCCGGAAATCCGGCTCCCCGCGCGGCTGCGCGCCGTTCGGGGACTCCGGATTGTTTAAAAAAAAAAAAAAATGTTAGACGGGCGTTAAGTGACGGCCGCGTCTGCACGCGGCCATCACTAAGGGGTTAATAGTAAAATTCATTACATATTCAGGTCTTAGAACTTTTGAATAAAGCATCTCTCTGCACTAAGAGTTCCCTTGATGTATTAACAACAACAAAAATAGCCTTACAATATATACATATGTTTGTTTTTCATAATAAAATGTTATCCTTTAATGTAAATTCCTATATTGAAGAAGCAATTTGTTTTCTGAGACCCATTTATTGGCCGGTATAATAATTGAACTCTTTAGAAACGATAAATACACAGCTTTAGGTTTTAGAGCTACCTCTATGGATTTTGTTACAAATCTGTCACTCCTGTGTTATAAATATCAGGTGCTTTATTAAATGAAGAAAGAATTAATCTTTACTATAACATGAAACTGACATCTATCCCACGCAGATTACAAGCAAGGAACATAGCAGTTTCTCCCAGGGATGTGAGATACATTAAATGAAGCTGTAAATTTCATAAATATTAAGGAGACTGGACATTGACAGCAACTAAACTCCAGGGGAATCTTGCTTCAATCAAAATAAGAGCATTTCTGGATGAAACTAACTGTGCCTTAAAGGGAAACTATCACCCCAAATAAAGTCCCCCCCCAATAATTAGTGATTTCAGCGTTATTAAGAAATCATACTTATTCTGAGACTGACGGTCAGGCTTCTTGCTTTAGAGGCATCTAAACATCTGCTCCATCAGTCCCTTCCTGTTACTTTAAGGTACAATGCAGCGCCTCCTAGAGTAAAACGGGATGACGGGACAGGCGTGCAGATGTCTCTGAGCCAAGATGTCTACCCTGATGTCTGCCCATCAGTCTCAGAAGAAGTAGGATTACTTAAAGGGATAGTAATGTTTCATAATAAAAGCAGCTCTAATTAATCATCATAGTATTTGGCCCTTGGAGAGTATTATATCAATTCTGTCAGAGTTGTAGTTCAAGAGTAATTGAATGATAAAGTATCCCCCTCCCACCCCTTTTACTGATGTAACACTGTTCAGCCAGATCAGAAGGGAGGTGCCCAGGTAGACTGCAAAGAGGGACAATCTTCAATTAAGATAAGGGAAAAACCTGAAAAACTTGTCAAGGGGGGCAGGGCTTTCATTGTTCTCATAGGAAGAAGATTGTCCCCTGCTGTTATCTGTCTGGTCTATGGACTGCATTCCACATCTGAGAAGAGATGGCTTACACTAGGTAAAAGGGGCGGGAGGGGAAACTTTGCTTGTGAATATCTCTCAAACCATAAAGGTTTGAGAGATAAGACTTATATCGTTTTTTATGTTTTTTTTTAATGCCTACAAAATAAAATAAAGATAAAACGAAGTATTACTATCCCTTTAATAATGTTGTACTTATGCTGTATAATAGTACTATTTCTAAGCTTATCGCTATATGACTAACTAGTTGAAGAGTCCGTGACACGGGCCACAGTGCCACTGCCAGCCGGTTGCAGGGCAGTAAAGCACACTAGAGACTGCCAATGCCGCGGCTGATACAGAGCTGGACGCTCTCTGTATCAGCCGCGGTGCGGGCAGTCTCTACTGCGCATGACTGCGTCGTTACACACGTTTTAGCGAATTATTATATAAGATTATTGGTGGGGGACTTTATTTGGGGTGATAGTTCCGCTAGGGGCAGTAAACCCCAGTATTATGTATGAGATGCTTCTTTCAAAAGTTATAAAAGATAACTTGTCTTTTTTTTTTGTGATAGCTTGAATTCTGGATGTCTTGTAGCCAGGGGGCGCTGTTGCTATCATTGCTGGTGAGAAAAGCTGTGTGTCGCAGACACAGGATTACAGCAAGGTCTATGGGGATAGCTCAAAAGCACCCAAAACAATATGTGACATCACAGTTCTCGGAGGTAAACGGTGACTTTGAAAAAGTAAAACTGCTGAAGTAATTAACCCTTTGAGTGCCAGAAGGATACGCTTTGCAGTGTACCCCTCGGGCACTCATAGGCTTATGACACAGCAATGGCTGTGTCACACCTGCATGAGCTATACTTTCACCTAAATTAACTCATTCTAACTGTATACTGTGCCTTTAAAGGTAGAGTAATGTTTTAAAATAAAAGCAGCTCCAATTCATTTCCAAAGTATTTGGGCAATGTTCAGGAGTAATTGAATGATAAATGATCCCCTTCCGCCCCTTTTACCTAGTGTAAGTCACCTCCCCTCAGATGGGGAATAGGGTCCACAGACCAGTCAGTTCACAGTAAGGGACAATCTTCTTACTGTGATCATAAGGAAAACCCTGCCCCCCTTGACAGGTTTTTCAGGTTTTTCCTTATGATCACTGAAGATTGTCCCTCTCTGCGATCCATCCGGACAGTCTTGCTGCTCTGAGGTGAGCAGTGTTACATCAGTAAAAGTGGTGGGAGGGGGATACTTTATCATCCAATTACTCTTGAACTACAACTCTGACAGTATTGAAATAACACTCTCCATGGCCCAAACACTATGAAGATTTTAAGCGGGGATATTAACTTATTGCATGCTAGGCAATGGAGACCTGTCCAGTAGTTAAGTAGTAAAAATGACAGTTTAAGTAAATATAGATTTGGAGAATTATCATTTGTCCTGTTCGTAGTTGCTTTCCTCGAAAACAGAGACTTTAGATTTTTGAACATGGCCTTATGAGATAATACTGGGGAGGAAACTTACCAAGCATCAGATAAAACAGTGAATCCTATTGGTCGGGCTCCACTGGTATCATTGATACAATTCTTTAGGGGTCCATACCTCCCAAGTGTCCCTCTTTAGGAGTTATCAGGGCTCCGTACCTCTCAAGTGTCCCTCTTTAGCAGATATAAGGAATCTGTACTTCCCAATTGTCCCGCTTTAGTAGATATTAGGGGTCCATATCTCTCAAGTAACGCTTTTTAAGAGATATTAGGGTTCCATACCTCCCAAGTGTCCCTGTGTCACTCTGTCCCACCCTGGTGTCCCTGTGTTTATGAAATCAGATTGTGTGGTGTGTATATAAGTGTATCACTCTGGTGTCCCTGTGTTTAGGAGATCAGACTGTGTGGTGTGTATAAAAGTGCATCACCCTGGTGTCCCTGTGTTTAGGAGATCAGACTGTGTGGTGTGTATAGAAGTGTATCATCCTGGTGTCCCTGTGTTTAGGAGATCAGACTGTGTGGTGTGTATAGACGTGTATCACCCTGGTGTCCCTGTGTTTAGGAGATCAGACTGTGTGGTGTGTAAAGAAGTGTATCACACTGGTGTCCCTGTGTTTAGGAGATCAGACTGTGTGGTGTGTATAGAAGTGTACCACCCTGGTGTCCCTGTGTTTAGGAGATCAGACTGTGTGGTGTGTATAGAAGTGTATCACACTGGTGTCCCTGTGTTTAGGAGATCAGACTGTGCAGTGTGTATATAAGTGTATCACCCTGGTGTCCCTGTGTTTAGGAGATCAGTCTGTGTGGTGTGTATAGAAGTGTATCATCCTGGTGTCCCTGTGTTTAGCAGATCAGACTGTGTGGTGTGTATAGAAGTGTATCACCCTGGTGTCCCTGTGTTTAGGAGATCAGACTATGTGGTGTGTATAGAAGTGTATCACCCTGGTATTCCTGTGTTTAGGAGATCAGACTGTGTGGTGTGTATATAAGTGTATCACCCTGGTGTCCCTGTGTTTAGGAGATCAGACTGTGTGGTGTGTATATAAGTGTATCACCCTGGTGTCCCTGTGTTTAGGAGATCAGACTGTGTGGTGTGTATATAAGTGTATCACCCTGGTGTCCCTGTGTTTAGGAGATCAGACTGTGTGGTGTGTATATAAGTGTATCACCCTGGTATCCCTGTGTTTAGGAGATCAGACTGTGTGGTGTGTATATAAGTGTATCACCCTGGTGTCCCTGTGTTTAGGAGATCAGACTGTGTGGTGTGTATAGAAGTGTATCACCCTGGTGTCCCTGTGTTCAGGAGATCAGACTGTGTGTTGTGTATAGAAGTGTATCGCCCTGGTGTCCCTGTGTTTAGGAGATCAGACTGTGTGGTGTATATAAGTGTATCACATTGCTCCACAGCAATAAAACTCACATTAATGTTTATTTAAAATTCAGTATTAGCTCCAACTATGATCCCACCCCAATCCTCTCATGACTCCGCCCCCAGTGCCATTTACTATTTCCTTTGATGGAAAATACACTTGACCTATAACAAGGAAGAAAAGTTTGAACCCCTCAATTGCTAGTGATCTTCACTGCATTGCAAAACAATGCACTGCAGATCTCTCTAACATCCAAGGGGCCCTATAATAGCCTTTACCCTCTGAGATTGCTCTGGCCACACCCATAATTTAGAATGTGGGTGTGGCCAGAACAACTGAAGCATGCTCAGAATTTAAAGATGTAGGCAACTGCCTTCTCTCCCTATTAGGAAATCCGGCTCTGATTTTAGCATTTGGATTTCTTTACTAGCGAGAAGAAAAAGAGCGCAGTTAGGATTTCTGCTTTAAAAGGTACAGTTTAGGTAATATAATAGGAACACTGCATTATAAAATTACAAGCCTCCCACAGAGGCATCCCACATTGACCATTCTGCCGCTGCCACCGTCGCCATGACAACCAGCGACTAAAATGACTGTATAAATATAGTCCTGCAATAACACTGTTCCACTCGAAGGTAAAAGCGATAAGAAATAAATGACTGGCTCATTAAATATTCAAAATATTCACATATTTATTGCTTACTCTGCCTAATGTACAACACCCTCTCACTCAGTAATTAGAAGCTGCTGCGGAATGTGGAATCTTATTATAAACTGCAAATAACGTCCGTAGGCAAGGCTGGGTTTCCTGTTAGGCAAAGAAGGCAACCCCCCAAACCAGTGGTGCTCAAAATTATCCTCTTGCCTCTCCCCTTCCCGGGAAATACTGTTGAAATGCCGCCCTCTATTTGGCGACCAACAAAATGTTGCGTGAAAAATGTCGCCTGAATGAAAAGGTCGACATCAGAACGTCTCCTGCATCAAAAGGGGCGACATTCTGATATCTCAGGCTTAATCGTCACCAAGCCGAGTAGCTTCCATCTGTGCTTTAACACCCGGAGTGCCAGAGGGGTCCGCAACGCATTGGAATGTGTTGCAAACCCCTCTGGCGTTCAAAGGGTTATTGGTTATCCATGAAACTAGTGACATAAAAGAAAAAAAAACTTAAATAAAGTCCCATCTTCTCCTCACCCACCCACCCCAAATAAATATTGTAAGAAATAGCGGAATGTATACCGGACAGATCACAGCAAGGGACAATCTTCTTACTGTGATCATAAGGAAAACCCTGCCGCATTGACAGGTGTTTCAGGTTTTTCCTTATGATCGCTGAAGATTGTCCCTCTCTGTGATCCATCCGGACAGTCTTGCTTCTCTGAGGCAAGCAGTGTTACATCAGTAAAAGGGGCGGGAGGGTGATACTTTATCATTCAATTACTCTTGAACTACAACTCTGACAGGTTGCCTTCAGCTGGCCATCCCTGGCCTTCAGAGAACCCAGGTCTGATCCTAACGAGTCATTGGGAATGTCCTGTTGGTACTGTTTCCAATCCTCTGCATCACTCTGTGGCAGTGCGGACATCCCCAAGGCAATCTTCTCCAACTCTACAATCATGCGTTCATTTGTGAGTATGTATGGCTGGTGGCTTGCTTTGAAGGTATGGGATGCTGCGTTGATGCCATCATCTCCTGTGCATCACAAAAGGTGTTTAAATGTTGCCAAGGACACATCATCTTATATACCCCACCAGGAAAGTTCCAAACAAGTGCCTCTGTACTTGTGACTTGACATTCTTCAGTCTACAATTCCCTATTACTTACCCTTGTCCATCTCTTGGCTCCTATTCTTGCAGTCCCTTCTTCTGGATGTTTGACCTTTGGTCTTCCTACTTGGAATAAAAATGTTTGATCCCTGCCCTGACCTTTGGACTATCCTCAAATGTGGTTTATGGATCTCCATCTTGTAGATCATTCATAGACTAGTAACTGTGATAACATCTACTCCTTTTGGGGCGTATCGCCACCTCATTCTCTCAGGTCATTGGTGTTTTATAAGGGTGCGTCCCTGCCAGTTTCTGGAATCCAAACTTACCAACATAGACCTGCTGGTTTTCACTGGTGTCCACCCAGATACAAGTCACAAACTTAGTGGTGAATTCAGGATAAACAGACTTTGTTTTAAAGGGACTTGATTGAGAAGACAGTAGGAGGGAATGCCTGAACTCATGAATACACTGGTAAAAAAAAAAAAAAAAATCCTGTGGCATGTACGAGTGAGCATGATCACTTTAGTGCATCCAGGGGCACACACTCTGCCATTGTTAAGACTTCAAAGGGATAGTAATATTTAATATGTACAGCTATATGCTGAAAGGTGTTTCATTCAAAACTTATTACAGCTCAAACCTGAATTTTTTAGGTGCAGTATCTCAGAGGCCTGAAATTTCACCAAAAAATTAAAGTTTGAGCTGAAATATCTTTTGAATAAAACACATCTCAGTAGTGGGAGTTCCCTTGTTTTAATCAGAGAGGATAAACACTACAAAAAAAAAATAAATATATATATATATATATACACAGGGCTTAAAATTGGAAGTCCTTTGCTACTAGCCAGACCTGAAAAGTTACTCACCGCTGCAATCCATAACATACCCACCAGGGCTGAATTTCTACTCACCTGGGCTAAATTTTCACTCGGCATTGGCTAGTGGCGAGTGGAAATTTTGAGCCCTAAAATATATATATATATATATATATATATATACACACATATATATATATATATATATATATATACATACATATATATATATATATATATATATATATATATATATATATATATATATATATATATATATAGTCAGAGATGCTTAACTATTCTCATGAACTTGCAAGGGTATGCAAAAGCTCACTGGGACTGTGTCCTCCTGCCCAGGGTGCAATCTCTTTTAGCTCACAAAACTCAAACACAGAGAATAAATATTCTGAATTATATCATACAGGTACAGCCAAAATGGCAGTCCAGACACGAAATGTCAGACAATTCTTCTCTGAACAAGGGAAGCAGCTAACCCCGGACGTACATTTCGGCCTCATTGGGCCTCGTCAGTGTGGTGCAGCTGATCCCTTTAGGAACTTGTGAGCAACGGGTCCACGTCTGGATTCCCCCATTACCCTTAGGGTGACTAACCCCAAGAGCAATTTGCATATATGTAGAAGTCAGAGATGCTCAGCTAGACTCATGAGCTTGCAAAGGTATGCAAAGAGCTCACTGAGACTGTGTCCTCGTGCCCAGGGTGCAATCTCTTTTAGCTCACAAATGCCATACACAGAGAAGAAATATTCTGATGCATATCATACAGGTTCTGCCAAAATGACAGTCCAGCCACGAAATGCCAGACAATTCTTCTCTGAACAAGGGAAACAGTTAACCCCAGATGTACATTTCAGCCTCGTTGGGCCTTGTCAGTGAGATGCAGCTGATCCCTCTAGGCACTTGTATGTAAATAAATTTATATATATATATATATATATATATATATATATATGTTACATTTTATGTATTACTATCCCTTTAGAGGGGAACTAACATCTAAATGTGATATTTCACTTAGCTTGCTGTGTCCAGAAAATCTCAGTGGCCCCCATTAGTTTTGTTCGTGTGCCTCTAATCAAGAGATAACATCTTAAGTCTGTCCTGGGTATGATATAGGCCAACAAGACAGTTGTTGGCAAGTTTTTTTCAAACCGAAGCAGGGGTGTACGTGAACCTACTTGACCCTTCTGACTTTTAACCCTTTGAGTGCCAGAGGGGTACGCAATGCTTTGCTTTGCAATGCGTTGCGTACCCCCTCTGGCGCTCAAAGGATAAAGGTCTAAGATTATATGTGCAGAGTGTGAGCTCTTGAGATCCAGCTACTAGCAAAATTCACGCCTGATATCACGGACACAACATTCAGAATCAGTGTAAATCTCCTTATTAGCGTGAGAGAGATATCGATTCTATTCTCTTGTTACATGTCTAGAAAAATACTTTCCATTTAGTCTCTTCAAGAAGAGAGAGAGGATGAGAGGTTTCCCTATCAATAAAATAATTGGGTCTTGGGTATTAAGAATGAAATTAGTCACTGGAGTTGAATTAAACTAGAACAAAATAGATCTTTAGTGGTTTATCGTCTAACTGAAGGACTCTTGCAAGTAATTTAGACTCTAAAACCGTGTCCAAAATGCTACTTCACACAGATTATTAATAGGTTCATAAAAAACAGAAGCCAAGAGGAGATTTTCAACCGTTAAGGAGGTCCCATTGAGGCTGGTTTTAATTGGAATTGTTTTGTAACTGTATCTATTAATCATAATGCATTGTGAGGAAAAAATATCTCTGTTTAGCTTTTTTATTTCCAAACATATTTTACTCTTAAAAAGACAAAGACAGAAAGAGCGACAAATAGTGTAATTTGTACACATCAATTGAAATAATAAGAAGAATGTAGTTTACTCACATTATACTGTTGTCAGATTCTTGATACCAAAAATTCTGACTAACATGCATTCGGAGTGATTGACCCGTCTCCGTTCAGGTAAAACACAAATTCGATATCCAGTTGGGACAGGCGGAGGCTTCGGAATATTGTCAACTCCGCCTGTCCCAAATGAATATTGAATTTGTGTTTTATCTGAATGGAGATGGGTCAATCTCTCTGAACTCATGCTAGTCATAACTTTTGGTATCAAGAATCTGACAACAATATAACGTGAATATACTACATCATTATTATTTCAACTGGTGTGTACTAATTAGACTATTTTTGTCTTTTGGAGTTGTATGCTGCTTTGGGAGAGTGAGGGTCATAAGTGAGCTGCCAGCTGAAGACATCCATTTGAAACTGTGTCTGGGGACAGTATAACCCTCCAGAGGCCTATTGTGGTTGGACAGGACACAGGTCTTTTCCAGCTGACTATTTTTGTGAGTACACACCTTTAGATGGTGGTCTATTATTGAAAAGTCTGATATACACACAAGAGGCTCCACTGTTGTTTCTCCCTCTTTTCTACAATAATTTACTCTTGGTCATTCTCCTGCAACAGAGTCTGAACCTTTTTAACCCCTTAAGGATTGGCGCGCGCACGTGTGACCGGCACTTGAGGACCACAGGGCTTTTTTATTGTTTCCGGTTCAGGGCTTCCGGAGCGGCGTGCAGACGCGCCGGGAGCCCTGAACGCCATGCCGTTCCAGGACTGTCACTGGTCCTTAAGTGCCGGACCGCCGTGACGGTCCTGGCACGACAATGGTCCTTAAGGTGTTAATCATGGGCTAGAATGATAATAATAATAATAATAAATCAGTGAATCAAGGGCCATATAAAGAATAATAAATAATCTAATAGAGTTAAACGAGATGTAACATTTATTTAACCTTTAAAGACCGGTAGAGTGGGCAATACTTTGCACACCCTGCCATTTATTAACCCCTTAACAACCAATGAAGTGCCACGGTTGTCCGGGCCTTAACGACCGGTGACAGTCCTGGCACGGGATTCTGGGGTCTCAGCGAGGATGCATGCTGCTCTACGATCCCAGAATGCAACGGTGGGGAAAAAAAAGTGACATGGTCCTCTAGCGCACTCCACCCCCAGACTGCATGATCCTTAAGGGATTAAATGGTTAAAATGCATCTCTAGCAAATTTTGAAACTGAAATAAATGCTACTAGCCACACAAAAACAATATTTTAACCACACAGGGTAACTGAAATCAGAAATCTCTGGCAGATGGAGGAAATGTCGAGCCTTCTGACCTTAAGCCATGCCCTTATGCAGAATACCCAGTCCTTCATACTGTTGCAGCCAGGGTCAACTTGCAGGAGTAAAACCCTGTACATCAACGGCGGAGACCAGGATCTACCCTGGGAGACAACAGAGGAGAGAGACAGAAGGTTGCGACTACCGGGACACCAGCGGCTAAGCCACGTGAGGCCAGGAACGACCTACAGGTATGAATGCTCTGGAGGGGACTAGTCCTAACCAAGTAGCTGTCTAGAGACATATTGAAGGGCAACCTATTGGGATGTGAGGACATTTTGTACCTGATAATACTATAAAGAGCGCTGCAGCACAGAGCTGAGGATGGATACCTCTGGTGCACCACTTCAGCTGCTGGCATGTAATACCAGATAATAAATTGAAAGACAAAAATAAGCTGCTGGCATGTAATACCAGATAATAAACTGAAAGACAAAAAGCATAGCACTCCGTTGCGTCATAATATAACCAATTATATTCCTTGGAGCTTAACTCTTTGAAGGCCAGAGTGGTTTGTTATTCATTGAAAATCTTGACCAGCAAGTGCTCAAAGACTAACTCCAAAAATACCTTTATGCTGCAAAAATGTCTGTTATCTGTGATTCCTCATTCCTTCTAGCAAAACCAAATACAAGGGTGCCGAGAGCTGATATACAGTTACCCCTCTCCAAAAAAAAACAACAACAAACACTGGACTCATTTGCCCAAGCAGATAAGGGAAAGATATTGTTCCAGTGCAGCAATAATAAAAATGTTTGCTACTGTTGTGCCTATGGAACCTTCTCCAGCTGTTATTGGGCTACTGATACTGAGCTGTTGGCATAGGCTGCCTGAGGATTGTAGACCAATAGGAGATGGAGACCTGCAGATTACCGACTTCCGGTCTATTAGTCTACGCTTAGAGAGTTGCAGTGGCTTTTGCCTAGAGAATTACAACAATTTTAAAAGAATTAAAACAAAATCTAAATCTTCAAACATGACCATGATGACTACTATTGTTTTTTTTTGTTTTGTTTTTGTTTTGTTTTGTTTTTTTCTACTGAAAGCATATACTCCTCCCCAATTTTATTCCATCTCCTATGTTTGTTATCACACTGTTGCTCATTATATGATGCTGTCGATGCTACATGATTATGTGTACTACAAAATCTTTCAATAAAGCTTTTTAAAACTTAAAAAAAATATCTAAATCTAATCTTATGTTATACTTATTTTAATTGTATGTAACAACTCTCTAGAAATCCTGCTTTTGCCCTTGAAAAAAAAAAAAAAAGATACCGGGTTATTGATCTAGTATGACCTGGCTTTAAATAATCCGTGTATAATGGATATCATGGGATCAGGATACAGAGTGAATGGGAGTGGAAGATCATCAACGTAACTTTGACTTAGCATGGTGCTCAGGTACAACACTTATCCCAGCTTTTTACCCTTAATAAAGGTCAGTAAGGACTCATCACCATTTATCAGATAGACTAATATAAGTTTGATGGATCACCACTTAAATGACTCATTTTTATTTGTCTCTTGTGGGACTTTGTATAATCATTATGGCAGGTGAAACGGGGACATTCAAGGTCACGAGAGACAACAGAGAAAACATTACTTATGCACTCGCCATTCATTCACTTTCACTAGACTTTTTAAATTTCTGGCACATTTTGTTTTACTCTCTTACTACACTGGAAATAATCGCTTTAAAGGAACAACATGGCCGCTTTGTTCAGAAAAATAATATAGCATTCCATCCCAGGTCCTAAAAGACCTCTTTAAGTCAATGCTAAATTGTATTTGTTCCTTTTTAAGTTGATAGTTTACCTCAGAGATATTCCATTTTTCTTTTGAACAGAAGGCCCAAATATCTCCCCAAAACTCATCTTTATTTAACACTTGATATTCTGTCCATGGAGACAGACACAATTATATATATATATTTTTGGTTCCTCATCTGACTTTACGTGGCCCCTGCAGGATTTTAAAGAATCAGTACAGTAATGTTTAACTGTTTTAATTGCTGAGTAAAACAAGGATACTTGTAGTGCTGGGAGATGTGCCAGGCAAAAGTTATTACAGCTCAAGCTGTCTTGAAGCAGCAGAGGTGTTACTATCATACTGAATGAGAGAACTGTAGCCTGATATCTCTCCCACAGAATGCAACAGAAAAAATATGGATATAATGCAACAAAGTAGAGCACTAACTAATTTTTGAAAGTTATACCAGAACTCTCCACAAAAATAAGAGGGGGAGGCATATCTAGGCTGGGGGAGGCAAGTAAAGAATTAGTGGTAAAAGGACAGGAAGTTGGGGGTCGGTCTGAGGAAGGAGCTGATATAGAGGGGAGAGTGAATTGGCCACTTCCTTTCTAATAGCACTGAGAAACAGCGTCCCTCCCTCCCTTCCCTGGGTTTTAAATTTGGAATGTGGTTTGGGGATGGTGGGGCTGTTTGGTTTAAAGGGACAGTAATACTTAAAATATAAAAAAAAATATGTTGTAGGGTTTATCCCCCTGAGTAGAACAAGAGTACTCCCACTGCTGAGAGGTGTTTCATTCAAAAGTTATTAATTTTCAAAGTTGAATTTTTTAGGTGCAATATCACTGTGGCCTGAAATTGTACAGTGGCGCTGTTGCTACACGATTCTATGGACAGCTCTGGTCCCGGGACCATAAATCTCCATAGGATGGTGTAGCAACAGTGTCACTGTACAATTTCAGGCCACTGTGATATTGCACCTAAAAAATTCAACTTTGAAAATTAATAACTTTTGAATGAAACACCTTTCAGCAGTGGGAGTACTCTTGTTTTACTCAGGGGGATAAACCCTACAACATATTTTTTTTTACATTTTAAGTATTACTATCCCTTTAATTCAGGTTATGTCCATATGTTTTGTATTGTTGTCACAGCTTTGGGGAACTTTGGGCCCTTGCCAGTAGGTACAATGGTCACTAATTTGGTTAATATTGCGAAAGGAAGATGGCAGACCAGCGGCCTAGGGACAAGACCCCCTGGACTGCGGTCACGGGTTTAGTAATTAAGCTGCACTGGCTGGCTAATGGGGTGTGGTATGGGAGGAGTTAAGAACAGGGCTGAGCTTAAGGCTCAGGAGGGGGGTAGGCAGATTCTGGCCTGCCATTTTGGGGGATTGGCAAGGGCTTAAAGGGATAGTAATGTTTCATAATAAAAGCAGCTCTAATTAATCATCAGTGTTTGGACCTTGGAGAGTGTTATTTCAGTTCTGTGAGAGTTGTAGTTCAAGAGTAATTCAATGATAAAGTATCCACCTCCCACCCCTTTTACTGATATAACACTGCTCAGCCAGATCAGAAGGGAGGTGCCCAGGTAGACTGCAGAGAGGGACAATCTTCAATTAAGATAAGGGAAAAACCTGAAAACTTGTCAAGGGGGGCAGGGATTTCATTGTTCTCATAGGAAGAAGATTGTCCCCTGCTGTTATCTGTCTGGTCTATGGACTGCATTCCACATCTGAGAAGAGATGGCTTACACTAGGTAAAAGGGAGGGAGGGGAAACTTTGCTTGTGAATATCTCTCAAACCATAAAGGTTTGAGAGATAAGACTTATATCATTCTTCATGTTTCATGTATATTTATTTCTTGATCTGCTTTTCAATACATTTACAATAAACTGATCAGACGTCGCTTTTAAGCAGGGACACATAGGGAATGTGTATATTGCATGGCTGCACTGAAATGAATGCTGCCCTCTGCCATCTCCATTTTGTTTTATATGTGCCCATAGTTAAAGATGAGGTCTGGGCAGTGCAATGTACACACTTTTTATTCAAAAGCAAAGCATGCAATAAGTATTCAGCCGCTGCAGAGAGGAGAAGCTGTGGCAGGGGAACTGAGGAATTAACCAGGACCGTCATGGGTAAACTTGCATTATGGACCCATGATGGTCCGAACATGTTATGGAATTCAGGGGGACCCACGTGGCTGCATGGCCTTCGGGGATCCCTGAATCCATCTAGCAAAAAAAGTGCCAGCCACTCGGTCGTGTTACTGTTAAATTCTTGAGTGATGGATATGTATTCAACACATTGCAATGCAGTTCTCTCTAGCAGACAATGGGTTAATTCTATTTGATGGGCTGCAGTCTTGAAGGGGCTCCCCTCATTTACACAGCTGTGTGCTCACTGACAGCTGAAGGGGGCAAGGGAGTTCTGTGCTACTAGTACTGAATCCAGAGGGCCCCCCCATGGCCCCCCCGACCACATTGCACCCCCATTGCCCCCAATCTCCAAATTGCCCCCCATTGCCCCCAATCTCCACATTGTCTCCTCACTGCCCCCAATCGCCACATTGCCCCCAATCTCCACATTGCTCCTATTGTCCCCCCCCGTCCATCTCCTACCTCCATGCTCCAGCGGCATGGCAGGAGAGTTCTTTGCATCCTTCTGCACAGACCTCTATACAGGTTGAGCTCCCGCGCGGTCCTGTAATGCAGAGAGCTGGGAGATTATGTCATCTCTCTGCATTACTAGAGCTCCGAAGAGGGAGATCAGCTGTCAGAGGTCTGTGCTGAAGAAGGCACAGACCTCAGCTTGTTACTTGTTGCGGGCGCCGGTCGGGGGGGTGGCCTCCTGGAGTGACGGGCCCTTTCCTAGGTGCGACCCCTGCAACCCCTTTTGTTACAACATTGACCGAATCTCTCCCTCCCTCCCCATTGGCGGCATATGCCTGGTTAAGTCACACCCCCCTGCTCAGAGAATACAGGATTAGCCGCTGCAGGAGTGGGCAACATGAGGCCTCCATCCACTACCAGCCTTCAAGTCGCATCGTCCCATGTCATTGATGATGTCATGAATGAAGTCATCAGCAAATTTAAGTTGGAAGAATGTAACTTGCATTTCCCAGCTTTCGTGCATTCGAGTAAGAACTTAACTGTGGTTTAGATGAAACATTTTTGCCGTTGAATTTCCATAGTTTTTTCCAAATGTTTAAATTGGAGCAGTTGGATTGCTCCAGAATTGTGCCACTTTTCTTAATGTGGAACATTTCTGGAGAACGCCACCTGCATCACTAGGATCATATAAAAGTTCTGATGCTTTAAATATGGCTTTTAACCCTTAAAGCTAGAGAGATTTCACAGTGGAACAGTGTTATGTCGGGGTCAGTGACTACCAGTGAGCTGTGAAAGAAGGCTACAATGACGGACATGTATGTTGGAGTCTATGAAAGTATGAAAATGTATATATCTGTATCACATAAATTCATCTTCACACATTGTGATACATTAACCCTTCTGCAATGTTTTGCTTACCCCTCTGGCACTCAAAGGGTTAAATTCCACCAGAGCTGGGTCTGTGGGCACTGAAGGATACATGCAACAAGCCATAAGCACAATAGAGTGTCTAACATGTCAAAATATACCCTAAGTGGTCTCCATCTAATGCTACAATATCACTTATCTGGAACACAATAAGCTATCAGATGGAATTACATCTTAAAAGGATAGTAATACTTAATAATTACTAATCCCTATATTAAAGTCATATTAAAAAGAAATGTATTTCCCCCAGTGTCATCTCTCAAACCTTTATGGTTTGAGAAATAATCGCTCATACAGTTGCCCTCTCCCTCCCCCTAAGTCAGGGTTGTAGCTGACTGAAGGGAAATCCGGTCATACGACCGTCAGGCGACTCTGCAGCACAGCCGCCATCTCGGTTGCATTTTAATATAGGGGTTAGTAATTATTAAGTATTACTATCCCTTTAAACATCACATAGGCCAGTTCCATCAGTTGTCAGTTGGTGGCAGCCTACCATTTCCTAAATAACTCTACCTATAGTAACACGTGATCTACTACACATGCGCAACAGTTAAGTGATGGCCATAAATCCCCTTGCTTTTTTAAACTTTAAATGCTATTATTTACAATTTTCTTGATCCAATTTATTAGCATAATAAATACTCAGCAGGGCCCTTCTCCCTGCCAAATTTGGTGGCAATCCATAGGCTACTTTTGGCTGTAGATCTGACTAAACCAAATGAAAAAAAATAGTATTAATTTAAGCAGCTTGACACTCGAATCAAAAACAATTTTTATAAAACTTTCCGAATATGATGGGACAGATTCTAAATATCATACCTGGCATCCAACATTTTAGCCAATTTTGCTGCTTTTCTCAATAGTTCTGTCCACGCTAAAAATATCAAATAATATAGAACCTTCATTCAAGTGTAAGTATAGAAGCCTATCAGGGTTTTTTCTGCAGATTAACCCTCTGAGTGCCTGAGGGGCATGCAACGAATGGCAAAGCAATACATTGCGTACCCTTCTGTCACTCAAAGGGTTAAAACAAGGGCATTCACACTGCCATGAAATGCTTCATTCAAAAAAAAAAAAAACATTACAACTCAAACTGCTGTTTTTTCGTATTACAGTGTTAGAAGCACTGACTTCTGGTTACCAGGGGAGGGCTGGTCTGGGGGGCAATTGCCCCCAGGCTGGTCATGAATATGGGCCAGTGGGCCACTGCCTCCCTCAATTTCCCATTTGCTGCTGTAAATAGAGTAAACAGAATTTAAGGAGCTACAGGAGTATTGTAGATCCATTTCAGTTGTAAGCTCTGTGGTATCACTAGTGTAACTCCATTTCAGTTGTAAGCTCTGCGGTATCACTAGTGTAGATCCATTTCAGTTGTAAGCTCTGCGGTATCACTAGTGTAGATCCATCTCAGTTGTAAGCTCTGCGGTATCACTAGTGTAGTTCCATTTCAGTTGTAACTCTGCGGTATCACTAGTGTAGATACATTTCAGTTGTAAGCTCTGTGGTATCACTAGTGTAGATCCATTTCAGTTATAAGCTCAGTGGTATCACTAGTGTAGATCCATTTCGGTTGTAAGTTCTGTGGTATCACTAGTGTAGATCCATTTCAGTTGTAAGCTCTGTGGTATCGCTAGTGTAGATCCATTTCAGTTGTAAGCTCTGTGGTATCACTAGTGTAGATCCATCACAGTTGTAAGCTCTGTGGTATCGCTAGTGTAGATCCATTTCAGTTGTAAGCTCTGTGGTATCACTAGTGTAGATCCATTTCAGTTGTAAGCTCTGCGGTATCGCTACTGTAGATCCATTTCAGTTGTAAGTTCTGCGGTATCCCTAGTGTAGATCCATTTCAGTTGTAAGCTCTGCGGTATCACTAGTGTAGATCCATTTCAGTTGTAAGCTCTGCGGTATCGCTAGTGTAGATCCATTTCAGTTGTAAGCTCTGCGGTATCGCTAGTGTAGATCCATTTCAGTTGTAAGCTCTGCGGTATCGCTAGTGTAGATCCATTTCAGTTGTTAGCTCTGCGGTATCACTAGTATAGATCCATTTCAGTTGTAAACTCTGCGGTATCGCTAGTGTAGATCCATTTCAGTTGTAAGCTCTGCGGTATCGCTAGTGTAGATCCATTTCAGTTATAAGCTCTGCGGTATTGCTAGTGTAGATCCATTTCAATTATAAGCTCTGCGGTATCCCTAGTGTAGATCCATTTCAGTTGTAAGCTCTGCGGTATTGCTAGTGTAGATCCATTTCAGTTATAAGCTCTGCGGTATCGCTAGTGTAGATCCATTTCAGTTGTAAGTTCTGCGGTATCCCTAGTGTAGATCCATTTCAGTTGTAAGTTCTGCGGTATCACTAGTGTAGATCCATTTCAGTTGTAAACTCTGCGGTATCGCTAGTGTAGATCCATTTCAGTTGTAAGCTCTGCGGTATCCCTAGTGTAGATCCATTTCAGTTGTAAGCTCTGCGGTATCACTAGTGTAGATCCATTTCAGTTGTAAGCTCTGTGGTATCACTAGTGTAGATCCATTTCAGTTGTAAGCTCTGCGGTATCGCTAGTGTAGATCCATTTCAGTTGTAAGCTCTGCGGTATCGCTAGTGTAGATCCATTTCAGTTGTTAGCTCTGCGGTATCACTAGTATAGATCCATTTCAGTTGTAAACTCTGCGGTATCGCTAGTGTAGATCCATTTCAGTTGTAAGCTCTGCGGTATCCCTAGTGTAGATCCATTTCAGTTGTAAGCTCTGCGGTATCACTAGTGTAGATCCATTTCAGTTGTAAGCTCTGCGGTATCGCTAGTGTAGATCCATTTCAGTTGTAAGCTCTGCGGTATCACTAGTGTAACTCCGTTTCGGTTGTAAGCTCTGCGGTATCGCTAGTGTAGATCCATTTCAGTTGTAAGCTCTGCGTTATCACTAGTGTAGATCCATTTCAGTTGTAAGCTCTGCGGTATCACTAGTGTAACTCCATTTCAGTTGTAAGCTCTGTGGTATCACTAGTGTAGATCCATTTCAGTTGTAAGCTCTGCTGTATCGCTAGTGTAGATCCATTTCAGTTGTAAGCTCTGCGGTATCGCTAGTGTAGATCCATTTCAGTTGTTAGCTCTGCGATATCACTAGTATAGATCCATTTCAGTTATAAGCTCTGTGGTACCACTAGTGTAGATCCATTTCAGTTGTAAGCTCTGTGGTATCACTAGTGTAGATCCATTTCAGTTATAAGCTCTGTGGTATCCCTAGTGTAGATCCATTTCAGTTATAAGCTCTGTGGTATCACTAGTGTAGATCCAGTTCAATTGTCATCTCTGTGATATCAGTTGTATACTACCATTTCACTTATAAGCTCTGAGGTATTACTTGACTTAATCCATAACATTAATGCCAGCTGTAACATTAACAAAAGGGGGTGGGCTGGGACATTGGGTTGGAGCGGTAACAGAAATAGGCCCCTTAATTGTACTTGCCCCACAGGCCAAAATTTGCCAGCCCTCCCCTGCTGGTTACCTTTTGCGTACTGTATTTTATGGGAGATATAAGCTCCAAGCTACCATACTTCATAGACTAAGAATATTCATAGAATATGATGGTAACAGATTCATCACTTCATATCAGTTAAAACTGTAATACATA
The DNA here is from genome assembly GCA_037306005.1 of Rhinophrynus dorsalis. Lineage (NCBI taxonomy): Eukaryota > Metazoa > Chordata > Amphibia > Anura > Rhinophrynidae > Rhinophrynus > Rhinophrynus dorsalis. The sequence goes on from CM074723.1 coordinate 15,659,457, forward strand.
TTGAACAAAGCATCTCCCAGTGTGAGTACCCTTGTTTAATTTATCAGGAAGTACCCTGAAAATAATTAAACAAACAAATACTTTTTATATACACAGGGATTTTATCAATTGTTCGGCCATTTTGATTTGCTCACTTGTACTCAGACAGAGTAATCCTGGCCAGTTACGCTACGTGACAAGAGGTTTGGAAACCTCTTTTTAAAGGGATATTAATGGTTGGTATTATCAAAGGTTAATATTGTAGATATTAAAAATATTAATATAATGAGGTATGTCCCATGTCTCACACATGTGTAGTTTGAGAGACATAAGCGTCTAAAGTTCACCCCTCCTGCACCTTTCACAGATGTCAGAGCTCTAGATGACAGAAGGACATCCTGGTCCCGTGACCAGCCAGCGGCTCTTCAGCAGAGCCAAAATAGTGTTATATAGAAAGAAATATTTCATTGGAACGGTCTACAAAGTGTGCTTGTAATTTGTGAATTGTATAACATCATGATAATTGGTTCCAATTACTGCATGTTATAAATCAACATTTGCAAACACAAACATGATTGGTTACCTGGACATACGGCTGAGTTGTTACATTGTTTATGTTCTTTGAGTGGCCCGCTACAGTGCGTACTGTAAGAGGAGGAGACACAGAATCGCGTTCTAGATTTTAACCCCTCCCCGCAGGTGGTGGAACAGACGCTCCATGGAGACCACTCCTCAGCGGCCGGGTCACCTGTTGGGTTGAAAATAAATTGTTAAATAAATCTAAAATATACGTTTTTTGAAGTTACTCATTTACATCATTTACAGAGAGTGCATCCGCTCTGGACTATATGCATATATGTGTGTGTGTGTGTGTGTATATATATATATATATATATATATATATATATATATATATATATATATATATTCAGGACAAGAAACCAATAAGGCAGTGGCACTCAAATTATAAACAAAACACCAGAAGTCCGGTGCACATCCCATAAAGATTCATAGATACAATCAGCCTGGGCTTACCGGGATGGAACGGCACACAGAGGTATAAGATAAATTCAATTTATTAAAGCAATGCTTCACACCGAACGTTTTCGGTCCTTAACGGACCTTCATCAGGGTAGTGAACATACACAAATGACAGACATTAAATACCTTAACATGGCTTCCTTCGCGCCTAAACTGCTAACCAACATGATGCGACGTGAACCGGAGACCCGGTGACTGACGTCACTACCACGGGCCGCAACTAAAGGCATCTAAACAGGAGCTCAAAAAATTCCTAATACAGAAATAATTACTCTCCTATTTGCTTGCTATCAAAAACAAGAACAAAAATAAAAATCAAACACAAAGATAAAAATAAATACTCACAAGTGTTCAAAATAAACTACCCCTATCAAGGTGAACTTCCCTAATGAATATGCAAAATGACCCCATACGTTCCAAAGCAATCACGTGGACCCAAAGCTACGGGTCTCACATCAACGCTCAGGGGAACTCCAATAGGATAAGCTAGAATGTATCAATGCAACAGATGGTCATTACAATTAGACAACAATGTATCTGACATCCTACTGTAGCAAAGGAGATGTGTACAAAGTCCCGTAACCATTTCTACATGTTTAAATCTGACAGAATCTTAATAGTGCACATCTTCTCCTCCACTGCACGATGGGAGATCTCAAAATAATGACCATTACACTTGATTACTCTCAACATAGTGCATCATATATATACTGTTATCAAAAATTGACACATTTCTGAAATTAGCCACCGGCTGAAAGCGGCTAAAAGATATTAATGACAAAAACAAGAAAAACAAAAAACTTGTCTCAAAAACATTTTCCTCCCGTAAAAACAACAAGAGAGCAAGAGAAACTACTTAGGTCTCTCAATATATTAATCCTAAAGTAAGAGCAGATGAATCGTCATTTAATGTCAAATATTCATATATATATGTGGGTTATCGAATAAATGCAGATAGTCAAGAGTCTTATTCTTCATTGTTAAAATCTATTATATTGGATGTCACAGCAGTTATAAGACCAGCGGCTGGGTGCAAACAGATAGTGGATCATGCCACTCATCTGCCACCTCAAGTGTTGCCACCGTTCATCAAGAGGAAAGTTCACACAGCAAACAGTGGTAACCATTCTTGTCATGGTCCACTGTTATCTCCTCCGCCATAGTGCCATAATTCAGAGGAAGGAACCAAGTTGCAACTCATGATTTAATCCATTAGGATGCAGAGTGTTCAACTTATAAATAATTTTTGCTTCCATTCGCAATAGTAATTGGCCACGATTGCCTCCTCTTTGCGGTAATTTAACTTGTAGAATTGGCATGAATCTGAATTCCAACAGATTATGTTTTGCCTCTAGGAAATGTCTTGCCACAGGTTGATTCATATTGTCTTTAATATCCCAGGATCCTTCAAGGGCTTTCTTAATTGAGGATTTATGGTTATTGATCCGCTCTTTAATCATATTGATGGTCTTGCCCACATAATAAAGTCCACACGGGCAGATTATGAGATAAACCACATATTTGCTCTCACAGTTCAAAAATTCTTTAATTGGGATGGACTTATAGGTGTGCGGATGTTTATAGAACTTTCCAACCAATATATTCCCACAATTAGTACAGCCCTTGCATCTATAAACCCCAATGGGGCGAGAAAGCCAAGACTTATCCTGAACATATTTGTCCATCGGGTCAGCCCGCACCAACATATCCTTAAGGTTCCTGCCTCTACGGTAGCAAAAAAGCGGAGGGTTCTGGACAAATGAGCCCAAACCCGCATCTCCTGCAAGTATGGGCCACCTGTCCAGAATAGCTCGCTTGATCTTCGGGGATGCGGTTGTGTATGTAGTCTGAATACACAACCGCTCTTGCTGCCTGTCACTGTCTGATGAAACATCAGAACTTAACGTAAGTGCCCTATCAAGTTTAGTAGCTTTATCTATTGCAGTCTTCACACTTCTTGGAGAGTATCCTCTCTGACTAAATTTTTCTCCCATTTGTATTAAACTGATCTTCCTAATTTCTGGGTCTGTTGTGTTTCTAACAACCCTCATCATCTGCGAAAATGGAAGACCCTCTTTCAAAGGTAATGGATGGTGACTTTTAGCATGCAGGAGGGTGTTGCGATCTGTAGGTTTACTATAGATCTTAGTTTTTAAAAAACCTTCCTGTGCATAAATCGTCAGATCCAAGAAGTCAATAGAAGTCTCATCAAAATTCAAAGTGAATCTAATAGTAGATTCAATATTATTCAAATAATCAACAAACTGTCTGAGTTCTCTTGCGTCACCCGTCCAAATCAAGAATACATCATCTATGAATCTCTTGTAAAAGCTTATATGGATTTTAAATGGACTCAAGAAAATGTATTTTTGCTCATAATAATCCATAAACAGTGTTGCATAGGAGGGCGCCATATTTGATCCCATCGCTGTCCCGTGTAATTGAAGATAGAATGAATTCTCAAATTTGAAGTAATTCTTCTTAAGAATAGTATCAACCAACAGCGCAAGGAAATCAATTGGGGGCCCTCCATATGACGCATCTGTTTCAAGAGCTGACTTGACCGCCAATATCCCCAACTCATGTGGGATATTGGTATAAAGAGATGAAACATCTAGAGTCACAAATAGAAATGGATCATGGATTTGAGAAGGTAACTGATTAATGAAATCTGAAGAATCTTTGATAAAACTCCTAATTTTAGACACACATCCTTGTAAAAAATAATCAACATACTGTGCAATAGGCTGGCAAAGGGATCCCCTGGCAGAGATGATCGGTCTGCCAGGGGGTGCTGTCAAAGATTTGTGAACCTTAGGAATAGTGTAAAAGACTGGTATCTTTGGATGTTGCTGTATAAGGAACTCTTTGGTTTCCATATCGATCCACCTATTCAAAAAGCCCATTTGGATGATAGAATCAATTTCTTTTTTATACAAAAGCGTAGGATCTCGGTCCAACTTATTATAACTCTTCTTATCATCCAATTGGCTAAGTGCTTCTTGTCTATAGTAATCATAGCCCATAACAACTATGCCGCCTCCCTTATCAGCCTGCTTAATGATAATAGATTTATCTGAGGCTAAAGATTTTATAGCCTCTTCTTCACATCTATTTAAATTTTTAAAGCTCAACGGATCTTGTTGAACTATCTGCCTCGAATCACCAGAAATAAGGCCCATAAAGGCATCGACATAACTGTTATGGCTCTTGGGTTCAAATGTACTTTTCTTTCTGAATGGTTTATCACACATGGGCCCTCTATTATTTCTAAAGAAATCTTTAAGCTTCAGCTGTCTGTGCAGTTTGAAAAGGTCTACCTCCCAGGAGAAAGGGTCCTGTCTAGTGGTAGGTACGTAGCTCAATCCCTTACTCAGAACTGCCATTTCAGTAGGAGTGAGTGTGCGCTCAGATAAATTATATACAACTATTTCACTCGCTGACGTAGTACCATCGGCACTGGAGGTACGTTTCCTTCTCCCTCTTCTGATTTTTCTTTTTCTTTCGTATTTTTTGCCTTGTTCTTTCTTTGTTTTCTCCCTAAAAAACCTTCAGTTGCACTATCTGAGTATTCTGATCTGCTTGAAGATTCAATATCACTAGTGGATTCTTCTACACTTTTAATTCCCCTGTTTTTAAATCTCCTTCCTGGAGGTCGTCTATCACCAAGTCCTTGTAACCATGGGTAGACTCTCAATTCTTTATGGTCTGTTTGGACCTGTTTCAACTTTTCTTTCTTCACACTTGAAAGATTATCTTTATATTTTTGGACCTCAATCTCTAGTTTTTCAATTAGTTCCCCTGTTTTTTCTTTGTTAAATACACCTTTGTGTTTTTCCTGTAGATTCTCAATCTCTTTTCTAGATCTTTCAATCTCCTTTGCTGACTGATCAATGACAAGCAGCATCAGTTCAAATGAACACTTGCTAAGAATTTCACACCATTTAACACAAAATTCTGGGTTGTTTCTCCCAATAGTGGGTTGATTTTTGAGTCTGAAACCACGTGGGATAAGTTTTCTCTTTATAATAATGAGTTAACGTTACACCGTGGAGATAATAATCAGTTTCCCTCTTTTTAAGTTTCAAAAAATCATTATATATCTCATTTGGTTTATCTGGTCCCAGAACTAAATCGATCCCTTCTTGGAAGAGTGTAAAACCCTGTTCATTTGTGTACCATTGTGATTGAGAAGTAGAGAGACTAGACTCTAATACTTCTTCCATCACTGAAATTCACCATAAAACTGAAGCACAATAATAATACCAACTGTATTCAAAAATAATATCTAAACAAAGAACAAAACAAGCAATGGTGCTCTACTGTCATAAACAAACATATTCAGGACAAGAAACCAATAAGGCAGTGGCACTCAAATTATAAACAAAACACCAGAAGTCCGGTGCACATCCCATAAAGATTCATAGATACAATCAGCCTGGGCTTACCGGGATGGAACGGCACACAGAGGTATAAGATAAATTCAATTTATTAAAGCAATGCTTCACACCGAACGTTTTCGGTCCTTAACGGACCTTCATCAGGGTAGTGAACATACACAAATGACAGACATTAAATACCTTAACATGGCTTCCTTCGCGCCTAAACTGCTAACCAACATGATGCGACGTGAACCGGAGACCCGGTGACTGACGTCACTACCACGGGCCGCAACTAAAGGCATCTAAACAGGAGCTCAAAAAATTCCTAATACAGAAATAATTACTCTCCTATTTGCTTGCTATCAAAAACAAGAACAAAAATAAAAATCAAACACAAAGATAAAAATAAATACTCACAAGTGTTCAAAATAAACTACCCCTATCAAGGTGAACTTCCCTAATGAATATGCAAAATGACCCCATACGTTCCAAAGCAATCACTCTTGACTATCTACATTTATTCGATAACCCACATATATATATGAATATTTGACATTAAATGACGATTCATCTGCTCTTACTTTAGGATTAATATATTGAGAGACCTAAGTAGTTTCTCTTGCTCTCTTGTTGTTTTTACGGGAGGAAAATGTTTTTGAGACAAGTTTTTTGTTTTTCTTGTTTTTGTCATTAATATCTTTTAGCCGCTTTCAGCCGGTGGCTAATTTCAGAAATGTGTCAATTTTTGATAACAGTATATATATGATGCACTATGTTGAGAGTAATCAAGTGTAATGGTCATTATTTTGAGATCTCCCATCGTGCAGTGGAGGAGAAGATGTGCACTATTAAGATTCTGTCAGATTTAAACATGTAGAAATGGTTACGGGACTTTGTACACATCTCCTTTGCTACAGTAGGATGTCAGATACATTGTTGTCTAATTGTAATGACCATCTGTTGCATTGATACATTCTAGCTTATCCTATTGGAGTTCCCCTGAGCGTTGATGTGAGACCCGTAGCTTTGGGTCCACGTGATTGCTTTGGAACGTATGGGGTCATTTTGCATATTCATTAGGGAAGTTCACCTTGATAGGGGTAGTTTATTTTGAACACTTGTGAGTATTTATTTTTATCTTTGTGTTTGATTTTTATTTTTGTTCTTGTTTTTGATAGCAAGCAAATAGGAGAGTAATTATTTCTGTATTAGGAATTTTTTGAGCTCCTGTTTAGATGCCTTTAGTTGCGGCCCGTGGTAGTGACGTCAGTCACCGGGTCTCCGGTTCACGTCGCATCATGTTGGTTAGCAGTTTAGGCGCGAAGGAAGCCATGTTAAGGTATTTAATGTCTGTCATTTGTGTATGTATGACTGACCCGCGACCGGCTGGCAGTGGCACTGTGACCCGTGTAACAGGCTCTTCAACGAGTATATATATATTAGTCTTGTGACATGGCATCGCCCGTGCAGCAAACCTTTTTTTTTAAAACCTTTGAGTGCCAGAGAGGTATCCAAATCATTGCGGTACCTCTGTGGCACTCAAAGGGTGGCCCCAGGTAGAATGGAAGCAGGGGAACTCTCTTGCTCCCCTGCATTGCCTCTGTTGGTCTCCCACCTGAAATGGCTAGGAGATAAGTAGCTGGGGGGCATCAGGAGGGGTCCTGATGCCCCACCACAAGGTCTGATTTTTTTTTAGTAGCGAAGTTGGAGTGTATCCATTTGGCTGACAAAACAAAACTTCAGAAAGGTCAGAGGAGAATGGCTAGACTCATTCAAGCTGAGAGAAATGCCATGAATACAAAAATAGCCTCTTTACATCAGTGATGTACAGAAGGGAGTCTCTGAATGCACAACACGTGGAACCTTGGAGCGAATGGGTTACAGCAGCAGGAGACCATACCAGACAAAATATTGTCTCATTGGACGAATCTCAATACCTGCTGCGACATGCAGATGGTAGGGTTAGAATTTGGTGTAAACCACATGAATCCATAAATGGAAGAGTACAGGGTGGTTGTAGTGGTATAATGGTTTGGGGAAAGTTGTTGGCACACATTAGGGCCCCTTAATACCAAGTGACCATCATTTGAATGCCACAGCCTGCCTAAGCATTGTTGCTGCCCACGTGCATCCGTTCCGATCCATACCAGTCCTACACAGTACAAGTTAGGACAATTTATACTATAAAAGATAAAATGGTCACGTGACCACAAATTATATGGCCGTGCCTGACACACCCTGGGGTGGCAGCTAGGAGGAGATATGCATATCTCCTTCACACTGCCTGAGCCTGACATACACAATGGCGTGATGTCAAAATCTCTGCAACAACTTTGCCCCTCCTACTATCTCCTCTTGCAACCAAAAATGTCTTTCCGTCAGTCTTCTCTCTGGAGCACACAGGAGTATCTACTGTCCAGTGTTCACTATATTAATTTTTGTTGTATCTTCTTATGTCCTTGAGGGCATCTTTTTTCCAGAATAGCCCTGTATTACTTAATGCCTATTTTGTTAATAGAGTGGTTACATCTGCTTTGAGATTACGATTCCCCCGGGACACCTCCAGATATATATACACAGATGTAGCTGTACTTTTTGTCCATGATTTTCCTATCTCATCAAAGATTCCCAATCAAGGAAGTTGCTTATCAGAATAAGATGGCTTAACTCAGAAAGATGGCAGCTAAGCACAGCTGCATCTTATATGATGGATATGTCTTTAATGTCAGTTGGTGAACAAATCTTAGTCTATATGGGGTTTATTTGGAAATGGGTTAAATGTTTTTTTGTTTTTTTTTGCCTTCCTTTGAATCAACAGGGGTGATATGGCATGAACTGAACTTGATAGTCGCAGATATTTTTTTCGCCTAAACAACTATGTAACATTAAAAAAATCAGACTTTCTAGAATTAGATTTATTCATTTAGAAAGTCCCTGTACAAAGGGATATTTCACTTTTATTACATCATTGTGAAATTTTCAAGACATAATGGTTATTGCTTTGGTTTAAGAAGCCAACATTTTCGAGTTCCGAATGTTGAGGTTAATAAAAGAAATTGTACAAGACAGCTGTCTTAATCCCTTTGTGGACTGTAAACATACTGATGAGATTATGTTCTTTTTCCAAAATTTAAGAACAACATCTGAGGACATGTTTTATAATGCCAGCAGATTCCGGAAAATTGCCAGATTCTACAAAGTTATTGTTTGCTGTAAAAAGTTACCAAGTTCTGTTTTCCGTATACATTCAATGTAGGAATAATGCTGTAACATACACGGTATAAACTCCCACTTCAGTGATGATATTTTTATTTACTTAACACTTTACAGTTTACATCTAGTATGGATGGCATACAATAAGTGCAGTAATTATGCAATTAGACAGAATATTATAATAAGGGTACACTATATATGCCTAGATTAGGATAAGAGATCCTTGCCCCAAGAGCTTACATAGAAACACAGAAACTGCCTACTTCTCTCCCATTTCTCCTCCTTCCCACGCTGCTCTGCCCACTTCCCAACCAATTCTCCTTTCAACCATGTTCTGCCTAGCGCCTACTTCTGACCCTCTTTATGAAAAATTGATGACAAACCAACCCGCTCAATTAAGCCTTGCCCCTTTATGACGGGAATCAAGTCATTTACAAACCCTTGGTCACAATACATGAACCCTCTACCGGGGTTCAAGAGCATGACGTTCCCAAGTATGCCAATGACAAGTTACTCCTCTGTCCCTGCACAAATTAAATTATTATGCAGATTAAGAGCCACTTATTCCTGAGTTCTCAGTTTTATTTTGGAGAACCAATACACACAGAATTGATTCATAGTTTTAGGATCTTCTAAAGATAGTTTGTTATTAGGAGCTGTTAGTGTTTCTTTAACCGAAAGGTATGTGGGCCATATTCTACTGTCTCTATGTTAAAGGGATAGTAATGTTTCTCAAAAAAAGCAGCTCCAATTAATCTTCATAGTATTTGGGCCATGGAGAGTGTTATTACAATACTGTCACATGTAGTTCAAGAGTAATTGAATGATAAAGTATCCCCCTCCCGGCCCTTTTACCTAGTGTAAGCCGCCTCCCCTGAGATGTGGAATCTGGTCTCTTGACCGGACAGCTCACAGTGAGGTACAATCTTCTTACTGTGATCATAAGGAAAACCCTGCCCCCTTGACAGGTTTTTCAGGTTTTCCCTTATGATCACCGAAGATTGTCCCTCTCTGTGATCCATCCGGACAGTCTTGCTGCTTTGTGGTGAGCAGTGTTACATCAGTAAAAGGGGCGGGAGGGGGATACTTTATCATTCAATTACTCTTGAACTACAACTCAGACAGTATTGAAATAACACTCTCCATGGCCCAAATACTATGAAGCTGAATCGGAGCTGTGTTTTTGTGAAACATTACTGTCCCTTTAATGTGTCTATGAAACTATTTAGCGACATCTGGGTAAAAGTGAGGTCCTGTATAAATCTCCTTTATTTTCATTTGCTGCCTTCATAATGAAGCCATTGTAATCCTCGTTTGAATTCACAGCGCGAAAGCAGTCAATTTTCTACGTCTCAGCAAATGCTGCTATTGCTAATTACCAATGCTAATGAACAACTCGATTCTTTTTTTAATAAAGCGATATAAAGAGAAAATGGCAATATGATGGGGAAAGCAAAATTAAACCATTAACCCCCACACAGGTTGAAGTGTAGGGCGACACCTTTGGCTAAGGAAATTAAGAAAAGGAAAACAAACACAGACGTCATTGTTCTTCAGGGCCATAACAAATGCTACATTTTACGGCCTAATTATAAAATGTGTTCGCTTTTTTTTTTTTTTAATTGGGTTGCTCATTAATTCCTAAACCTCCGAAGATATGCTGGCCTTTTGAAATTACAATATAATATTGCCCATCAGCCATATCATCACACCTCGTGAGTCTAATATACTAAAAACTGGACACATTTTTGTTGGAAATTTACTGGGAACAAGTAAAAAAATACCAAATTGCATTGATTTAACCCTTTAAGTGAAAGGAAGGTATCCAACACAAGTTTTCCGGCACACAAAGGGTTAAAGAGGAATTCTAACCCCCTTGGATAGCATTGAGTATCCAGTAATACGTTGAACACCACCGCAGCTTTGGTAGGTTAAAATCTCAGTGAATGTACAGATTCACCAATGCAGATACCCTACAGTAGCCTCTATCACCAGTGACCAGTGGCGTAACTATAGGGGTCGCACCTGCGACCGGGCTCGTGCACTCCAAGGTCTCGGCCACCCCCTTCAACCCCTCCGCCTGGCTCACGCAATCTCCCTCTGGCGCTCTAGTAATGCAGAGCGCTGGGAGATGACATCATCTCCCAGCGCTCTGCATTACTAAGAGGACCACGCGGGAGCTCCAGGTAGGAGGTGGGGGCATTGTGGAGATTGAGGGGCATTGTAGAGGGGGTCAATGTGGTTGAGGGGGGCCAATCTTGGGGGGGGGGCGTGGCACTTCTTGCACCAGGGCCGGCGGCTTCTAGTTACGACTCGGCCAGTGACTGCACATAACATTGTGTCTTAACGCATTTCATGGCTTTAGCGCATATCACAGACACACTCTGATATCATTAGAACTTTAGAAAGAAATTGCTGATCCCGCTCCACTGGAAATCCATGGAACCTCCCCATATCTCGGAATGACTAGCCAAGGCAGACAATATGGTTACTGATGCAAGGAGAAGTAGATGGCTACACAGATTTCCTTTAAAGGGGAACATTCATATTACAAAAACTTCTGCCCATAGGTTTTACTTAGCACAATGAGGTTAGCTTTGTTGGGTTTTTTTTTTTATTATTTTAGTTACTGGCTATTGAAGTTATGAAGCCTTAAAGGGATAGTAATACTTAAAATGTAAAAAAATATATGCTGTAGGGTTTATCCCCCTGAGTAAAACAAGAGTCCTCCCACTGCTGAGAGATATTTTATTAAAAAATGATAACAGCTCAAACTTGAAATTTGTAGGTGCAATATCACAGTGGCCTGAAAATTTACTGTGGTGCTGTTGCTACACCATCCTATGGACTGCTCCCCCTGAGTAAAACAAGGGTACTCCCACTGCTGAGAGATATTTTATAAAAAAAATTATAACAGTTCAAACTTGAATTTTTTTAGGTGCAATATCACAGTGGCCTGTAAATTTACAGTGGCGCTGTTGCTACACCATCCTAAGGACTACATCCATAGGATGGTGTAGCAACAGCACCACTGTAAATTTTCAGGCCACTTTGATATTGCACCTAAAAAATTCAAGTTTGAGCTGTTATAATATTTTTAATAAAATATCTCTCAGCAGTGGGAGTAGCCTTGTTTTACTCAGGGGAATAAACCCTACAACATATATTTTTTTACTTCTTAAGTATTACTATCCCACTACTGCATTCTGCGGCACCCTGTATGTTCGGCACACCGGCGCAGGGCTTCCCACCTCCCTCCCAGTTGCCTCAGGGAGCATGTTCACGGTCCCCTTCGTGGGGGCATTTATGTGTGCTAACAATTCAGCAAGCTCCGTTTACCATGCTACTGAGCTTGCAACCTCAGTAGTATAGTAAACAGAGCTTGTTGTAACATCAGCCCGCATAAATGCCCCCACAAAGGGAAGCGTGAACGCACTCCCTGGGGCAGCTGAGAGGGAGGTGGGAAGCCAGCGAGCACCGCACTCCCAATGCTGTAATAAATTTTATTCCAAATCTATTATACGTATTTTTTTTTTTTGTAACTTAAAAGCAATCTTCTGCTATCAGTTACTATGACTCGAGAGCTACCATCGAGGTATTAAAAAAGAATTTGCTTTTCTGGACACCAGTTGGCAGTGTTGCTAACAGTGTAATTAAAAAAAAAAAGGTTTGAACTATAATACCTTTTGAATTAAATGTCTCTCAACAGCAATAATACCCTTATTTTACACTAAATGAAAATCCTATTATAAATTATTTGTTTTTTTTCCATAAAAATATGTTTACTGCTCTTATTTGCCCCATTTAAAGGAATAGTAATGTTTGATTTTAACTTGGTTTAATATTGAAGACATTAAAAAAATAAGTCAATTGATTTAAGTTTGATCTCTCAAACCTTTCTAGTTTGAGAGATATAAGTTGCTAAACTTCCCGCCTCCTGGGTGTTTCACAGACGTCAGCGCTCTAGCTGACAGTGTGAGATCCTGGTCCCAGGACCAGCTGGAGGCTCTTCAGCAGAGTGAAAATATAGCCATCTAGGAATAAATAGTTCATTGGAACGGTCTGCAGGACCAGGATCTCACACTGTCACCTAGATCGCTGACATCTGTGAAACGGCCAGGAGAACTATAAAGGTTTGAGAGATCGGACTTGACCCTTTGAGTGCCAATAGGGGTATGCAACACATTGCTTTGCAATGCATTGCGCACCCCTCTGGCAATCAAAGAGTTTAATCAGTTAATTTATTTTTTTAATATCTTCAATATTAAACAAAGCGAAAATCATAAATTACTATCCCTTTAAATGCACGGGGCTACGTATACATTGCGGTGAAGTTGGATTGTTCCATCTGCACCACCTCAAACGATGCCAAGTTACCAATGTTCTAAATGAGTACTTTAACCTGTTAAATGTTAGAGAGAACTCCAATGCTCTGACATTTAAGGGTTAAAAGACCCATTTAAATCAGTAGTAATCTGGGATATATACATATATTTTTTTTTTCGCATTTGGAACAAACCTATTGCAATCCAGCTTATTCATATCTGCATTGATTTGAATTGTGTTTTTAACCCCTTGGGTTCTAAAGAGTTCTCCAATCCATTACTTTGGGAGTTCATTCACTTGTTTTGGGGCAATTGGCCTTCTACAGAATAGCACCAATTCCCTGCCTAGTACATCAGCCGCAGTAAGTCTTCGTCATTCTGGAAATGTCTTGACGGTCAGCAAACTGCTAACTCAGCTGTTTACATGACATTCTGAGAAGCGATTGCCTCTGGTTTCTAGCGCACAGCTGTGCACACTCCAGTGAAATATAGGACAGCGCTAGGTACCCACTGGGAAGGCAGATAAAGATCTTCTACGGGGGGGGGACACCCACCAGCAGGTGGCAAGCTCTCCAAAAATATATAAATAAACAGGAGAGGAGGCTCTGTTTGCACAGCTTAAATAGTATTCACAGGAAACAATTCCTGCTCTTGTTGGCTGCAGCGCGCAATAGAATTTCGTGGAGCAGTAACTGAATTTGAATCCTTTAACCCTTTGAGTGCCAGAGAGAGGTATCCAACACATTGGTCCTTAACCCCTTAAAGGAGCAGTAAACTTTTTTTATGAAAAAATATATATTGTAGGGATTTTCCTATTGAGTAAAATAATGGTACTCCCACTGCCGAGAGATTTATATTTCCAGAGTTATTACAGTTTAAACCCATGTTTTTTCAAATTAGCAGTGCCCTCTAGTGGTCAAATTCTAATTAGATTTCCTGTTAGATTCTAATGGAGAGGAAAGTCAGGAAAGTCAGAGACATACAGTTCTCCATAGAATGTGACAGAAACTGCTGAGTCACTTCCTGTCAGTTAGAACTATCAGGAAGTAAACACAGTAAATTAACTTCCTGTCAATTAGAACAATCGGGAAGTAAACACAGTAAATTCACTTCCTGATTATTTAAACTGCTATAATTTTTGAATAAAACATCTCACGGCAGTGGGAGTGACCTTGTTTTATTCAGCAGGGAATGAGCTGTAAAATATGTGTTTTCATAAAAAAAAAGTTTACTGCTCCTTTAAGGCCTGGTGACACCGTTCCAGTACCATCACTGTTTTTTTTCTCCTGCAGGACCGGTGATGGTACTGGCACGTCACGTACTTTGTGATTACATCGTTCCTGTAATGGGGGGGGGACACTGTAACTACAAACGGGGTCTGAAATTGACCGCTCCAAGACCAGAGTGGTCTCTCTCAGACCCCAGCTCATGTCAGAGGTCACGGGTGCCGACGCATTGGCATACATATTTAGTTTCTTACAATGTTGTTGTTCAAATGCTATTCCTGCAAAAAGGTTCCTTCTTCCGCCCCTTCTAGCCTCCTCCGCTAAGATCTTGAATCCGGTTGTGGCAGCAAGGGAAAACCCTGTCCCCAATGCTGAAGAAGGGCAGGATTTTCCTTTGCTTAGTGAAGATTGTCCCTCACCGCTCTCCATCCTGGCAAGCAGAGAGGATCAGTGACACAGCCAGAAGGGGCGGGTGGGGGATCCTTTCTGCAGGAACAACAGCACTCTAAGCAACTAAATATAGCGCTGCATGTTTAAAAATATATAAAAAAAACTTGGAGTTATCTCTTTAAGGAAAGGTAACTTCCTAGGGACCGCTAATCTGTAAGGGGTTAAAGGATTAAAGCAGAATAAGCATCTCTTAATAATAACCCCCCATTTACCTTACTATGACCAGAAAATCCCTATGGACCTGTGAAATTTGCCCTTGTGCCTTTGTTGAAGTGATAAGATCCTCAGTCACTCCGGGATGTTAGGCTGACGGAGGAGGACATGACAGCTGCCAACAATTTTCTTTACAAAAGTAAAATGCTGCACAGCCTTCTGGTCCTTAAAGGGTTAAGGTTAGCACATGCAGAGAACAGCTTTTGAGGTCCTGCAGTCCTGCCAGCAGCTGAGATGTCTGCCTCCACGTCAGCAAGGCATGCAGGACTGATGGAACATCTTATTTTGTACAAGAGCAAAATTCATTGGGAATGACAGTCGCTGGCAGTTTTCTTAAACTGGAATAGGCAGAAAGCCTGCACTTAACGACCAGCGGTCTGGGGAAGTTACCTTCCCTTAAGGACCGCTTTGATCATTGTCGGCATGCCGGCACACGAGGGCTGTCTATGAAAATGTCACTATTGGGTGACAACGAAAATGGTGCATTAAATGTGTAGCCGCAATGAAAATGGCATCAAAAGGGTGATATTAGAATCTTGCCCACATCAAAAGGGTGATATTAGATTCTTGCCCACATCAAAAGGGTGAGGTTCTGATATTGCAAGCTTAAAGAGTCGCACATTGTCGCACATTTCAAATTATAACCTACACACTGCACATGCTGATGGACCTCAGAGCGATTCAGTACAACAATGATTTTAATGGATGTAGGAATCACACACACAAACGCTGCTAATGCTTACATCCATGTATGTTAACCCTTTGAGCTTGAGAGTGGTTTTGGAGCAAGTGTACCCCTCTCACGCTCAAAGGGTTAACAAACATGGATGTAAGCACTAACAGCGGTTGGATGTGTTATTCCTACATCCATTAAAATCACTGTTGTACTGAGTCGCTCTGAGGTCCATCAGCGTGTCCAGTGTGTAGGTTATAATTTGTAACTTTAACTATTACAATGTGTGACACTTTAATCCCGCAATATCAGAACCTCACCCTTTTGATGCGGGCAAGATTCTGATATCTCCCTTTTCATTGTGGTGACATATGTAATGTTCTGTTTTCTTTGTCGCCCAGTAGTGGGCGACGTTTCAAAAGAATACTGCACACGAGACTGATGATGTGTATCGGTGCCCCGAACTGGGGTCTGAGAGAGACTTGCTCTGGTCTTGGCAATGTCAATTTCAGACCCCATCAGTGCTCCAATAGGAGCACTGTAAGCACAAAATTCATGGCGTGCCAGGACCGTCACCAGTCTTTCATGGAAAAAAATGGTGACAGTCCTGACACATCACCAGTCATTATGAGGTTAAGTATGTGTGCAATGCTTTGCAAAGCAACACTTAAGTCATTATTTACGACTAAAAGCATTTGGGTGCTACAGATTTTCCTATATCTCTCTGGGGGGTTATGCACTAAGCAGTGATAAAGAGGTGATAAAGCAGAGATGACTTCTCCAGTGATATCACTTCTCCAGTCCCCATGTTATTCTATACAGCCTATGCACTAAGATCTCTCAAGTTAGAGAAAGCTTAGTGCATAGGCTCCATATAACAACAGAAGAACTGGAGAAGTGATTTCACTGGAGAAGTTATCTCCACTTTATCACCTGTTTATCATTCCTTAGTGTATAACCCCCATTGTTTTCCTGCTAGCGCAGCAAGAAGCCACTATACGGGTCAGATGGCGAAAAGATAATTATGAAAAACGTTCAAATAAAATAACAATGTGAGATAACTGGTTCTTATGCAACAGGATACTGCCTGGACAGGGATCCAGGGTTAGCTATGGAGGAGCCTGGAGAGAAAGAGGTATTTAAATGGATAGCAAGGGTTAAAATTATTTTCCTAACTCTCTTTAATACTCAGTACTTTAGTTATTTAATATCTAAGACCACCTCCCATCCCTTTTCCTTCTATCAGTCTGTTCACAAGGGAGGGGGATGACTTATAAGCAGTTGCTATGGAAATATACCTGGCAATTCACTCAGACAAGGACATTTGTCTCTGTGTAAGAAACTGTAATGCCTCCTGTTCACTGATTTAAGCTCAGCCAGTGCTCAATGGGTTGCAATGCGTTGGATACCTCCGGACCTCCCAAGTGTCCCTTTTTAGGAGGGACAGTCCCTCTTTTAGACTCAAATCCCTCTGTTCCTCTTTCCTACCCTTATGTCCCTCTTTTTAGGAGATCAGATTGCATGATGTGTATATAAGTGTATCACCCTGGTGTCCCTGTGTTTAGGAGATCAGACTGTGTGGTGTGTATATAAGTGTATCACCCTGGTGTCCCTGTGTTTAGGAGATCAGACTGTGTGGTGTGTATAGAAGTGTATCACCCTGGTGTCCCTGTGTTTAGGAGATCAGACTGTGTGGTGTGTATATAAGTGTATCACCCTGGTGTCCCTGTGTTTAGGAGTTCAGACTGTGTGGTGTGTATATAAGTGTATCACCCTGGTGTCCCTGTGTTTAGGAGATCAGACTGTGTGGTGTGTATATAAGTGTATCACCCTGGTGTCCCTGTGTTTAGGAGATCAGACTGTGTGGTGTGTATATAAGTGTATCACCCTGATGTCACTGTGTTTAGGAGATCAGACTGTGTGGTGTGTATATAAGTGTATCACCCTGGTGTCCTGTGTTTAGGAGATCAGACTGTGTGATGTGTATATAAGTGTATCACCCTGGTGTCCCTGTGTTTAGGAGATCAGACTGTGTGGTGTGTATATAAGTGTATCACCCTGGTGTCCCTGTGTTTAGGAGATCAGACTGTGCGGTGTGTATATAAGTGTATCACCCTGATGTCACTGTGTTTAGGAGATCAGACTGTGTGGCGTGTATATAAGTGTATCACCCTGGTGTCCTGTGTTTAGGAGATCAGACTGTGTGATGTGTATATAAGTGTATCACCCTGGTGTCCCTGTGTTTAGGAGATCAGACTGTGTGGTGTGTATATAAGTGTATCACCCTGATGTCACTGTGTTTAGGAGATCAGACTGTGTGGCGTGTATATAAGTGTATCACCCTGGTGTCCTGTGTTTAGGAGATCAGACTGTGTGATGTGTATATAAGTGTATCACATTGCTCTACAGCAATAAAACGCACATAATTATTTGTTTAAATGTCAGTATATGCGTTTATAAATTAGTATGTGTAAATAAAATACTTTGGTCTTGTTATAAATATTTTATTAGGTTACACAAAGAGGTGGCAATAGGTCATGAAATAACCTAAAAATTATCGGTAATGCCCCGCCCACCAGTCACGCCCCCAGCAACACCCCCTAAATCACAAGTGTCCCTCTTTGGCAATTTGAAATGTTGGGAGGTATGTACCTCTCTCATTGCACGGTTCAGCCCCTTCCTTGTGAAGAGACTGCCATAAGGAAAGGCAGTGGGAAGGAAATCTTAGATGCTATAGAACTCAGGCTATTGAGTATTAACCCTTCGTGTTCCAGAGATGTGTCCAACACATTGCAAAGCAGTGTTTTGGGCACCTCATTGGCACTCAAAGAGTTATAAAGAGCCATTGACATTGGTCACACTCTTTAATACTATCTGGCAGTAAGACTGATATATGCTTTGTCACGGAGAGAACGGCAATATGTAGTTTTGTGTGTCACTTTGTTATTTAACTTTTTTTCGTAACCATTCTTCACTGGTCTCTTTCTCTGTCCTCAGTTTCCCAGCGATTTCCCTACTGTACGACTTAACAGCCCTGTGAGTTTTCACTTACTACTGTGAAATTTAATTTCAGCAAACCCAGGAGGCCTCGGCATCGCCATTTTATACACCGACTTGATGGGTTTTGTGTCTGAGTGTTTTACTGTTTTATTTGTGGTCTATTTTAAAAACCATATTTATTTCAAAAGCAGAACCTTATTCATCAGTCTAAACAGATGCAATTTTGTGGCAATTAAGACTCCAGTCGATTTAAACGGTCTGATGTGTTGAGGGTTAGAGAGGGCTCCAATGTATTATGAAGCAGCGTGCCGGAAACTTCTGTAGAATTCAAGGGGCTGGATTGCTTTCCTGAGCATTGTACATAAAGAGTATAATAGAGAAAATGTATTATAAGCTTTTCCTTATATTAAATAGAGAAAGAGTGACAGAGAGACAGAGAGAGAGAGAGAGAGAGAGAGAGAGAGTTTGTATATATGTGAGAGTGTGTATTTGTGAATGTGCATGTATATGAGAGTGTGTGTATGAGCAAATGTGTGAATACACACACACACACACATATCTGTGTGTGTATATGTATATATGTGTGTGCGTGTGTGTGTGAACGTATGTGTATGTATGCATGTATGTATGTGTGTATGTATGTGCTTGTCTTTGTGAATGTATGCATACATGTGTATGTATGTATGTGTGCAGGTATGTGCATGTGTGTGTGTGTGAATGTATATATGTGTGTGTGTGTGTGGCATGGTGGGCGGTGAACCCTCTTATAAATAAAAAAAAATAATAAAATAGCCAGACCTGAAAAGTTACTCACCACTGCAAGCCATAACATACCAACCAGGGCTGAATTTCTACTCGCCAGGGCTAAATTTTCACTCGCCATTGGCAAGTGGCGAGTGGAAATTTTGAGCCCTGTATATATATATATATATATATATATATATATATATATATATATATATATATATAAATATATACCTAAAAAATCTGCCAGTACTGTAACATGATCTTGCTTCACTTTCCCTTTGAGTTCCGTAGGGGTGCCCACTGACATTGAAAGGGTTAAATCCAACCCAAGAATTTGAGTGCACATAACAGATC
The DNA here is from genome assembly GCA_037306005.1 of Rhinophrynus dorsalis. Classification (NCBI taxonomy): domain Eukaryota; kingdom Metazoa; phylum Chordata; class Amphibia; order Anura; family Rhinophrynidae; genus Rhinophrynus; species Rhinophrynus dorsalis. Next base: position 15,679,060 of record CM074723.1, read on the forward strand.
GGGATTTAAGGGTTTCTCTGCCTGTGCAAAATACACACCAAATAACGGATAAATCCAGCCGTGTTTGATCAGGAATGTCATTGATCATTTGGGTGCCACATAGGTGCTCCTCCTTTACAATGCATTGGTGTGTGTGGCATTAATGTAATTATAAAGCACTGTGTCATTTTATAAATCAGAAAACTGACCGATAAGGCACAAAAGAAGATTAAAGTTTAACCTTGTGACGTGTAGAGCATTGTGAGCGTTACTGAGCATGTCATTCTGGTTACCGTGCGGTTATTTAGTCACTCCCATTGTTCTCTGTTATCCCGCCCGCGTCCTCCTTTTCCTGCTCTTATGTGACACGTCACCTGGCACACACGAGCCTGTACTAGACTGGAATTAACTTTCAGCCACATTTTGCCCCTAACTGAGCCAGTGATGCAAACGGTATGCTTTGTGTTTGCACCACTGGCTCAGTTATGGGCAAAATGTGGCTGAAAGTTAATTCCAGTCTAGTACAGGCTCGTGCGTGCCAGGTGATGTGTCACATAAGAGCAGGACAAGGAGAACGCGGGCGGGATAACAGAGAACGATGAGAGTGACTAAGTAACCGCACACGGTAACCAGACTGACATGTGCAGTAACACTCACAATGCTCTACACGTCACAAGGTTAAACTTTAATCTTCTTTTGTGCCTTATCGATTAGTTTTCTGATTTTTAAAATGACACAGCGCTTTATAACTACATTAATGCTACACACACAGATAAGGTCATGGATGGGTGGTAGTTCTGTTTTAATGGCTACAAGATTCAATTTTTTTTTAAATGATCCAATACTATCCCTTTAAAGGTGTTAAATGCCCCAGTCAAAGTGGACCTGTCATTTAACATGAGTTTAGTTTGTTTTACAGAGAATTAACTTTCATATTCAGCATGTCAAACTACACCGACACATGTGTGTAAAACAGTAACATAGTTGATGGGAGTGAAAAAAGACATGCGTCCATCAAATCCAGCCCATGCGTATACATCCCTGTTGATCTAGAGGAAGGAAAAAAAAAATAAATTGAAGCCAATTCCAATTTAGCCCCAAGTGGGTAAAAAAAATCCTTCCTTACTCCAAATGGTAGTCAGATATTTCCCTGGATCAACAACCTATATGCATTGAAGCCATCTGTCAAAATTCTCAGTACTGTTCTGTTCTAGGTTTTTTTTTTTAAAGCAGTTGCATTATATGCAAATACAACATCCCGAAGTAAAAGAATTCCATAGCATTACCTTCCTTACTGTAAAAAAACCCATGCCTTTGTCTTAGTCAAAAGCACCTTTCCTCTAGTCTTAATGGATGACCTCTCATTCTTAGCTCAGCTCTTTGTGTAAATAATTCATTGGATAGTTCTTTTTATTGACCTTGAATATGTGTAAATGGTAATCATATCATCCTTTAGACATCTTTTTTTTAATGTAAACAAACCCAGTTTGGCTAGTCTCTCTTTATATCTCACATCCTCCAATCCCTTTATCATTTTTGCACATCTCTGCAGTTTTTCCAGTTCAATAATGTCTTTTTTAAGACCTGGTGCCCGTATGTATAATTTTTCCCTTTATTTTCCCCTATTTCATTATGTTACGTTAAGTCCCTGAGCTGCATTCAGCTATTTCCAGAGATCTCCCTGTCAAGGACTCTGAAAGAAGGTATAATGATATAATGCAGAAAAGATACAATGTAAAAAAGATGACAGAAAGCATACAGAACACACAGGGTTGCAGAGATAGTGTTCCATTGTATCGCTGTACTGATTTGGCTGCCAGCCGAACAGAAAGCTCTCTGAAAACAAAGGAACTGACAAAGATTGATAATAACAATATTATTATTATCATCATTTGTGTTATTAGTACCAAATCCCAGTCTGGCTTTATATATCATGCACTTGAATATGAAAAAAATCAAATAGCTAATATCCCTTTAAAATCTGCTTACAGTGTGTATATATATATATATATATATATATATATATATATATATATATATATATATATATATATATGAGATCCACTAGCCATTTTTTCTGTAAAATAATCAGTTCTGAGAAACAAAACCGTTTTCCTGGCACACTGTGGCACTTTATGCAAAGTCCATACACAGTATGTTAATTAGTTATGTTCTAGACCAAACTTGTATCTATGGTCCTATTAGAAATTATCCCAGTGTCAGGGCTGTGCCTGGATTCATTCCTAGTACAGTGGGTAAGGTAATATTGCCTCAGCCCACTAATTAATTACCATAACCCGCCAGACTGTGGCAGTAAACCCTTAACCCTTTGAGTGCCAGAGGGGTACGGAACGCATTGCAAAGCAATGCGTTCCGTAACCCTCTGGGACCCAAAGGGTTAAACTGTAATCTAACTAAGAGATTGTCCATGTCTTCCTGACTAGCACCAAGTTTTTCCAGTAGCTCAGTGGTTAATACTGACCCAGTCGATCCTGCTCTGTATTTTGCAGACTGGAGTGAAGGCAGATGCCAACTTCCAACTATGATCGGAGAATGACGCTATGACAGTTGGGACTGAAGTCTCAGTCCCCCTATAGAACCAGTGCCCCTGCTCAGAGCTCAAAATCCTGAGTAACAGCAGTTCAGGGCCAGTCTTGAAGGTAGATTAGTGTTTTAGAGTTAATGTTTCATTTCTTAAAAAGCACAACACATATCTTTTAACCCTTTGAGTGCCAACGTATTGCTTTGCCCACCCCTCTGGCGTTCAAAAGGTTAATTATCTCTAAAATTAACTAAATTTACTTATCTAAGGGTGGCAGTTGATTTTTTATAAAATCAGTGGGTATTTTAGGAATTTATATTCTGCCCTACATTTTTGTAGCAGAATAGGTTAACGTTTGCTTCCTGTATAAGGTTCTCAATTCCACTGGTGCAATTCCCGCGTCAGCTCTTTGTGATCTTCACTAAGACACTTGGAACTATTTGTACAATCTAAGTGGGGCAATTTTGGAGAAAGCCAAAAGGGCGAACAAAAATTTCCCAAACTCCCATTGATTTAAATGTCACTCAGAGGGTGAAAGGCCATTTAACCACTTGATTGCTAAAAAGCCCTCAATGCCTTGCTTCTTTAAATATACAGGAATGTTTATTTTTCCAATATGGGGCAGTCGTCTTGCCAATGAATTTCTCCAAACCTGCCTAATACATCAGCCCCAAAGAGTTAATATCCGTCTGTTAATTCCAAGGTTCCCCGCAGTCTGTCAGTAAGAATGTATGGCATGTAAGTCATATGTATTTCTATATACAGTATTGATGGGTGTGAAAATTGATTCCAATAAATTGTATAATTGTGTCACATAGTTTTATAATACATTTCATGTTAAGGGAAGGGGGCAAAGGTTAGAAGGGGATTCATAAATCCTCACTACTTCACATGGATCTTCTATAAAGAAATTGTATCCACTTCAGTAGATCCATAAATTAATTCTTGCTATAATATGAATACACACTGAGGTTGATGTACTAAGAGGAAATGGAGGAATTTTACATAGTAACATAGTTAATGAGGCTGATAAAGTAATGTATTCACCAAGTCCAGCCCATGCCTTTTCACCCTTGTTTATCCAGAGGAAGGTATAAAATAAAAAACAAAAAACACTGAATTCATTTCCAATTAAGTGGGTAAAAAAAATTCCTTCCTGATTCCAAATGGCAGTCAGATAGTTCCCTGGATCAACAACCTATATGCTTTGAAGCCAACAGTCATAATCCTATATAATAATGCTGGGAGGTGTAGGAATGCTGGGAGCACAGAATGCTGGGAGCACGGAATGCTGGGATGTATAGGAATGCTGGGATGTATAGGAATGCTGGGAGCATGGAATGCTGGGAGGTGTAGGAATGCTGGGAGCACAGAATGCTGGGAGGTGTAGGAATGCTGGGAGTTCTGTGCTTTTGGGCAGTCTCTACAGTGCATGACTGCGTCGGTGACAGGATGCAGAGCAGGACCGGCCTCTTAAACCTTTGAGTGCCTGAGCAATACCTTGCGTACACCTCTGGCACTCAAAAGGTTAACATCACCCAGAACTTGGCCCATGTATGTGGGCTTTTAAACTAGTTCTCAATATTGTTCTGTGCTAGATAGGTATCCATTACTTTTGAAAGCAACTATACTTTATGCAAGCACAGCATTCCAAGGCAAATACTTCCATAACTTTACTGCCCTTACTGTAAAAAATTCTTTGCTTGTCTTCTAGAGAATACCCATTGCAACACGGGGGAAGATGAAAAAGTCACGAAATTTCAATTAATTTAAATGTGTTTAACCCCTTGAATGCTAGCGATGTGTCCAACTGCTTGTGAAGGTCCTCAAAGGGCACTATTAGGAAGATATTCTGAAAGGAAGTAATACAGCAGTGGAGGAAACAAACTGCAAATTTAAAGGCGCAGTAGACTTTTTTAATGAAAACCTATATGTTATAGAGCTTTTCCTACCCAGTAAAATAAGGGCAGTCCCACTGCTGTCAATTGTTTTATTCAAATCTAGTTTTAAAGCCCATGTACACGGGCGAACACTGGTGGCACTGCAATCACGTGCAGTACTGACTGCCTGCGCCGCGGTACTGTGCATGATTGCATCGCGTGCAGCCATCTCTACTGCGCATGATGGCTTCTGACAAACATCCTTAGCAAATTATAATATAGGATTCATAACAGTTCAAATAATCAGGAAGTGAATTTATTGCGTGTTTATTTCCTGATAGTTCTAACTGACAGGAAGTGACTCAGCAGTTTCTATCGCATTCTATGGAGAACTGTAAGTCACTAACTTTCCTCTCCATCAGACTGTAACAGAATAACTAATTGGAATTGACCACTAGAGGGCACTGCTAATGTAAAAAAAACAAAAAAAAACATGGGTTTAAACTGTAATAACTATGGAAATATATATCTCTCAGCAATGGGAGTACTCTTATTTTACTCAACAGGAAAATCATTTTTTATGGAAAAAAGTTTACTGCTCCTTTAAGCATGCCAACCACTACATAGATCTAGCGCCTGCCTCTGGAGGTGGGTCGAGGGAGGCAAAGGGGGCACCCAGATAACTGTACTGATGTGGCGGAGAGAAGGGGGGGGGATTGAGATGGGCATTTTAATTTTTTTGTGGGTAAGGGGAGGGAAAGGGGGTGCAGATGCATATTGAGGTAGCGAGGGAGGAAAGGGGGAGAGACTGAGAGGGACATGTTCATTTCTTTGTGGGTAGAGGTGGGGCACAGATACAGTATAGAGGTGGAGAGGGAGGGCAGGGGCAGAATGATTGAAAGGAACATATTAATTTCTTTGTGGGTAGAGGTGGGGCACAGATACAGTATAGAGGTGGAGAGGGAGGAAAGGGGGAAGAGAGATTGAGATGGGCATTTTAATTTTTTTTGTGGGGAAAGGGAGGGAAAGGGGGTGCAGATGCATATTGAGGTGGTGAGGGAGGAAAGGGGGAAAGATTGAGAGGGACATATTAATTTCTTTGTGGGTAGAGGTGAGGCACAGATACAGTATAGAGGTGGGGAGGGAGGGCAGGGGGAAGAGAGATTGAGATGGGCATTTTAATTTCTTTGTGGGTAGAAGCATGGCACAGATACAGTATAGAGGTGGAGGAGGGAGGGCAGGGGCAGAAAGATTGAGCAGAGAATATCATTTTTTGTGGGTAGAGAGAGAGAGAGAGAGAGAGAAGGTACATATTATACTTACAGTATGTACTTTATATTTTACCTTAAATCTTGGGTATAAGTTACTCCTGTCTGCCTATCATACACAGATGTGTATTATACCTGAGACTGTATGGTAATTAGCATACTCTGCAGGGAATTAGCATACAGTGCCACTCTGTGCCACCAATCCATAAATGTTAATACCTCAAAAAAGATTTATTTTAAGCGAATGCGGATAGCACAACATAAAGGCAAATTTTAAATGTCTGTAAAACAAACTAAATGTTTGAGGAGAGTTTTAACTCCTTGGATGATAAAGATACCATCAGCACATTGCAAAACAATTAATTGCGGGTAGCTTTAGCATTTAACCCTTTGAGTGCCAAAGGGGTACACAACTCATTGCCCTGCAATGCGTTGCATACCCCTCTGGCACTCAAAGGGTTAAGGAGGTGTTAGCTATAACGTATGTGGTTTTAATTGTTGAAAATAAATTCCACAACTTGTCTTATGTTTCAGTTTTTGCTAGAGAGACTTGTTCAGATCTCCAGAGGGAATGCAATGCATTGCTTGTACTCATCTGTCACTCAAAGGGTTAATAACAAGAAATTAGATCAATTCTGGGGAGAGCCAGCTGTACCATGGGAACAAATAAAAAACATTCCCAACATTTCCATTGATTGAATGGTAAAAGGGTGGTAACGTGTCGCAGAAGACTGGTGGAGCAAAAGTGATACCTTTACTGGTTAACTGGTTTAGAGTGCAAGCTTTAGCCCCTTAAGAAGAGGCCGATCATGTACATGGGCAGGACTTAAGGACAGTGGACCATTTTTTTTCAGCAACTTACGTCTCTCCTCCAGGCGTATTTTAGAATGAAAGCTGAATACCTCATATCTATCTATCTATCTATCTATCTATCTATCTATCTATCTATCTATCTATCTATAATATATACATATATATATTTAACCCCTTGAGTGGCAGAGGTATCTATATATATAAAAGAAGATTTTGCACCTGCCAAAACACACCCAGGGGCGGCAGTAAGGAGGAGTTACTGCTCCCACTGGGTGATTCAATGGGGGTGTGATTTTCACAGGAGTTGCAGTGGCCAGTAAGTTGCCCCGCTCCCACTATCCAGCCTGCCCACCACTATCGAAGTGTGAGAGAAAAAAAATGGCTGCCACTCGCTCCTTCACCACACACAAACCACCCACACACACACACACACCAACACCACACCAGTTCCGGTGCAGGCAGGGATTGGGGTGTCTTTCAACATCAAATCCTTCACCCTGGTCAACACACACCAAGCGGTACTCTGCTGGTGATAGGCCTTGTCAAGCAGCCATTCACATAGCTTTCTGCCAGGAGCAGGTGACTGAGGGGCTGCATAGATGCCAGGCTGGAGCGACGTTGTACCAGGCAATCATCCAACTGGATTGCAATGCTTATTCCAGGAGATCCTCATGGCCCACAAGTCCTGTAGCGCTATCTCTACCCCCTTGCTCCACCCAACCTTCTATACTGCCACTATCTGCCTGCTGTCACACACTGTCGCATCCTACACTACCCCGGACCCGCTCCATCACCAGTTCAGTCAGGTTTGTAAGGGACTACTTGGCTGCATTCACACCACTTCGGTTCTTTAAACACCTTGATGGACAGAAGGGTACATAACGCATTAAGGGTTAAATCACACAGGCAATGCCATGCCATTACTCTAGTGTGTGTGTGTGTGTGTATAAATAGTGGGCACTCCTTAACAGAACAATGAAAAACGAATAATGCCTTGGTGCTGCAAAAAATGTGAAGAATAGTAGGCTATCTAGAAGGTAGCTAAAGTAATGAGCATTCAGAAGGACTTCAAATAAAGAAAAAAAAAAAGAAAAAAATAAATATATATATAAATATATATATATATATATATATATATATATATATATATATATATATATACATACATGCACACAGAACATGACATAGACTGTACAGCAGATAATTACACATTCTTTGAATTGGGAAAGGCAAGTTCCTGATTACTTTGGCTTCCACTGAAAGTGGGATTCTTATCAGGTCTGTCTAAATGACTCTTTAGACTTCAGTAGAGGCATCTTTCTGTACTGGGCCAAGTAGTACATGATTTCTCTAAAGAGAAAGATTACTCTAAAGAGACTAGTGATAAGATTCTCACTTTCAGTGGAATCCAAAGTAATCAGGAACTTGCATTACACAGAGTAATGAATGTATGTGATTATCTGCTGTACAATCTATGTCATGTTTTTTGTGTGTCTGTGTGTGTGTGTATATAATTCAGCTACTCGGGTAGCCAATAAAGGTATTAATTTTACCAGTCTCCACTGATATATATATATATCTATATATATATAAAAGAAGACTTTGTGCCTGGCAAAACACACCCAGGGGCGGCAGTAAAAAGGATTACTGCTGCCATTGGGTGATTCTGTGGGAGTGTGATTTTTGGCCTGCCCCCACTATCCAGCCCGCCCACCACTATCTAAGGCTGAAAAAAAAAATGGCTGCCACACACTCCTACACCACAGACACATGCACATGCCCTCCCACACACACACTAGCAGACACATACACACATATACACACACGCACGCTGAGGATGATGGGAACAATGTTCAAGCTACAGCTGGAAGGCCATGGTCCAATCTGTATTATGCAGCTTCTTCATTCCCTGTCTTTGAGCCTACACAGCTCTGCTAATTACTACAAGTGAGATGATTTCTAAACAATCAGCAGGAGGATACTGGCTTGCTGAGAAAGTGGAAACAACGGCAGAGAGGTGATCAGGCAGTGCAGAGCAAGGCTTCAGCTGAGCTGGTAAATGGCAGAGACATGGATGTGACTGTATTTATATATTGCACAAAGAGAGAGAAAGAGAGCAGGTTGTTTGTCAGTCTGTCTGTAAGTAGAGGTGCCAGTTCCTGCAATCATCTCCATGCTGTACATAGCTCACTGTATAGCATGTATGACAAATTATTTATATATGGTCTGGCATTGTATAGTATACAGTCTGTGTATAGGGACTGGCACTATACAGTATAGGAGGGACAGTCCCTGTTTGACACCCAAATCCCTCTGCTCCTCTATTTAGGAGATCACACGGTGTGGTGTATATACAGTAGGCTGACCAGACCTCACCTTTAACCGGGGACACATAGGAAATAAGCATATTTCAGGAGTGCACCAAAATCAAAGCAGCCCTGCAGTATGCATTTTTCATATGTGTCACTGGTTAAAGGTGAGGTCTGGTCAGCCTAATGTACAAGTGTATCAGATTGCTCCACATCAGTAAAACCCACGGTAATGTGGGTATAAACTTCTGTATATATCTGTTAAATTAGTCTGTGTAAAAAAATACTTTAATCTTCTTCTAAATCATTCACTTACAGAAAGAGTAACTTAACCATTTCAGTGCCAGAGGAGATGCAATGCATTGCTTACCCCCTGGCACTCAAAGGGTTAAAAATTCTCTACAATGGTCTGGCACTGTATAGCAGTGGTTCTCAATCTGTGCCCTCAGTGGCTATTAACAGGCCAGGATTTTAGAATTTCCTTTTAAGAGCACAGGTGAGTTAATCAATATGACTGAGCCTCTGATCAACACACTTGTGTTCTAGCAGTGAAATTCCTAAGTCCTGGCCTGTTAGTGGCCACTGAGGGCACGGGCTGAGAACCTCTGCTGTATAGTATACAGTCTGCATGTGTCTGTGTATAAGGACTGGCACTATACAGTATAGGAGGGACAGTCCCTGTTTGACACCCAAATCCCTCTGCTCTTCTATTTAGGAGATCACATTGTGTGGTGTATATACCAGTGTATCAGATTGCTCCACATCAATAAAACCCACAGTAATGTGGGTATAAACTTCTGTATATATCTGTTACATTAGTCTGTGTAAAAAAAATACTTTCATCTTCTTCTAAATCATTCACTTACAGAAAGAGTAACTTAACCATTTCAATGCCAGAGGGGATGCAATGCATTGCTTACCCCCTGGCACTCAAAGGGTTAAAAATTCTCTAAAATACAACACCAGCCACGCCCCCAGTAACACCACCGAAAACACAAGTGTCCCTCTTTGGCCATATGAAATGTTGGGAGGTATGTTACTTACACTGCTCACACTGTATGTATTTATGTTCTGATTTGCAGCTGTGTGTCACTGTTTGTGTTGTCAGTGCATGTGTGTGTATATGTGTGTGTTGCATGTGTCTCTGTCTATCACTGTGTGTACCTTTCTGACACGTACACCCTACGCTATAATTCACTATCATAACATTTATTTTAAAAAAAAGAAACATTTCCTGCATAACATGACGGGCAACGCCGTCCCAAACTGCTAGTATATATATATATATATATATAAAGAGTCATTTTTTAAATAAAAAGTATATTTTGTAGGACTTTTCCTGCCAAGTATAGCAAGGCTATGCCCACTGCTGGGATATGCTTCATTCCAAAATAATCACAGTTTAAACTTTTTTATTGCATTGGCAGTACCATCTGGTGTCCAGACAGTTGGCTTACAGTTCAGATGGTGTCCAAAAAGTTATTCTGTTGCATTCTATGGGAGAAGTCAGTTATTCCATAGACATATATATGTAATCACTAACTATTACTATTCCTTTAAATCAAAATGTTTTTAAAATAATTATAATAAATACTGTGGCAGCAAGACTAGTCCTCAAGTTTTAACAACTGTGCATGCTTTCACTATATTACTGCCCTCTGGTGTCCAGGCAGCTCACCTGCAGGTCACCTGGCATCCAGACAGTTATTCTGTTGTATTCTATGGGAGAGGAGAGTCACTTACTAAAGATCTCATTCCCCCTAGAATGTGACAGTAGCAGCTCTATCACTTCATAATGATTTGGGCTGTTACCGATTTATAGTAAATCAGCTCCCTGCAGTAAAACCTCCCCTGCAATGTTTGCGTTTTATCATATTAAATGTATATTATTCATTTAATGGGGCTTTTTACTCCTTGAATAGAAAGGCTGATATAATAAGTAGATCTTTATCAGTTCGATGGATAGATAGATAGATAGATAGATAGATAGATAGATAGATAGATAGATAGATATAAGATATACAGATAGATATAAGATAGATAAATATGAGATAGATAGATAGATAGATAGATAGATAGGAGATAGATAGATAGATAGATAGATAGATAGATAGATAGATAGATAGATAGATATGAGATAGATAGATAGATAGATAGATAGATATGATATAGATAGATAGATAGATAGATATGAGATAGATAGATAGATAGATAGATAGATAGATAGATAGATAGATAGATAGATATGAGATAGATAGATAGATAGATAGATAGATAGATAGATAGATAGATAGATAGAAGATAGATAGATATGAGATAGACAGATAGATATAAGATAGACAGATAGATAGATAGATAGATAGATAGATAGATAGATAGATAGACAGATAGATAGACAGACATGTATGAGATAGATGGATAGATAGATAGATAGATAGATAGATATGAGATAGATAGATAGATAGATAGATAGATAGATAGATAGAAGATAGATAGATATGAGATAGATAGATAGATAGATAGATAGATAGATAGATAGATAGATATGAGATAGACAGATAGATATAAGATAGACAGATAGATAGATAGATAGATAGATAGATAGATAGACAGATAGATAGACAGACATGTATGAGATAGATGGATAGATAGATAGATAGATAGATAGATAGATAGATAGATAGATATAGATAGATAGATAGATAGATAGATAGATAGATAGATAGATACGAGATAGACAGATAGATATAAGATAGACAGATAGATAGATAGATAGATAGATAGATAGATAGATAGACAGATAGATAGACAGACATGACATAGATTAAGCTATAGATAGATAGATATGAGACAGACAGATAGATAGATAGATAGATAGATAGATAGATAGATATATAGATAGATAGATAGACAGCTAAACAAATAATCACAGAAACAGTACTATTCCTTTAAATCAACCTTAGAATGTTTTTAATCAATTGTAGTTAATACAGCGTTAGCCAACACTGGTCCTAAAGTATTACCAACCATGTAGGTTTTCAGGATATCTCCGCATGAGTAGGGGTTAATCGATCCACCCGTGCCTAAACGTAAATATCAAAAACTTTCAGTGATCAGTGTTGGCTTAACATGTATTACCTTCTTATATAACATAATAGTATAGGAAAAGGAGAGAGCTCAAATTCCGCTTCTTTGTGGGTCAGCGTTCTCGGCCAAATCATTTGTGCTTCTTACCTATTTGGGGTGCAGGGAACCCAAACTGAAACTGGTCATCTGCCTCTTCTTTCTTCTTGTTATCGATGGACCTCAATGATTGACTTCTGGAGTCATATCGTCCATTGGCTGCAACAAAGATATCAGCCTTGTGAATATCCTAGTACTAAACATTTCTTCTCTAGCATCTGAAACCTTTGTGACTTATCATGTTCAAAATTTACTGAGAAACCGCATGAGAATGAAAGTGGTACAGCTTGATTACATTAGAACTAACACCTCTTATCACCAGTTCCCTTACTGTGGCCAATGTGACTCCTTATGGGTTTTGTTTTTGCTTCATGGTTGAAGTGATAACATATTCAATCCGTCCTTCACCCCTTAAAGACCCAAGACGGTCCTAACACGTCATAGGTCCAACATGCGATAAGGTCCTATGACATGCCAGGGCCATCGTGGATTTCAGGCTCCCAGTGCTGTGGCCTGAATCAGACAGGAAAAAAAAGCTCTGTGGTTGCTCTTGAGCGGTTGGTCCTTAACCCCTTAGTTACCGGCCGCGAGCGGACTTTTTTTTTCATTTCGTAAAACGATTTCCAGGATGAACATGTGCGTCCTCTGTCCACCTGGGACATCCGCTCGGGAAGTACATGTACGTCCTCCGGCGGTAAGGGGTTAAGGGGGTTAAAGGGACAGTAATACATCTTATGAAGTGGAGGTCCGAGTCTTCTTTATTTTTTTAACATGTAGTGCTATATTTCAATTGTTACAGTTTTGTAATTCAAGCGCTATTAAATCTGAAAAGGATCCCCCGTCCCGCCCCTTCTAGCCGCCTCTCATTAGATCTGAAATCTGGTCCTGGGACTGGACAGTGTGCAGCGAGGGACAATCTTCAGACAGTAAGTATATGGAAATCCCTGCACCCCCTTGATGAAGGAGGACAGGATATTCCTTTTGCTTTCTGAAGATTGTCCCTCACTGCATCCATCCGGACCAGACTGAGAGGCAGCGTGATGCAGGGAAAGGGGAGGGAGGGGATCCTTTCAGATTCAATTAAAGAAGACTTGGACCTGCACTTTATTAGAAATATAGCTATCCCATTAACCCCTTAGTGACCGGCTGCACGCACACACGGCCGTCACTTAACGCCCGGCTAAGAATTTTTTTTTTTTTAATTATTCCAGAGTCCCCGAACGGCGTGCAGCTGCACGGGGACCGGGAATTCTGGGACGTACATGTACATCCTCTGTCACACCGTTCAGTTTTTGCGGGACATACATGTACGTCCATTGTCGGGAAGGGGTTAAAGTCACATCCATGGAGGGGAATATGATAGTTGCTAGCAGGACCACATAAACTCATGCTCTGCTCAATGCAATAGTATATCACATTGTTTCCTCTGGACTTTAACTCTTTCAGTGCAATGCGTTGCGTACCCCTCTGGCACTGAATGGGTTAAAAGTAGTGTTGAGCGAGCGTGCTCGGCCGATGCTCGGATCGGCTCGAGCATCGCTCTGCTCTGCACATGGCGGTACTCGTACGAGTACCGCCATGTGCTCGCCCGACATGCTCGGGTGAAGAGGATCTGTGCCGGAAGAGGCACAGATCCGAAGACGCTCCGCTGGACCACCAGGGAATGGAGGTACGGGGGCATTGCGGAGATGAAGGGGGCATTGCGGAGA